>JAVXUP010000729.1:0-360737 GCA_033070095.1 Escallonia herrerae
TATGTATTTCCTTAACGATAAAATGAAAGCCACTCAACTAGTAGGCATCCTACACTTATTAATAATGTGTTTGGAACGATGGCGTTTGATAAAATTTTCTTTTTAATATTCTGTTCTTATTATTAGCTGTTTAAAATGTTTAAAAGAGAAATAGAATTGAATTTCGTTAAAATCAACTGAATTTGTTTAGTAGTTTGAAATTGGATGAAAAACTTGTCGAATTTTATGGTATTTGATTTTGAGTTTACTTTAGCAAAAAAATAAAAATAAAAATCTACCCTACTTCGACGCTTATCTTGTCTTTATAACTTACAAGATACCGTGCACACGCATTGCGTGTACAGTTCTGTCATTCCAAACTATAGATAATGTATTTTGAGATAATCTGCTTATCTACTGTCGCTTACAAATGTAATTAGCGGATTGTAATTTGAATTTTCTTTTGATTTGAAGGAGAAGGGGAAATGCAGAACAAAAAATGGGTAGTTAGTTACCTGCAAAGAGTGGGTGTTTGTAACTAATATTTTATGGAGAGTAGATAATTATATTTACAATTTCGTTGTTGTAATGGACGTGTGTCCGTGCCAGAATCATTTTCAATATAACACCAAAATGATATTATCCCAAAGTGTTATTCTCATTATAAATAGTATAAGATGCCGTGCACACGTATTGCGTGTGCGATTCTGTGATTGCAAACTATGGGTAATATATTTTGAGATAATATGCTTACTCACTGTCACTAATAAATGCAATTGACAGATTGTAATTTGAACTTTCTTCAGATTTGAGAGAGAAGGAAAAATGTAGAAAAGAAAATTGGTAATTACACGCAGAGAGTGAATGTTTGTAACTAATAATTTTATGGAGAGTAGGTGGTTATATTTTACAATTTTATCCTCATAATGGACACGTGTCACTGTCGGAATCACTCTCAATGCAATACCAAAATAGTATTACACCAAAAATAAACTTCTCATTATATATAATATAAATAAATATAGATATAGATGAATCAACCAGCACTATCACCATCACATCCATTGCTGTCACACCACTAGGGATGGCAATCAAACCCGCAACCAGCGGATCTCCGCCCCGCCCCGGTCTGATAGGAGCGGGTCATTTTGACTTTGACCGGATCACGGGGCGGGTATGATTTTTAAAAAAAAAATCACAGCGGGTTAGGGTCGGGTGTGGTATTTCATCTGGCCCGCCCCGATATCCGACCCGCACGGCGACCCGCTCCTGCCCCGCTTTTTTAACCATTAACTTGATTTAATCCTAGCCGTCTATCCTTACCTATATATACATCATAAACCCTAAAAGGTCCACCTTCTCTCACTCAGTCCCTCTGCCGCCCAGCCCAGCTGCCTCTCCTCCTACTCTGTTATCTCCTTCTCGGTGATTCCGGCGAGAATCACGAGATTCCCCACCAACCAGGCAGCCACCGCACTACCGCAGCTCCTCCTTCTCTGTTCTCTCCCTCTCGTGACTGTGATAGTGTTCCAGGGGCAGGAAGAGGTAGAGGGGGTGACAAAAGGCCGTACCAGAAAGGATTTTCCACTGTCACAGAATGGCATCGAAAAGAAGGGGCCAGATGATATTCAGTTGCTTCATACGGATAGCCTGATTAAAGAGGTAAAAGGAAATTCTGATTGATACTAGCTTATGTATATATGTAGTTTTCTTGTAGTTTTGATAATTGTCCGGTGAATTTGGACAGGTGGAGAGGGTCTTTAGTGCTAGTCATCCGGATCCTCTTGAAATTGAGAAGGCAAAGAGAGTGCTGAAGGTCAGAAAATGACAACGTACAATCCGGTAGATTTCACTTGCATACCATACCCATTACCTGACACTAGGTCCACTTATTTGGATGCAGGAGCATGAACAAGCACTCATCGATGCCCTTGCCAGACTTGCAGATATTTCTGATGGTGAAAGTGGTTTGGGCGGGGCGGGGATGGGTTTTCTAAAGTATGTTAGAGTCGGATGTGGTATTAAGGTTATAGAACCCGGCGTGGGGCAGGTGCGGGGCGGGGTGGGATTTCAGGGGTAGCGGGGCGGGTTCGGATTTTAGCAGATCCGCATCCGACTCGCCCCATTGCCATCCCTTCACACCACCTTCATTGCCACCGCCTTCACACCACTGTTATAACCACCCGTACCTATCGTTGCTACCTCTATTATTGCTCTTGTTATTTATCACAACCACCGGTGATGCCCTAATATCACCAACACCGTTACCTTTGTGACATCTCCAGACTATCCCACCATCTACCACCACCACTGTTGTCAATGTGACACTATCACCATTACCGTCACCATTGTCGTTGTTGGTGTCATCGTCACTGCTATCACCAACACTAATAACACAACTATTATTGCTACCATTGTCATCACTAGATTGCCCCACCACCACCACCACCAACACCACCATCGTCGTCGTTGCTGATACGATCACCATTATCACTAGGCTAACATGCTATGCAAATCGTCAATAGATCAATGCGAACAATACTTCACATGCTTGGGCACGTGACAACACGACTCTAACGACAACATGATCTAACTTCATTCTCTCGAGGTGAAATCACATTAATGAGTTTACCACAGTGGCGTTATACTTTTTATGGAATTAGAAGGAGATCGCATTCTCACTCTTATCTTGAACTACTTCACTTCACTTTTGCCACATATATGTAATAAGGGGTGTCCTGCTCTACCCTAACCCAAGTTGCCTGATCCCGTTTGCTCTATTCCTATATTGCATCACCTTTGATTTAATGCATGGCACCCCATTCCATTTAAATCTGCCTTGCCCTATTTAACTTAATTCAATATGAGTTAACTCGTTTTGCTTTTAAATCTTTTTTGTGTCAATAGCTTCATTTTTTTCTAGAAATTATAATTTTTTTTTATTTCGGTAGGTACCGACGGTGGGCGAAGGTAACTGCCTGAGTTGGTCGATAACATAGATGGTACCCGGTAGTGACTAACAGCGGTAGGCGACAATAGGAAGTGATGCCCGCCAACTGTTGGCTTGTGTGCGCGCGAGAGAGAGAGCACATCAACATGGGCGTCAAAAATCTACTTTCGACAAGTTAGGATGAGCAAATTTTAATTAGTTCAAAATTTGATTATATCTCCATTTGTCCCAAATTCATACTATAAAGGGCGAGACTCTAATTACACTCCCAAATCGCCATCTCTAATCTTGATCAACAAAAAGCACTTATCAATGACCTTTCTCACCTAGCCCGTGTAGAAAGCATATACGTTCAACATGAGTGTCGCTATCCTTTGTGGGGGCAAATTGGCCATCAGGTGAAGGAAGCCCCAACCTATTTCTGCCCTTGAAATTTAGGCCACTTGCACAGCGTGATGGCTGAAAAACGTCCTTTTTGGTTACCCATTGCGACCCCATAACACCGAAAGTGACTTATCAGGCGGCATGTGAAAACCAACAAAAAGACCTTTGCGGCCATCACGTTATAAAGGTGGCTTAAATTCCAAGATAAGACAACATGTCTCTCGGGACTATCTGAATTTTGGGAGAAAAATACGTTAAAATGCACTTTCTACTCTTCAAGCTTCATCCATATTTGAATTGTTTGGTTCCCTGATTTTTCAAGTTTCTCTAATCAACACATTGACGTTCTTTGAAAGCCCAATTGTCCAATTAAAGCATCGTTGAAGTGTAATATTTAATGACAATTAGTAGCCTTTATCTGACAGATTCAGTGACGGAGGTAGAAAATTTTGTTTTACACGAGAGAAAGTTGTAGTCATATAAATTTTTTTGTTACTTACGCATTTGTGTTCTAGGGGCCGGTGACACCATAATATTTGTACTTACCCTTCTAAAAGTTATTTGTTGCTTATAAAGGTTAAAAAGTTTCTTATAAATAGACACTGAATAAGGTTTTTTTTTTTTGGTGAAATGTTTAAATTAAGCCAAAAATGACATGAATTAAGTCTCATGTAATTTTATAGTCCATGGTTATAATATCCTACCAATTACTCCGGTGAATGTATGGATTTGTCAAAATAATGGTAAGCTCCAGTACCAGCCCCACCACAATATTTTATCGAACAAACTTTAACTGCTATCCCGTTGTAGGAATCTTCCTCCAACCCCATATATAGAGACAATTAATAGTCACTAAATATTTTTAATGACTTTTCTGTTAATACTTTCAGCGATAATTCTTAAAAACACTTTTTTAGTTTCACTAAATAAAAGTCACTAAAAAGATTTAGCAACCATTAATTGTCACTACATGGGAATAAGAGAAAGATTCCTTCGACCCGGGTAGCAGCCAAATTTTTTCCTATTTTATCTGCTCCTTTCCTGTTTCCTGAATATCTCTTGCTCCTTGAATATTATGACAAGTAAAGATAAGGAGGAGTCTCCAGCTCATTAATTAGTCTGGATCTGGGTCTTTTCCATTAGTTTCTTCAGCCCTGGGGAGCAAAAACTCGACTTCCTGATAAAAGTAAGATTTCTTTCACAAACGTAAAAAGTACCGGCGGTACTTAATTTTTATCTCAATTCAGTAAATTTTGTTCGATATATAAAAGTACAGTCAGTATAAACCGCATATCAATTGAGACAGTACAAAAGAGTAGTTATTTTGACTTGCGATCATAATAAGTACCGTTTCATATTGACTGTACGGTATAATACTTATACATAATTTTCATGATATTATAATAATAATAAACCATATAGAAAGGCAGGCATTTGACAAACATTAATGTAACATGAAAAGACAGAGCTGTACAAGGTTGTATAAGGATCAAGTTGAACAAGATGGTCAACTTATCGATTTTTTTATGAGCTTAAAATACGGCAACTATGCTCTCTCTCTCTCTCTCTCTCTCTCTCTCTCTCTATATATATATATATATATATTTACTTTCTTGCAGTGGGTTGGCCCAAAATTTCCAAAACAAGGCGGACAATTACCCACCTCAAATTATGTGCGGTCAACTTACGCTACATGTGGCTTCACCAATAATCAAATTGTTGTTTTAATTTTTTTAATAAATGCAATCGACTTTTTGCGAAGACCTATGTATTGCTAATGTACAAAGAAGAGTCTGCTCGATAAATTTGGATCTCCTAGTCCTAACTACGGCGTCATATGTATGGTCTAAAGCGTTCATTCGTGGCTAATAAATGTGAGGGATAATGCTTAGCGGCAAGAGAAAGTGTTATCTATATTACTTATTAAGTTAAAACGTTATTTTATGTAACACTTTTTGGGTGTTACATAACTAACAACTTATAATGATGACATATAGTATTTTAATTTTTTTTTTAAAAAATACAAAATAAAAATCTTAATTGATAAGTTTACCTACAATAATATGTTTAGTTTTCACAAATTAAAATTTATCAAAAAATATAAAAAAATTTAAAGGCCAAATTTAATAAAATAATAATATTTTACTAATTTTTCACACATCTCATGTATCACCGTGACTCGTATAGATCACGGTGCTAGTTTGGCAAAACTTGGAGGGGGCAAAACTCAAAAGGGCAACGATCGAAACGAACCCCTGTACAGTTGTTTGAACCGGCCGGTTTACATAATAGAGCGAGAATTAGGGCTAGGGTTCTTGCTCTCAGCTTTCTTGCAATCGTGGCTTTTCCCTAGTTTTTACCAGGTCTCTCTCTGTGCCCAATCCATATGTATAGATGAAACAATACATGTATATGCTCAGGTTTGTAATTGTATAGATGCAAATCTGGTGTTCTTTGGTCTATCAGTTTTGATTTGTACTCCCTTCAGTTGAAGAAATGGAAGATTAGAGTTTAAATTAACGCTAATTCTATTGTAGTTTACTAGGTTTGAAAGAAATTTCCCAAATGCTAGTATCCGCGAGACTTATTCTTTACCGGATAACCTCCGCCGCTGCTTTTACTACCACCAATCCCACCACCACCATCACCGTCAGGTGTCTAAAAACCGTAGCGGGCTCTACAATCGCGGACCGTGGCAGAGGCGTGTCGAAAGATGACTACTTCGCGACCATACACCACATATCCAACATAGTCAAGCGCGACATTTACATGGAGCGCACGCTCAACAAGATGTGCATGTCCAGCATTGTCAATTCGGAGCTGGTTTATCGCGTGCTCCGTAATTGTTGCCATTGTGGCGTGGAGTCATTTCGGTTCTTCAATTGGGCTCGTAGCAACCACCCTCAGTACGACCCGACCACAGTTGAGTTTGAAGAGCTTCTCAAGACCCTAGCTCGCACGCGCCACTGGGAGACAATGTGGAAGGTCGCTCAGCAGATGAAGAGCCAGGACCTCCCCATATCACCGTCAGTCGTTTCCTTTATTATTGAACACTATGGTAAGCACGGGCTTATTGACCAAGCCGTTGAGCTTTTCAATCGTTTAAAGAACTTTAACTGCCCCCAAACAACTGAGATATACAACTCCTTACTCTACGCGCTCTGCGAGGTCAAAAACTTTCAAGGCGCTTACGCATTGATCAGAAGGATGATTCGTAAAGGCAGTGTTCCCGACAAGAGAACATACTCAGTTCTGGTTAATGGATGGTGCTCTGCAGGCAAGATGAAAGAGGCCCAAGACTTCTTGGAAGAAATGAGCAGCAAGGGGTTCAATCCACCTGTGCGTGGGCGGGACTTATTGATTGATGGGTTGTTAAATGCAGGCTATCTTGAATCAGCGAAAGCCTTGGTGAGGAAGATGACCAAGGAGGGATTTGTTCCGGACGTGGGCATATTCAATTCTTTGGCGGAAGCTGTGTGCAAATCTGGGGAGGTAGATTTCTGTATCAGTCTTTATAATGATGTTTGCAGATTGGGGCTTTGTCCTGACATCAAGACTTATAAGATCATGATCATTGCAGCTTCAAAAGTGGATAGGATTGATGAGGCTTTTAAGATTCTTCACAGGTCCATTGAGGATGGTCACCGGCCGTTCCCTAGTCTATATGCCCCAATCCTGAAGGCATTGTGTAGGACAGGGCAGTTTGATGACGCGTTTAGCTTTTTCAGTGATATGAAGGTGAAGGGGCATCCACCAAACCGACCAGCGTATACCATGTTAATAAAGATGTGTGGACGTGGAGGTAGATATGTTGAGGCTGCTAACTATTTGGTAGAGATGACTGAGTTGAGTTTGTTGCCCATGTCTCAAAGTTTTGACATGGTTACTGATGGATTAAAGAATTGTGGGAAGCATGATCTGGCTAAGAAGATGGAGCAGTTAGATATATCCCTGCGAGGTATTTGAGACCATCAAGAGTCTGTTGTACATTTGCATCACAAAGATTTGGGCTGTACAATTAAGCATTGCCTTGGAGTAGGTACCTACTGTTAGATATGTGAGTTCCTTTGTACTTTGGAATCCATACAGCTGCTGATTGTTCCTGTGTATTGAAGATCTTAATGTTTAGCTCATGATAAACGTTGTTAACAGTAAGTCGTATTTCAGTATGCTGTCTTGCACCAACTCTGCCCTTCTCTCTGCAATTGTGATGTCTATGCAGAGGGATCGGTGATTCTACTGTATTCCTTTTTCTATCGGGATGGAACCAACACTACAGCGAAGGCAATCATGCTTCAAGATGGCCTTTCGTTATGTCAACAAAAGCACCTGCAGCTAGACTACATAGAGACGGATTCAAAAGTTCTAGCAGATTGCTTCAGCAGCTCCTTATCCATCCGTTGGATTATTGCTTACATCGTCAGAGAATGTAGGTACTTTTTGCATCACTGTGTCCCTATTAGCCACATTTAGAGGGAAGCAAATGCCCCGGCGGATGCCCTTGCCTTGTTTGCCTTCTCTCATGAGTCCAATGAAGTTTATTCCCCCTTGTTTCTCTGCCTGAACTTTGTCGCTCTCTCGGTAGTTTGTACTTCCACCATTTTGGTTTCCAATAAAATCTCAGGCTATGCCTATTTTTGAAAAAAAAAAAGATTTTCCATGAAGAAGAATTTCCATGAAGTCAAGCTTTCTTGAAGTTTTCGAAACAAAGGTAAGAGTTTCCTTGAAGAAGAATCGAAAAGTACTCATTGGATAAGCAAGAAAGGGACTTCAAGTGCTTTCTTTTCCCTTAATGTCTTTTAGTTTAGAGGATGGGCAAGTGTACGTGAATAATAATTCTCCAAATAAAAAAACAACTAAGTTTGGTTTCTGAAGCTTGTCACATTCATCATCATCTTTCATAATATTGTCATGTTGTTTAGTTTTGCTATGCTATGCTATGCTTCTTCAGTTTCATTTCTTCATTCGAAGCCCTTTTGCATTTATGATTAATAACATTGAAAAAACACCTCCTTTGGCAGTTTTTATTAACAATGTCCTGTAAGCTTTGAAAGAGAAGGGTGCCTTTTAGGAACGCAGGCACCCGCTGATTTAGCTAATTATTTCCCAGAGTGATTTATTTTATAAGCATATTCATATCATATATTTGCCTGGAATTGTAACGTTGAACTCCAAGATAGCCAATTTTGTACTCCATATAGGGAGAAAAAGAAGATTTGTTATTTATTTTTACTTGGAATACTATAGGTGGAGCAATAAAAGCTGGGTAGCATCAAGTCCACAGGGAGAAAAAGAAGATTTGTTATTTATTTTCTTTTGTTGCTGAAAGGTAATATATTGTCGCCAATGCACCTTTGAGTAACAGATAGGCCGTTATATGACTATATGGGGTGTGTATTTGGCGTGTTCCTTTAATTTACGTTGCTGTAGCCCAAAAGAAAATTAAAAATAGCTTTTGAGGTTTTGGCTACTTGAGCTTGGAGAGGTTATCTGCAATCATGTCTGGTAATGTTACTTGAGTTGTCCTTCACGTTCTCTCATTTTTGTCTGTTCGCTGAAAGATTGAAACAAGGTTAGAATAACTGTCATGTTTTGGTTTATTCATGTGCAAATACTAAAACTGTTCTGTAAATGCTTTATCATGAATGTGGAACGGTCAAATCTAGCTTGTAACTGACAAAAAGGTGCTTCTGTTTTGGCAGTGGTTGCAAACTTTGTAATCGTAGACACTCTTTGGAGCGCAGTGCTGAGTCGGACATGAACTATCCAACAATTTAAGTAGATTTGGTAGTCATTTGTTTATGATTCGTATAAGGGCATGCTGTACGGGTTTTTATTCAATGTGTAGGCAAATTGTAATCAAATCTTGCATAATCCCTTTAACAATGAAGTCCAAATGCTTGGGTCAGAATTCTTTTCTTTTTTCCTTCTTGAGATAGTGGATGTTGGGGACCTGGTGATGAAGTTTAGTTGGGCCTTTAGAATTTAGGTTGCAAGGGCTTGCCGAAATGAAGCATAATGGTTGTGATTATGTGGGAGATAGGACTTACAGTAAGAAATTGGATTGGGGACTGGATACACTTTGTTCTACAATGTCTCTTCTTGATCATGATAGGTTTTTGAATTTTTGTTATTGTACATGGAATCTTGAAGTCATGATGATAGGATGAAGTTAATGTCATCGGTATCGACTTCATAGACTGTTTAATGGTTTGTGCTTTCAGTCTGATGTATGTACTAAATGTGGAGACTTCAGATGTTAATGTTTCGACTCTGTGTACATCAGCATAAGAAAGATGCAGCATAAACTAGAAATACTACCATGAAGAGCCCCTCATTTTCTAGATAATTCTAAAAGCATAAGAAAATTGAATTGCTCAAATTTAAATTCAGGAGAATTTTTTTATTTGTGCAGAGTTGTGTAAAGTGGGACCTGGAGGTTATGTGTTTGAAAAACAGAAAAAGTCTCTCCAGAAAAGTGGGAACCTTGTGCACTGGGGTTGCTCTTTTGGTTATATTGCTGCCTTTGCAAGGTGGCTGTTCATCCTTATTGCTGCGTTACGCTTACTTACTGGAGGAGTGTAAACATCTATCTATCAATTTCTTCCAAAAATTGTGGATTTATTAATGAGATGAAGTCAGAGCTGATGTGCGGCTCTAGCGTCTCTGTTTCCTTGAGATGTACATATTTCAAAGGGCTACTTAACGCAAGGAAAGAACTGAAATGAAGGGGCTCACATGTCTGGCATTTTACTACGTAAGTGAATGTAATTTCTGTTGGACTGTGCATGGCAAGGAATGACATTGTTAAATTTGGGCTTCTTCAACACAACAATCTTGTGAGGTTTTCCAATTGAAGATCTTCTCTCAACGGTTTCTAGGTAAATCTTCTTCTTTCTAGTTATTTTTGTTGCATTATTCCTGTGATCACGACAGAAAGACAGACTGTTTTATAGATTTGTTTTGATGTTTGCTATTGCATTCGGTCTCACATATGATACTTCAATAGTGGCTTTACAATCTGTGTGCGCATTGAATTCAGATTTACCATGATCCTAGGAACTAGTAATCGACTGACCCCTTCTATTTTCTGCACATTGGCTGCAATACTATTCTAAAAAGAATGACGAGTCCTTAGTCGATGCAGTTCCAGTCTTGGGATTGAGAGCAAGTGCAGGAGCGAGAGAGCATCTCCAGAGCTTGTGCGTGTATATACGTAAATTACGTTAGTGATCCCAGAAAGAGAAGAAAAGTTTGCTCAGTAGTGGACTTTAACATTGGTTACCGTTAAAAAATGCTATTGTTGAATAATGTGCATTTGACACGACAAAGTCATTCTGCAGCAGAGAACTAGCCTGGTCAAGCGTCCTGGTTAAAAACTGCAAATGACTTATTTTACTTGTCAAAAAGTAAAGCTTGGACCGTACTGCTTGGCTTTATTGTTCATTGTGCACCTGTGTATCAATACCATTATCAACACCCTCCACAGATAGGTTATATATCAAAATTAGTGTTATTTGTCTGTGCAGTACCCGGAAGTATACAGTAGGAAGAAGTTGAGAACTTCTGCAAATCTACAGAGGCCTGTGATCTGTGAAAATTGAGGATGTAGATAATCACAGAATGAATGAGGGATAGACTGCATGGATATGCACAAAATTGTAAACTAAACTAAGATGGTGTCTACATGTCTCGTATGCAGTGGCGGAGTCAGAATTTTTGGTTAGTGCGGTCATTTCTAAAACTCCTTATTTTTTTCATACTAAACTCTATAAGCGCCAAATCTTTTAATGTATTAATGTCATTTTACCGTAATCTACGGATCAATGGAAGATGTCGTTTTAGTTATCCTTATAAATGCTCTTTCTTTATACTTGTCCACACTTCATCATATGTCCAATTGCATTGGAGACATAAGAGTCTATGAGGATGTGGATTTTGGCTCTGTAATTTGCTTTTGGTAATAGAACAGGGAGAATTGCAATATGTTGCTATGCCACAGAAAAGTTCTCTGGTGTGGCTCTAAAAAGACATAGTTTGAATTGAATCGTCACTGATATTTTGTCATTTATTTAGTCGTGTAAATTCTAAAATTTAGTCCAAACTACGTCGTTTTGGAGCAACGTCAGATAAACTTATCTATGATATAGCAGCATATTAGTTTTTCCCATAGAACAATGACCCCATTTCTTATTGCTTTTCAAAATTTTCAGTGGGTTCAAATTGGAAAAACATGCGAAAATAACACAGAATTCCGTGTTCCATTATATATGTGTTCAAAATTTACTGGGATCATTTGAACCCAATCCCTTGAATGTGGCTCCACCATTGCACGAATGCCAAAGATGAAGGGGCATATGCTTGCAAAGTTGTGCCGTTATTAGGAACTTCTGTCCCTTTCATCTTTAGTTCATAGATTTATGAAACAATGGACATTGGAGAGATGACCTGGACCTTCTTTAGGTATGTCCATAACAGTATAGAATATAATGCTTTTAGAAAAGTAGATTCCAAAAGGCCGAGTTCATAGATGATAATCAAATACATAGATATTCCACTCCATAGGAATGAATTCCTTCTTTATTCTTTGTATCCTAATCTTTACATGATTATTGCTGATTACTTCTTACCTTGGGAATTTGATTCTAATCCTTCTGAATTTTCTATCCGCATTCCACGCTTTATCCTGGGCGGTTGGGTTGATAACAGGGAATCACCTTTGTTAAGTCAAGATAACACATTTATTCAATTCTGAAATCATTTTGAAATTGAAAGCAATTGAAGGTATAGAATAAACTTTTCCAAATGGGCAGATTCTAGGTATCAGACCAGGCCTGGACACCACCCTGTGAGAGTACTGGGTTAATTGGCAATGGCTCAACCAGTGGGCCAATGGTTCAATCAGTAATAGTTTTTTACGGATGGTTAGGGAGTAAAAAAACAAATTAACTTAATATTAAAAAAGGTATTCATTGTCAAAATAAAATTTCTTTGTGCCAAAATAAAATTTCTCGCAGTGCCTTTTCTTTGGTACTGCCCACTATAGGAAGTATTAGAAGAGGTATTTGATATGAGAAATGTAATAAATAACATGATGGTAAAACTATACGACAATGTTGTATTTAGTACAAGGTCAGCTCCTAACTTTCTTCTACATGACCATGGTTCAATCCCTCTAAAAGTAATCTTTGTTGGCAATTTTTGATGCCGAGTAGAAAACCTGCTGGGTAGTTATACCTGGAGGGTTGTACCGTTCTTTTTCTAAAATTCAGCTAGGTTGAACTGTTTTGTGAGGGTAATTCGTGGAAAGGATCCAGCACTCAAACCAACCTGGTTTAGGTGAACCTACCGAGCCAGGCCGGGTCTGAAACCTCAGGCAGAGTGAAAGGACAGAAAATATAAGAACAAACAAGAAAAACTTTTTGTTTGCCTTTCTACTCATATCCACCTCGAGAAAAAGATCCACCAAGTTTATATGGCAACATGAATTAGGAGTGAGGCCGCCTGAGGAGGATAGCTCAATCAACAACCTAGGCATTCTAGTGCTAGGCAATGGGCCTTGTAGGAACTACTGAAGAATAGATTGTGGAGTATAGAATAAATGGTCCACATCACTTAACATGCGTGCTGGCGCCCATGATAATGCCCCTCTGCCACCATAAGATGCAGTACCTCCACCCCAAAGGTGAAACACCAGACAGTTCGTTTCTTTTGCCAACAGTGGTAATAACACTAGTAGCTGATCTTTACCATTTGTTTCAACATTCTTTACTAAGAAGTATAGACATTTGCTTGCCTCTGGGTTTGTCTGGGTGTTCTGAGAATGCTTTGATAGGCTTATCTGCCTTATTTGAATTTATCAGGAACTTTAGGCTCCTTCCGCACAAATAACCTGAGAACACAAAAATGAATGAAAGAGACATTAGGCAAGTTTTTCTTAATGGTATTTACGTTTCACCATCTTGCTGTACAACGGTGCAGCATAAGAATCTTTTAAATTAGTTTTATCCCGAGTGGCAATATCTAATTTGGTATGCCATGCTATACCTCACCATCTTGCTGTATGATAGTGCAGCATCAGAATTATATGAATTACCTTTTTCCCCTGTGCCGATTTCTAATGTTCTCTTCCATGCCACATCTCATCATCTTGCTGTACAATAATGCAGCATAGGAATTATACGAATTACTTTTTTGCCGTGTGGCGATTTCTGTTTTACTATGCCATGCAACACTAGTGCGCATGCTGGCGATGATAAATGTAGATGCTTATTACAGGCAAATGCTGCTAAGGTGTACACTTTTGATCATGCTGTACTATAAATAGAGAAAGTTGGTTTTGCTTCAAATGAGTTACTTGGGCACTCTTAAAGATATATGCTAGTCGATGCTATAGTCAAATGTGCTTTAAGAAAGGTAATATATTTAGTTGGCATTGCTCAATCAGGTCTAACATCTTAAAAACGCATTCCCTAATTGAGGATCTTTTCTTGCAGTTTGTCGTGGAATCGCCTTTTCTGGTAAAAGGTTAAAAGCAAGTCAAAAAGATCGAGATTCAATTTGGAAGAAAAAACTACCAAGGGATTCTCAGGTCCATATCACTGAGATTTCATGTTTCTATGCGGCCAGGGAAGTACCTTCTTTGTTTCTATGTGGAAAACTCTGGAAGCCAATTTGGAAAACGTATTGTTTATAGAGGACATGTTCTTGAAAACTCTAGTTCTGCATGTCGGGCCAAGGTTGCTTGGCAAAATAAAGAAAGCTTGCAATTTTGATGGATTCATCGTAACTTCCTTGCCTACAAACACGAGATGGTCTGTGCTTTCATATATGTTAATAATAAGTAATTGCGTGCTTCTGAAATTGATTTCATCTTTTATTTTTTGTTCTTTTGATTTGTTTGAGATTAATAGGTTATTCAGTGGATCTCACACCAGATTTGCACTACATCAGCAGGACAACCACCATGTTGCATTACCAATTAATCTGTCTTTAATTCGCTTTAATTAGCATTGGATAGATTATATTACTTAGAAACCATACTTCTAAGGAAATGAAGTGGAGGTCGTGCACGCCTGTTATACTATATATATATATATATATATATATTGGTCTTGTAATACGTACTTAACACTTTTCATATGGTGCATGACTTTCAGTTCACCAGTGTTTCGCGTGCATGTACAGGAGTAAGAGAATATTTTGAGCTACTGGGTACGTGTTATTAAGGTAGGTCTAGGGGTAAATGGCCAAAATTACACGTGTCATTCCATGTTGTCAACTGGGAAGGTTGCATAGGCATAATAATTGACAAATGCACGGTATGGGGGAATCATTCTGTCTAATTCAACTCCCAAAATATTCTTTTCAATCCCTAGTATTCATGATTATTTTTTAATTGAATTCCATGAACAGCACACAATATGAAGAATATTCTTTTCTTTCGAAAAAGATACATGGGAGGAAGAGATTACTGCCATCAGTCCTCTGTATTGAATTATTATAAATGGGATTGAAATGTAGCCCAATAGCATGATTATTTGCATCGACCACAGGCAGCAGTGCTCTCCGTCGATTGAAGTTTCGATCTCGGAGCCAATTGCCCTTTTCTTGCCCAACCCAAGAGAAGACACCGCAACTTGATTCAGTGTCCTCTCGTTAACGGTTTCTTAGCGTTTTGAAGAATCACCATCCTTTGACTCGCATTTTTATCTTGGTCTTTACCTTGGATTTCAGCATATATATAGTTGTGCTTTTTGTATCCTTTTTTTGTTTCTTGGTTATGGTTGTGCTGTCATCCTGTGCATGCAAATTCAAAGATGAGCTCATGGGTAGCATGATGAGGCTGCCCTCTTTTTAACCTTGCTCTTTTGGGAGGAATTTGATAGTACAGCACCATATCCAACCGTTAGATTTTCAATTGGCCCCCACCCTTCCTCTGTCTACAAAGCACTCTCTTGCCTTGTCCTTCAATCATCTCTCTCCCTCCCTCTCTCTCTCTCTCTCTCTCTCTCTCTCTCTCATTGTCATCATCAAAAACCAGACGCCCTGCACGGGCTCCGGGATTGGACCGGGATTGGAGCCTGCTATTGCAAGATGTTGGAATCTTCAGAACTCCCAGATTGCTTTTATTCACGCAGCCAGCCAATCTTAGTAAGACCCAGCAGCCCAACCCCGAACCACTCGCTGTATCTCTCCAACCTCGATGATCAAAAGTTCCTTAGATTCTCCATTAAATATCTTTATCTTTTCAAAAATTCTGTAACCGTAGCCACCCTAAAATCTTCTCTTGCTAGAGTTCTTGTTGATTACTACCCGCTGGCTGGGCGGTTGAGAAACAGTCCAGAAAATGATCAAAAGCTTGAAGTTGACTGCAATGGAGAAGGTGCAGTTTTTGCTGAAGCATTCATGGACATAACTGCTGAGGAGTTTCTTGCACTTTCCGGCAAGCCAAACAGGTCTTGGAGGAAGCTCTTGTACAGGCTTGAATCCCACGGTTTCCTGGACATTCCTCCTCTAGTGGTTCAGGTAATTTGATTTCACTCTTCACTGTTACATATATTCTTTCCTTTTCTCCATTTGCTTTTTCCAGTTCTCTATGGGGGAAAACCATTTTCAGACCTAAGTTCTTATTTTTTGTATATATCCAGCATACCTAAAGCAGTTTCTTATTACATCAATCATTTCTCCCGCAACTAATGAAAAAGGTTTCTCTTTATCGTGTTAGAAAGTGGAAATGTTTGCGTCTTTTGTTCCCTTTTATTATCGCGATTTTAAAGTTGCTAATGTGATTGTTAGAGTAAGATGACTTCTTACCCAACATAGGTAGGTAGACAACAGATTCTTCAATTGCATGCATATACGGAATAAGTTCCTATTCGAGTCTGATAGATGTTTTCTAGCGATAGCGAGACACGAATAGATGGAGGACATGAATCCGCTACTCTACTTAGAGTTACTCGTATATATTCTTCAATAACAGTGAACCATTAATGGGTGGTGGATGGTCAACTAAAATTAACATAGTCAGGATTTATGTTAAGAATACGTACGAAGGCCTACGACCTTGCCATTTGTAGATAGAAGATGCCAAGGAATCCATCTATGTGCTTTCCCTTTCAATCATACATCTTGGGTAGTGATGTTTCCAAGGCCACATGGATCGGTTCTTTTCAGCCAAATGCACTGACCACCAAAGCATAATCTAACCTTATGCCTAACGGAGTGTCTCCCCTCTATTTTTTCATGTTTATCGCGGTACAAATTCAGCTATCTTGAAAGAGAGTGTACCAGTTGTGTCAAAATTCTTGTCTTATATTATGCTTTCTATTGCTTGTATTAGCTTGATCTTCAAAGATGACGGTAAACACACAAACTGAGGTAAGCCTTGACACTAAAACTTATTACAATGTTTACTACGAAACTCTAAATTTAAACGATTTATTAGTTTTGTCGCGCAGTCTGCAGAAAACGGATTATTCTTTTTCCTTTTACACGATGAGTAAATTTTGATTGTTATTCAAATCACAGGAAGAAATTAAGATTACTCTTTTAAGCTTATTACATATAGTTAATAATATTTTTAATAATATTTTAACATTATAAAATAAAAATCACTAAAAACAATTCACGACCATCAGATAACCTTTACTGCATAAAAAGTTGCAGTGGACTCAGCTAAAAATAATTAACTTGTCTTTTTTAATTGTCGCAGGTGACTAATCTTCGTTGTGGAGGAATGCTTATGTGCACGGCCATCAATCATTGTCTATGCGACGGCATTGGCACATCGCAATTCTTACATGCCTGGGCCCACCTGACGACCAAACCCACTACTGATTTACCAATCAACCCTTTCCATTCACGCCACGTGTTAAGACCCCGGAATCGCTCACCAACTGCCTTCACTCATCCGGGATTTACCAGAAACACCCCCAGCAAGGACATTCCCCAAATGGACCTCAACCGCTATTTACAATCTCAACCACTCGTGCCGTCGTCCTTGACCTTCACCTCCTTCCACATCCTTCACCTCAAGAGGCAGTGCGTACCGTCGCTAAAATGTACCAGCTTCGAGATTCTAGCATACCACACCTGGCGCTCATGGGTTAAATCGCTAGACCTGTCGCCTTTTCTCAGAGTTAAACTCTTATTTTCGATGAGTATCAGAAAGTTGTTAAAACCAGAATTACCACAAGGGTATTATGGGAATAGTTTTGTGCTAGCATGTGCCGAGGCAACGGTGAATGAATTGGTCAATACTAATAGCCACTATGGGGTGAAGTTAGTGCAACAAGCTAAATTACTAGTAACAGATGAGTACGTAAAGTCATCTATAGATTTATTGGAGGACAGAACCGTAAAAACGGATCTTTCAGCAAGCTTGGTTATATCTCAGTGGTCTAAGTTGGGGTCAGAGGATTTGGACTTCGGAGAAGGAAAGCCTTTGCATATGGGTCCTCTAACTAGTGACATTTACTGCTTATTCTTGCCAGTTATTGGATGTTTTGACGCTGTTAAGGTGCTCGTGTCAATGCCAGAGAGTGTCGTCAATAAATTCGAATATTACATGAATGATGACTTTTTCTGATTAAGAAGATAATGGAGGGACAAATGGAAATTGTGGAAAGAAGATGGAACGATATGAAATAACATGTGATTTTTGGTTAAGAGTTTTTCTTTTCCTTCCCCTTCCCCTTCCCCTTTTGGGAGCAACTATGCATACCTTTTCTAGTCTTTTCGCCGTGATTCTTGTGGGAGCAATCTATATTTTCTCCATCCAGCACCATGAGAAATCCACCAATCGTAAAATTTCCATATTCGAGTACATTTCCATTAAAATTGTTAATTGGTGAATAAAAACTCAGAAACGGTAAAATTTGAAGAATGACTCCTTTTTGTCATGTAACGGGTAAATTAGGAGGAGGAGCAAGAGGAAGTTACTAACCCACCCTTTGAATAAATAGTCCGACGCCAAAACAGAAAAAGATCAACAATTCTGACAATGTGTGCTGCTTGTATGCACCAAACTGTAACCTTCAAATGAAATAAGGCTTCGGGTTTGATATAAATCATTACCCTCAATCTCAACATAGACAAGTACTTACACTTCCTTTAGAGGTGGAAATTTCCTCTAAAACTACGCACAACTTATACTTGTTCTTTGGCGAATGTGATATTGTCAACACAATTTTCGGTTTTTTTTTTTTAAGATAAGAATGGAGTATACTTTATCAACCATACCCTTAAGGTGCCCGTGATGTAAAGCAACATACCGTTGAGAGAACAACCGATAGATGTACATATTTATACCCTTATGAAAGAGCCTAGGGGCCTTTAGGTGTGTTTGTCGCTAATTTGTTAGTTTGTGCAAGATGTCAATACAAATTAAGATTTCTTCTCTGCATTATTACATGTACTCTTTTTGCTCCACAGTCATACGTCGTACGCAGTCTTGTCCATGAATAAAGACGAACGGCCGCTGATCGACCTTATGTGCATCAGACGGCTTCCAATCGAAGTGTGGGTTGTTGATACAATGCACCTAAGATTCAAGCTTTTTGTCCAGACCAGATGAGGTGAACAGGTAGACATAATAAGAACAAGAAATAATAAGCAGAAGATCGAAAAACCTAATTGTGGGCACAAAAATGTTCGTGGAACTTGTTACCATCATTGCCTTGTAGCAGCTCATTGTCATCATCATATACAGTCTTTCAGACACACTTTTGCCTTCTTATCTCTTGCCCTGTGGAAGGGTTCATTGTGATTTGTAAAAGAAGGTTCCGATCCACGTTTCAATACCAAAAGAAGACCACAGAAATATTTAGATGTACACGATCAAAATTTACAACTTTTTTAGTATTTTTTTTTTGGTAAATATTATCTGTTTCATTGATAAATCGACTATTTGACAGTTTAACAAACTACGTAATTGATTCAATGTTTAAAGCTAAGACCCGATTACATCAGGGAAGTTGAATTCACAATGTCTTATTCATGTGTAGTCCAATTTATAGATATTTTTCTTCCTTTGTTGGGATCTTATTAAGATTGAAAAGGGAATATCAACCTCAATAACTTCACCCTTAACTAGAAAATTTTATTTCGTGCTTGATGTAAAACTGCTCATTCATATTGAGTAAAAAACCAAGGGATATACATATTTATTTATACCGTTGTAAAAAAGATATACAAAATTCTCCTTCTCCACATTATTACATACTTGCCATTGCTCATATTTATGTAGAACCAGGGGCGGAACCAGAAATTTTTTTCAAGGGGTCTAAAAATTATATCGAATTCGCTAAAAAAAATTTGTAGTAAAATAATATTAAAAAAATTTCTATATAATCACTGAAATTAACTAAACATATTAAACTAAAATTAATATATATAATTACTGAAATTAACTAAAATTAGCATATATAATCATCTAAGTATGCCCAACGAACCTGAGATTCTAACTACTACTACTTGTCCACAACCTCATTATCCTCTGTCTGTCACTCTTAGTGAAATCAAGTTGTACATTATGCATCGGTTATTGTACATTAGAGTGCGTAATTAACCATTTAAATTGATAACCCAACTAGCAAGCTAGATAATCTACATAGGGCAGCTTCAAATCAAATTCTCAACTAAACATTGCACAAGATTCAAGTAAGACGCTAAGGTCACGTTTTGGATACAAACAGGAAAGGGGAAACATAGATAAAACCATGAGAAGTTTTACCTCCAAAGCAGCAAAACCACCTCCATGACGATTGTACCGACCATCGTGCATATGCTTCGCCGCCATACTCACTCACCGGTGTGCAAAACTTGCGGCAGTTGTTTAGAGAGAGTAATTAAATTAAGTGAGCTTATCGTAGAACAACAATGGTGAGGTACGGCTCATCATCTCATTAAACTAAATGAGAAGATGAATGCCCAAGAGCCCTGTACCATTTCTATTTATCGAGTGATACTCGACCAATCGAATCTATCCTCTGCCTCAATGTGACCGTGGCCCTCGTCTGTCTTGGTCCAACAATCGAAGTTGGATCTAGCAGCGGGTCTATGAAGAAAGGAGATCGAACAAGAAAGTCAATCTCAGTCGGTCGGCGTCAGTTCGACAGTTCAAGATCTGGTTAGAGTTCCACCTGTCGGAGTGAATCACGGTTGTCTCCTAGTCGCAGAGTTCCAGATCTGATTGGCGTTACGGCGTCGCGGTGAGTCGGTGGTCGGTGCTCACTGCTCGATGAGGTCGACAAGTCGCCTTCGTCACTCGACAGCTCGTCCCGGTGAGTCGGTGGACGTTGTCAAGCTGTCAACGGTCACGGCCTGAGCTCAGTCCTCACTGGCAGTCACGGTCCTCACGGTCACGGGGATGGAGAGAGAGAGAGAGATAACTGCTGAAAAAAATTATTATTATTTTTGTTGAAAGTTCAGGGGGTGCTTCAGCCCCCGTCGTTACCATGTAGTTCCGCCCGTGTGTAGAACATATCAGCCATGAACAAAGACAGATGGCCGCCAACCCTGCGCATTATATGGCTTCGCAATTGAAACGTGGATTGTTGAGATTATATAAGATTCCAGTTTTTTGGCCAAGACCAGATGAGGTGAACTGGTACACACACACACACACACACACACACACACACACACACACATATATATATATATATATATATATATATATATATATATATATATATATATAGTTGCCACTTTTTCAAGAAAAAAAAACACATCTGAGCCGTCCACGAGTACACGTGGACGGCTACATTTATGGTGGAAAAATTATTATTTTTCCACCGGTAGACAGGGATCGGCTCAGATGTGTTTTTTTTTCTTGAAAAAGTGGCAATCGCTGTTCTTTCTTACGGTTGCAAAATTTTACTAAAATGCCCCGGGAATTGAAAAAACCCCAACCGCAGCGGTTGGTGTCTTACGGGGAGCACTCAACCGCAATGTAGCGGTTGGCGACCACGCCCAACCGCAACACTTTGTTACGGTTGGTTATTGCTACTTTCCTTTTTCCCTCGCGGTTGGTGTCTTATGGGGAGCACTCAACCGCAATGTAGCGGTTGGCGACCACGCCCAACCGCAACACTTTGTTACGGTTGGTTATTGCTACTTTCCCTTTTCCCTCTTCTCTTCTTTGCTTCTCATTTCATCATCGCCGCTTCTCTTCTTTTTTCCTCTTCTCTTCTTTGCTTCTCATGTATATATATTATATTAAAAAGGACACACCCAACTTAGTTTTATTGCTTTTCGGATGGGCTTCTCCTTCTCATATATATATATATATATATATATATATATATATATATATATATATATATATATATACCAAAAAGGACGGCCTCATCACCCCCCAACCGCTACTAAGTATAGTGGTTGGTCATCATTTGCCCACAAAAACATTCCGCTAGAAAATAGCCCAACCGCAACACTTTTATGCGGTTGGGCGCCTTACCTGCTCTTGCACAAAGAGTGGCTAGAAAGAAAGAGAGAAAAGGTGGGCCACGCACACAAAGAGAGAAAAAGAGAAAAGGTGGCCAGAAAGAGAGAAAGGGTGGGCCACGCACAAAGAGAGAAAGAGAGAAATGGTGGCCATAGAGAAAAGGTGGGCCAAAGAGGAAAAAAGGAAAGTAGTAATGACCAACCGCAACAAAGTGTTGCGATTGGGCCCGCTTCACTTTGTTCTAGTTAGGTGTATTGCTAGTAAGAAAGAGCAGCTGTTGTTACTTTTTCAAGAAAAATAATGTATCGGAGCCATTTACGACTACATTTATGGTGTTATTTCTCCACTGGTAGACAGGGATCGACTCCTATAATAATAATAATAAGAAGAATAAATAAGCAGAAGAAAACACCCATTTGTGGGCATAAAGTTTGCAACTGGTTGCCATCATTTCCTTTAGGGGCTCGTTGTCATCATCACATATAGTCTTTCTCCGTCACAGAACAATTTTGCCTTCTGACCTTGCCTTGTGGAAGGGTATATTGCGATTTGTGGAAGAAGGTTCCAAGTTTCAATACCAAAAAAAAAAAACTACATATATAACACATTACCCTTCCACCATAGAAAATATATAAGCACACAATCAGATCTTACTGATTCTTTTTTTTTTGATAAATAATTGATATTTCATTAATAAATTTGTTAATTAGCAGTTTAATAAGTTACATAATCAATTTAATTTTAAAGCTACACCCCGACTATATCATCAGATCCGCAAATAACTTATTCACGAGTGATCCAACTTAGATACTTGTGTCCTTATGTTGCAGGCAAAGGTAGTCTATTTTTTCAACCGTCGCTAGATGACACCATTCTTTTTAAATGTATTGACAAAAATATTCAAGTACACGAATGTACTCGTGAATAATTATCACGCCTTGCGGGCGGTGGGCATCAGTCATCAAAAAAAGAAACCTTCTTTGTTTTTTTCTAGTTCAAAAAGAGAATTAGGAGAGAGAATTAAGGGACATTGTGTTATGTAATGCATATAATTAGTGACTTGACTAAAGATAATAATGTTTAAACATGCCAACGTATCATGGTCCAGTAGTGTCACGTACTACAACTATTATTAAGTCGCTCTAGTGCTATCATGGTAATATAATTAGTCACCACTAGGCCACTGCAGTTGGAGTAGGCTCTACTTCAAATCTTCTTGGTTTTTCCAAACGTGAAGCTTTGTTGGTACACACTTTCGCACGCTACCTTGCTTTATGAACCTTACTTGATTACATTTCTTTTCTCAAAGACTTCGGGAAGTTCATGTTTTCCTACTCCCCTTTAAGAATTTTTGGGGAGTCTGTACTCTTGATGATGTTACCTGCTAAATTTTGGTCAGGAGTCTGCCAATAATTAATGAGTATTCTAACAACGAATGGGAGATTGTTTAGCTTGCTCGTGTCCTCCGTTGGGCATTTTTTTTTTATTTCAATTTATTGGTGCAAACTTGGTTAGGAACTTTCGTATGTTCGGGTAAAATATTATATGAAAACATAACGCAATCAAGTGTCATACATAGGTTCAGTGGAACATGGATATATACAAAGATCCAATGGGCTATGACCAATCCCCATTCCTCAAATAATTTAAAAAATCTACACCTCAACTCCTTGGGTTAATGACTTAAGAGCACAATAATTAGAGGTTGTTTGTGATCATTATAGATTCACTTCGACTTTGGCGTTCTTTTGTTGAGTTCCCGAAGACAAAAAGTCACGCTTAAAAAGTTTCCTAATTATGAGAAAATAGTTTTCTTTGTCAACATGATTAGAGGTTTGGATCAATGCAAATATTAAGAGGAGGCATGGCTTTGGGGGGTCGGGCAGGGGTGGCGTGGGTGGGGTGTTTGACCATTTCTGCACCAATAAGCTATGTGAAACTCAAAAGTAAGCCCGTTAATGGATCAAATTTTGATTCGAATATAGTTGGAGTCCGATTTAATGGACATGGTAAAATTTTTAGTACTCGTATGACTAGTAACCTGATTCTGATTATCCAATACCAAGTGCATCGGCATGGATATATTTTAACATAATCAAATAACGATCCCATTTGACGTGATTACACATGTGATTGGAGTTTGTTGGTTGATATTCCTGATCGTTTTAAATACGGTCGGACATAATTCGACTCAATTCTGACTCTTGCGAGTCTAGATGAACAATGGTACAGTCTAACTAAAAATCCACTCCGATTCCAAGCCAAAAGTTTTCTAAATAACGGGATTTGGATCAACCTGAACCCAATCCGAATCATATAAATTGGTACGCTAACTAAAAAGGCATATACTGAGGGTGAGACTAAGGGCTTTAGTGACCTTTTTTTTTTTTTTGTGTCAAATGCTTTGCCTTGCTTAAAGCTTTTGTCAATCTGTTTAATGCCGTTTTCCTACTACACCTTTGCACCCATGTAATCGATTTTAGTTGTAGCTTTGTCCTGCACTCCCGCGCTAAAACCTCTCTTCCTAACTTCATATCCGCTCCCACGCTCACCCCAAAACATACTCCACTAGCAATACTCCCTGTTCCACAACATTGCTCCTGCTCTCGCTTCGTGCAACTAAGTTCTCTATTTTTCTTGGGTCACGAATGTATAGTCTCAGTCGGAAGGCCAGAAAAAGTTTAGTCCATTTCATAATAGTTTTGGGCCTTTTCGTCTGTGAAAAGGGGCCCATAGTCACTATGGTGGCTATTATATTCGGGCCCTTTTTGGTAAATTAAATCACAACCCAAGAAGCCCTCTAACACAAACTGTGGCCCTTTATAGTTTAAGATATTTGGAGCTATGGATCAAGCCCGCTCAGGACCATTGGACTAAACTCTCAGGCCCAGACGAAACCACAATCACGCATATTGGACTGATCTCTCAGGCCCATTGGACTGATCTCTCAGGCCCAGCCGAAACAACGATCACGCTTGCTATGTATTAGCGCCTGAACGCGCTGGTACAAGTTGAGTCGGTGAGAATCCTTTCAGGCCACGGCAAAGATGCTCCGTCGATACTGAGAAGACCAATAGAAAGGATGGGCCAGGGAGTCAATGGTCAACTCCTTTTTAATTTTATCTACTCCGTATTAAAATTTTAAATGCTGTTTACAGTTTTTTTGCACCTTTAAAAAAGATCAAATTCGCATGTCATAATTTAATTTCTTATCTTAATATTATTTCTGGTATTAAATTTGCATAAATTGAGAGGCTTAAAGTAACTTGGTCTAAAGAAATTTTCAAGAACCTGAAGTGAATTGTTATCCTTTAGTAAATGCAACTCGTATAAATTTTTACTGTCAACTTAAATAAAGTACAATATAGCAAAACTATATACATTGATATGTTGCATAAATTAAATCTTTGAAAAGTTTAATTATACATATTAATATAATAAAAATAAACAAACAAAGCAAAGGGTGATTAAGCTACCCAATAATAGAAAATAATTATCAATACCAGTCGTAAATGAATAGAATTTGTTTGTTGCTTTTAGTTTTTAAAAGAAGACATAAAGACAAATTTTTAAATAACACTTCAAATAACTAAACGTTACGTACCTTTTGTATTGCTAAACAATAAGAGCCATTCAATTAAAGGGTAGGACAAATTGCTACTACCAAAAGAAAGTAATATAAACATGTTAATCAAACATTAAAAAGAGGGGAAGACCTATTTGCAAAATTTGAGGGTAACCCAATTATGCCATATCAATGTAAAGTCCCTGTTTAATTTTAAAAAAAAATGTATAAAGTCCCTCATTGCCAATTATGTAAATCCTACAAATAAAAAATCTTGACGACCAAAACGAAAAAAAGAAAGGGGAAAAAAGGTATAAATTCTTGGCTTAGCCATGGCCACCGCCTTCACAATTGCTTCGCTCTAACACTCGTAGTGCACGAAAATACGCCGATCCGATTGAAGTCCAGGTATCCTTTATCTTTCGCAGCTCTGTTTGGTCATTAAAATCTAGGGTTGACTTTCAATTTTCTAGCTTTCCATTCTTTTCTTGCAGTTCGGTGCAATGAATTCGGTATTTCGAAGTTCGAATCTTTATCGCATGTTATAGTTGGATTTGTTGCTATTTTCTACTTACAATTGTATGCTCTTGGAGGGTTTTTCTTCGATTTGTTTTTGGGATGAATTTGCGTAAGTTTTGCTTGGTTATCTCTTCAAATTCTTTGTTAAGTTTTCTTTTGTAGTGGTGTCAATAAGGAAGAGTTTGAATGCTTGCTTATAATTTTTGTTGAATTTCTTGTAATGCTGCTTATCGTAAATCTCTTCGGAGCTGTTCTTCATGTGTTGTTTTGGTTTGTTATAAAGAAGTCCAAATATGTTATTACAGTAACTACTTACAAGTAAAACTTTATGTTTGATAAGTTGGAATTGAGTCAAGATTAGTGATGATTGGATGAGGTCACATATAGGGTCATTGATTTTTCTATGTAAAAACTTTGCACTTAGTTCCTTTTAGTACTTGAAAGTTAAAGGAGATAGAGTGATGACATGGGAGGAGACCAGGAGAAGGTCTGGTTCTTGTTTGTGTCTAGATGTTGAGCACGGTACCCGTGGTTCTTTGAAATTAATCACCCCTACGATAAAACAAATAGTTAAATGGTGTCCAATTCCAGAGTACTTTAGTTTAGGCCTTTATATGCCCCAGTAAGAAGAAGTGATTGGTGCCAATTAGATGGGGTACGAATGTTCGAGGTATGGATAGACCTAGACTAGCATTGGGATAGATTATGCGAAAGATGTGAGTGCTTTGGAATTATCACAAAACAAGTGAAGGATTCAAGGGATGATGGTGATGGCAGGATAGTGATCATGACATATTGTTGTGGCACTTGGGGCACATTTGGTCTTTAGCACACAGGTTGTATTTCTTACAACTTCTTGCTGTGTCTAGACAGGTGGGTTTTTGTTCTGGGTTTCACCCCTTCTGGTGGCTGTTTTTTTCCCCCTTCCATATATTTACAAAAACAGAAGAAAAAACAGAAAATTCCGCAGGCAAATCCTATGACAACGGTAAAGTTTCCAGCCTAGAGGTCATGTATTCAAAGTGCAAAACAGCCTCCCCAAGATTGTGGGAAAAGGTTGGGTACTATTTACCTGCCCTGAATTCACGCAATGGTGGGAGTCTTGTGCACTACATCGCATGTTGTTCCCGTAGCTATCTTAAAACCCACATTTGTCCCTATTTTTGGACGCAAATGCCTTGTATATTTTTCATCTGGTTGACCGAAGGTTAAGTTCTTACTATATAGGATTCGAAAGTGATCGTTTTGCGCTTGCTTCCAAATTAGGAATTTGGCAGGTATATCTACTAAAGAATCTGGTTTGTGTGCTGAAAGTCCAAGTTTTAAATCAGACACGCATGTAGGCATGTGGCTCTTGTAGTTTTATGCCTCTGTGATCTTGTTTATCAAACAATTTGGGTAAGATAGGGAGAACATAGGGGGAAATTTTTGTTTCTGTAACCTTTATGTGAGGTATGCTTTAGTATTATAGGATTTTCTGTTAATTAATAGAAAATGATATGTAACTCTTGGCTTTAAAAGTTTTGTGCAACTTGCTGAATTCCTGGAAGGCAATTATAATACAAACTACATGTTTAGCAGTCATGATGAGGCATTCTAGAGTGCTCTTAAAGTAACTAGCATGAAAACTTCTCGACTGTTTCTGCCTTGATGTGTATTCTTTTTACTTGGATATAGTTGTGGGTGGACAGCATTTCATGTTATTAGAATAATATGTTTGGTCCTAATTTATTTGATTAACCTACAATTGTATCTTGTTGCTTCTGTTTTGCAGATTACTAGTTTGTGGCTTTTCCATCGTGTGAACTTCTAAGCGTGCAGAATATCACATATATATCCTCTCATCCTCGTACACGATTGAGAGAGGGAAACCATGGCAGGGCAGCTGCCAGGTAATCGTTCTTGGCTTGGAATTGCAAGAGATGAAAATAGCAGTTACTTGCATGAAGGGCTGCAGAGTTATACACGCAAGTGGTATTTCAGCAAAGAAGAAATAGAAGATCATTCTCCATCAAGAAGTGATGGCATTGATCAAAAGGAGGAGTCACATTTGCGAAAGTTGTACTGCTCATTTTTGCAAGAGCTTGGCATGGAGCTTAAAGTGTAAGCTCCTGCTTTGACGTGAATTTGGGGAAAGCGTGAGATTTGGAACTGCAGAAATGATATACCCTTTTATGAAAATATATATCAACCCCCCCCCCCCCCCCCCACCAAACCAACCCACAGCCCCTGCCCGATTATAATTAATTCCCGACGACTCGAGGTCAAGTCTGCTCCCGTAGGCCTTCAATCAGGATTCTACGTTTGAATGTTTTAATTATCATTTGATTGAGATATGGGCACACATCTGAAGTCAAGTGTCTGCCTCCTTTCACTGTTTTCTGGTACAGTTGTAATACTACCTACTTATTACTACTTTGATATTATTCACTGGTTCACCTTAGAGCTTTCCCCTTCTTCGTATGTGACCAATTCACTCACGCCTTTAGTTTCTTGGAACATTTGGAGGTTTTATTTATCACATGGTACTTTTTTCTTTTCCTTTCTTCTCATTTGATGTCATCTTTTTACCAGTGCGTCCTACTCGCCTTTGAAAGCTATCTGGCATTCTGCCTCGAATTAGTGCTTTATGATCTGTTCTATTTTTCAGGCCTCAGGTGACTATTGCAACTGCAGTGATGTTGTGCCATAGATTTTATATGCGCCAGTCTCACGCAAGGAATGATTGGCAGGTATAGTTTGTGTATACATGGTTTTATGGTTGCTGTAAAGTGAGGTTGAGGCCTACGTACGTAGTAAGCTGTCTTACTTGGACTGGAACCACTTTAAGGCAGTTTGCTCATGAATTAAGGGATCTGTTGGTTCTTTTTTCTTTAGGCAGTATTTGACAAATTGTATGTGGGTGGGTTGTCTCTGTATTGAAACAAGGTGCAGCATAAACAGATTTTCTATTGAAGTTTTATTTGTACTTCAATATGCAATTTTTCAATAGGGTGGTGACTTTTGCAGACAATTGCATCTGTATGCATGTTCCTTGCCTGCAAAGCAGAAGAAACACCACGGTGGCTATGTGATGTTGTTGTTGTGGCCTATAGATTGATGTATAAATGGGATCCTTCTGCTCCACAAAGAATCAAGCAGAAGGTAAGCCAGATGAGGCTGTGATAAGTTGGTTGTTTTTTTTCAAGTGGTTGAGTTGCTTATCTTTTGGTCTTTCCTTTTGTAGGAAGTTTATGACAAGCAAAGGGAATTAATTTTGATTGGGGAGAGACTTTTATTAGCAACAGTTGCTTTTGATCTCAATATTGAACATCCTTACAAGCCACTTGTTGCTGCTCTTAAGAAATTGGAGACCTCTCATAAGGATCTTGTGAAAGTAGCATGGAATTTTGTCAATGATTGGTCAGTACATTCTACTGTTCTCATGCAAAAAATTTACTTCTTTAAGTCACCTAAAAAATCTGAAGTGTCTAATTTATTGGATATATAGGCTGCGTACCACCATCTGCTTGCAGTACAAACCCCATTATATTGCAGCTGGTTCTATCTTCCTTGCTGCCAAATTTCAGAAAGTGAAACTGCCTACGGTGAATGGAAAGGTTTGGTGGATGCAGTTTGATGTCACCCCTAAACGACTGGAAGGTTCATTACATACATCTCTCTTTTTCTTACATATCAGCTTTTACAAGTAACTTTTGAAATTTTGGACGAGTTTATGAATAATTGAAGGATATGTCAGAAGCTTGATGGAAATTTTGACATGAACTGCATGTGGGGGCTGGTCTGCATGCATAGGGTATTCTTCTGATTTTGTCGGACAATTATATCAATATAGTTTCTCTTGACTATAAAGCTTCCCTTAGGATCAGATCTATATAAATTTTTTCCAGGATTATTAAGTTTGTTTTGGTAGTGATGCTAATATCAGAGGTAACTACAGTTTGTTGCTTCGTCTTTGTCTAGTTCAAATTGTGACATATCTGCATACTACTGTAGAGGTGGTTATACTAGCTTGGTCAATAGTCCCTTGGCATCCTACATTAATGTTTTTTTTTTAAATCTTTGTTACTTTCCTCATTTGGACTCTGGGAAGTTACATTTTTATGTCTTACCTTGCGGTTTGATTGGTCTCTTAAACAATTGTTTCAGAGGTGATCCAGCAGATGATGGGGTTGTTGGAGCAAAACCGTAAACAAGTTCAACCACCAGTTCGTAGAACGGTGACCGATTCAAAACCAGGTACAGGAAAAGCAAAGTCCGACAGCCCACAGTCGTGCATCATAAGTAGTGGCTCAGTTGTTGCTCAAGATACTAGAACTTTACCTCCAAAAGAAGCCAATCCTGCAATCTCCAACTGCAGCCAGGAACCGAAGTGTGTTGAGGTTCAGGATGTTACAAAGCAAGCGTCGCATTGCCAGACAAGTGATTGCGGTAGTGCAGGTAGCGTTGTTGAGGATTGCGATGGTAAGCCAGGAGCGGGGAAAGCAGATAAAGACCAGAAGATAGCATCCGTTGCTGGGACCGAGGTAGATATAACTCGGATTAAGGAATTAAAGAGGAAGAGATTGGATAGAATCTCGAATGTGAAATCAGTAAAAAGCATGGAAGACGAGATAGATAGCGAAGTTTGGATAGAGAAAGAGTTGGAAAATGGTATAGAGTCTCAGTCTGCTGCTATAGAGAAGCGAAGGAGATTTTGAGTTTCGTAAACTTGTAGGGGATTTGTGCCACTTGCTGAAAGTATTACTACAGAGAGCAACCTTCAGCTTGGATAATGGGACTTCAGCGATTTTTTGTAAGTATTGGATCAATTTTTTTGTATCACTACAATTCCATTTTTTTAATGGAGTCTAATTTTCGTTCTCGCTGTTCTTTCCACTGTTGCTCCGTCTGCATAATGCTATGTATGCACATACTTTTTGTGCAACTTAGAAAAACATCCAGGGAGGGGCTGAGTTTGCGGCAAACATCCATTTTGTTACATATTTTGATTATTAGACAAAGGGTTTACGGGGATAAGTTGGAAGGTGTATAGGTAAGCAAGATTGAATTGACATTTGTTTTCATTTCCTATTTTACCATTAACTTGGCTAAGAAAGTTACTTATAAAGCAGGAAGGGGAATATCATTTGTTGCATCGGTGAGGCCTTACGGCTGACCAACATGAAAATAAACTCAACCGATCTGGAGTTGTTGGGGCTATTGTTGGCCTAAGCAATGTACCACGATTTGGAGATTGCTTCCTACTTATCGTTTCTTCTGTGCAAACTCTTTCATGTGATCTTTCGTTTGTTGTGTATGGCGTTGGGCAGAAAATAAATTTGTACCACCTTGCCATGTGTGTGAAGTGTTCCTCACCCTCATCTCCATCAGTCATTTCCTTTGGATTAATGTTCGATACAAGGAGGGTCTTTGCTTAGCAAAGCAGGAAGAGCTGCAATATGCGATATGCCCAAGTTAGAAAATGACAGTTCTCGTCACAACTCTGGTGGTTTGGTGATGGCCCAAAGAGGGGCATTCATTGAGCTAGTTGGCAAAAAGATTCCGTTGTATTGATAGTCTACCATCCTTCTACTGCCAGTCTTCCAAGCTCTAAACTATCAATCTTCCACCTTCCCTCCCGAAGGTATTATTGTCCGATGGGTGCGCGACAGTATGCTCAACGACAACTGAACACTAGGGTTCCGCTCGCTGGCAACAGCCACCATGCACCACCCATGTCCGCGTTCCCAAACCATCACCTCTCTTTAAAGAGGAGGGTTTGTGGCATGTCATTTCCCAGTATGCTTCTTCGCTTTGCTTAACGAGGGCATACTTGGCCGGCTCTAGAGAGATTGTGTTATATTGTAAAAGTTTTCTTTGTCCGTGTATCTTGGACACTTCTATTTGTAACGTCTTTTATCATGTAAACTACTTAAATCTTGAAAATAAAAAAAGAATCGGTAAAAGGAAAGACGTCATTTTTACATTAAAATTTTGAGTTTTGCACCTTTTTTAACAATCAATTTCGATAACTATGCTTCCTTATTGTAATAAACAACAATTGATTCTACTAAATAGATTACATTTGCTTTTATATGCCACAAACCTGTTTTCTATTTTGTGTAAGGTCAGCCTTATATGACATGGCTAACTATGAGAAAAACAAATGTGAAAGGGACATGTCAATGTGGTATGTACTATGCATGTACACTAACTTTGTTGGAAATAATCACGTACGAAATTCCTCATGGATTAGATAAATACAAGGGTTTATGAAACCATTTTAAAAGCACCTAATAAGACCATAGTTATAAATACCGTACCGGAGTGCGTACTGTTTTTTTCATAAGATGCTACGTATCGGTATCATCTCGGTAATATACTTGATACATCTGCAATATTCATTCATTACCTAACTAACAAAACATAAATATATTTTTTTACTAACAGCATTCTAGGATAAACTGCTTGTCCCATAGAGTTTAATTATGTTAATTTTCAAATAAAATAAATAACTTATTCAATTGAATTATCTCCTCTAGGATTATCCCTTCTTTTCAACGATCTCATTGGCAAATTCTTATGTAAGAATAAGTTATTTGTTAAATAATAACGTCTTCAAATTCAAGAATAAGTTATTTTTGTGTGTCTTCGTGTGTTCGCTCACAAGTATCTAAAGCAGTACATCATATAAATGAAAAAATATGATCAAAACTTTCAGGATAAAGTAAATCAAAGTTAAGTGAATATTATGAACAATAAATTACAGAGGTTTTGAAAGGTATAAAAGAACTGATAATATTTTTTCTATTTAATCTCTATATGGTTAATTTATAAAATTTCTAATAAAATTTTTTACTTTTACATTTTTTAAGGAACTGGTACAAAATAAAATATCTCGGCCGGTATCACCTGTACCGGCCGTACAATCAGCACAGAGCGGTATTTTGACCGGTACAAAATGTAAGGGGTACTGTACCAGTAGAAGGTAAAAACGGTACGTACCGGCCGGTACGACCGGTACCGGAACGGTATTGATAACTATGTATAGGACACGCCAATATGGTATTTTTAGAAGCACCTCTGTACTATTCAAACGAATGTGAAAAGGACACGTCAATATGGTATGTACAATGTACACCAACTTTGTTAGAAGTCATCACATACGAAATTCCTCATGGGTTGATAAATGCAAGGGTTTATGATACCATTTTTAAAAGCACCTAATAGACGCATAAAATACAGCTGTATGGTACACAATTAACACAAGCCTTTCTTGGTGCACGATGTATGTAGCTTTTTCTCTTGTAAAGGGTCTAAGATTTTATTCTTAATAAAAGAGGATAATACAAGAAAACAATTATTTTATTTGGATCTCAGGGTTTAGGATAACGGATAATGGCGCACTGCTTCGTTAACCACCAATTGTGTGTTTGGAACCAAATTCTTTTGAAATTGAAATTCAAACAAAATTTAAAAGTGACTAAAATTAATTATTCTAAATTTTTAGTTTCGAATAAAGGCACCTAGCTAATAGACTCTCCCTAAACCTTTATTATTATTTGTAGCGGCACCTAATAGACACTGGTACCCTAACCCTACACCCAGAGATTCTATGCTAATGTCTTTTTGCATTTTCAAAGCTAAGCATTAATGTGGCATCTTCCGTTCCCCAAATTCTGTTCTTGAGTATCTATCTGCTCTTATAGTTCTCTCTGTGCGTATTTTCCTTTCACCAAACTGTGAATTTGAAAATCTGGTGCATCACTTTTTGGTTAGTACCACAGTACCTCTGTACCTTACACTTTTCCAACATGGAACATGCCAGCCTTGTTTTCCTCCAATCCTAACGGGTGCTTTTACAAAATGTGCGTGTGAGCTTGGCAGGAGCATGGACATGACATTTGATAAATGAGGTCTGTTCTTGTAAGGCAATATAAACTCATCAGGGTTAAAGAAACCTAAACCGGCCAGTGTTTGTGCTGAAAATGAACTTGGAGCAGCTGTTATTGCGTGACATGAAATCTGCACGGCAATAAGACGGCATTGTATGCGTGGACAATCATATATCCGGTAGCCACATGTATGGCGTTGAATGAAGTTCGATCGATTTAAAGGTAGGTAAAGCATATGGATCATGTCATAAGGATGCAAACCCTAGTAATGTAACTCGAAGATGATATGATCTATTCTAATTTGCTTACAATCCAAATCATTTTGAAAATTTTTCGACCATCTGATCATGTTTCGATTGTTTCTCGAAAGAATCCCGAAGGAACATTTACTCTCCTTATTTTTCCACCAGCCTCAATTAATATGATATAAACGTTGTGCCCATTTTATGTGTGTCATCTCGAGACTTTTATTATTTCCTGGTCATAAGTTACTGGTAAAACATGTTATGGGAGAGGGCATGAGAGCTAGCATGGCCCCCTAGTGTTGGGTTTCATGCCCTTAGTTTGTGAAAGCATATATTCTCCGACTCCAATGCTTTGTCTTCTTCTTCAGACACCTTTAGTTCCTGCAACTTTAGACCTCCTTTTTTGGGCTCTGCTAAATTTATTCATAACTTTAACCTCCATCTCATTATGTAGTAGCATATAGTACAGTTAATTAACTGCTGCAGAGCTAATGCAAATTCCTTCAACTCTTATTGGGATGTGTTACCCTCTGAACAAGGACATATGAACCCTAGGTCTTCTCTATAAAGTATTAGTATATAAATGCTGATTTATGTTGTTCAATGTGATTTCCTATTTAATCACTTTACTTTATAAATAGAAAGAGACTGTTTACACTCTCTAATATTCTAATACAACCACTTGTTTGTAACATAACATTCCTAAAGCAAAATTAATTAGTAAAGTTTTTGCATCCAAATTCATAATGAAAACAGGGACAATTCCATGGTAAGATAGACTTAGTTTGCCAACAAGCATATTAGAGCTACATTAATTACTAATTAACACAAGTATATTGTCAATATGCTTGAAATATCTCCACCGATTACCATAAACCAGATTTTAAGAAAAAAGCATTAGAATCTCTATGAGCTACATATTAAAATGACAGTGAAAGATTTGCTCAACCTTTCTGTTTCACTGATGCTGATGCAAATGGATTATACTGGATCCTTACCAAGGGTTCCTGCGTTACAAAGCTGCTGATTAAGAACCTTCTTAATCGGTGTTTAGAGAGTAAACACAAGCTTAGACTCACACAATCAATAGCTAATGAATAGGTAACTTTCTAGCTAGACTAGTTAAATATTGTTTGAGAGGAGATGTGATAAAGTTTAACAGGAAATTAATGGGAACTCAGTAGTGGGTCTTTTGACCTATAGGTTGACTGGTTAGGACTTTCAAAAAAGAAGATTGTTTCTATTAAATGATAGTGATGGACCCCTAAAGTCATCAATGATAGCAAATTGCTTTAAGAGGGTCTTAGGGGTTTCTTGCTTTTTAGAGGCTTAGGAACAATTGCGTACAAGAAGGATCCCCCAGTAGTGACTAAAGCAACAAACTAGAGTAGGGACTATCTCGTGTTCTTTAGCCTTCTTTCTCTTTTGGTCATACACGGTCGTGTACGTATCAACGTGCTCATTTCCTTTTCTTTTGTCACATCTTTTTTGTGGGTCTATTCATGTCTGATATCTATGGTTTAGTGTTAATAGTACATTTTAGTCAATGACGAGTTCGATTGCACTTACTACAGTTTATTTGTCATTCTAATAATAAGTGTTTCGATAAAAGAATAGTATATGCAACTATCAGCATTGAAATTAACCATGTGCTAGTAGAAGTGACAAAATCTGGAATTCAGAACAAGAATCGAGTCGTTTACCTTGTTTGAGATATCTTCTAGCGTTGGACATAGATATTGCATGCATCAGCTATACATACGGCTCAATCATTGCGTTAGTGATTTCATCGTTTATAGCAAGTTCTTTGGCACAAACAAGAGTACACTGTGAATTCTATTTGTAAGTTTTTGTGATTGAACCATTTAATTACTTGGTCGAGATATGTTTAGTATCAGATTGTAGATAAGGATTAAAGATGATTAGTGGGCTGCTTTACACATCTTATTGTATTGTAGATTAAAGTCATATACACTTTATATTCAATCAACCGATGAAATTTCATACAGTATTTAATTGCCGCCTTTTAGGCCAAAGGCTAATCGCATTTAGGAATAAAAAATCTTCAATAATTAGCTCCCTGTGGGGACCAAACAATGTCCAATAAGTACCCATTTGAAATTCTCTAATGTTCACTTTTTATGTCGAAAGGCATGACGGTACAGCCTCATCTTTCTCTGGAGCCTGGACTAGTCAACTACTTTTTTTGTTTGGGTTATGTCGGCTTGTTTTCAACCAAGGCTTTTACTGGATCTGCTAGAAAATTAGCGTATTGTGAGGTGAAAATAATCTCCATCTTCTGTTAACTTTATGTCCGCACTGCATTTATTGGACGTTTTCCTTTGATTATACTCTTGACTTCTTGTCCGGACAAAAACCACAATTTTTATGTTTAGTTAACGTAAATGCACGGGAACACAACTGATGATTAACCTAAGAAAAGAGATTCAAACCTAGTGATCGGGCTGGCCTTCTTTCAAGTGAAGGTCTCAACTAGTTGAGTTGGAAAGAGTACGCCATTCCTTGTGGAAGAAGAATGTATAAACAAGGCGGGGAACAACCGCCCTCAACAAAACCCTAAACTCGTCGTTTCAAAGGAAAAGGGTTAAGAAAATTTTCTTAGTTTGCACTTGTTAAAGCACCCGACTTAAAAAAAAATGAGGATAGAAGCTCACAAAGCTCGAATATAGATATGAAGTGTTAATTGTTGTTTCCTTGATCTGAGATCTATTTCAACACCACTACTGAAATAAGGCCGAGTTGAGTGAAGAATTCAGGACGTCACAACAGTTCGTTCTGTCCCAAGTGGGATGAAAATGCCACCAAAGCACCCTTGACGAAAATAGTGAAAAGGAAAAACAGTTCCATGTTAACAACAACAAGTAATATTGATTGAACAAGCACATATGCAACAACACCATGTAAAGAGTAAGCACTTTCAGATATTGGTACAGAAACATTGTGGAATTGACTCGATCTTCAAAAGGACATTCAAACTTAACTTTAGTTCTCTTTGAACGAATCTTATGTTGATTCATGAAAGTGGAAAAATAAATGCATTATATGCTGTTGGAAACCTGCTATAACCAGCTTTTGTGACACAAATCTTGGAGGATAGTGAGACTAGCTAGGAAATGTGAGAAAAGGTAACAAGCAAGTTAAAGGGAGAGAAAGCTCTCAATAAAGAAGAAAAGCTTTGAAGAAGAGATTACATACACGAGTCTCCGTGTGTGTAACAACTCTTTAAAAGATAGAAGGTGAAGGATGCGTGGGCATGCTGAAAAGTTAAAAGGAAAAAAAGGCATAAAAGCAAGGTAAGCTTTGCCCCATACTCTGATCTCACATTCTCCCATCATCTTTTCGTCTGATGTGAACTTTTGTGGGCCTGATCGAATTATTATAGGGTTTTTTAATCTGATGGAATGACAACCTAATCGTACTTAAGTTACCACGTACATTAAGAGGAACAAACAAATGCATCAGAGACAAGTCTGACGCCTAAGTTTTCTCATACCCCAAGTCCCCTGTGAGATTCTATCAAGCAACAATAACAATTGCAAACACTTTCAAGTGGTCTCTGAAAGAAAAACGGATTAAGCTTTCCCTGCAGCTTTTGTCCAATTAAACTCTATTACAAGAGGTATAAGAGCAATGCTTTGCATTAGCGTAGCGCAAATGGAAAGAAGTGGAAGGCAATTATTACTTCTCTTGGCCCGTGCGCGCCCGCTTTGAAGGATTTTCCTGTCTAGGGTCTCTTTTTGGGGTAGCGGTCCATGCGGAGATACGTTGTAACTTCTAACTCACAGTTAAATATTAAGATTTATGTGACAGTATATCGATTATGGTTGTAAGTTGAAGTTGCAACTTGTAACTTTGAACAAATATTTTTAGAGCCCTCGGCCTTGTTTCTAGCTAGCCCTTTAAATGTGTAGAACCATTATTTTGAGTACTTCTGTTCCCCACTTTCGAGTTCTTCTTGGGGCTGTAGTCCTAAGAGATAATAAGCTTGCTAAGAATGCAGATTTATATTGCCACTTAAGGTATAACATTCCAAAGATGGAAGGGAATTACATATGGATCTGGAACCTACTTCGAATCAGAAATTGTAATCACAATTCAGAGAACACAACTTAGTGAGAAAGGACTTAAAAGAATATTAAGAATATTTCTGTACCCTTAATGTGGAGGTCCGGATGAGCCAGACTAGGCTGTTCGCGCTTGCCAGTGGAGGATGTGATTCAAAATCGCCAAAGAACAACTCTTAGCTGTTATATATATATATATATACTGAAATTGGACGAATGTGATTGAAAATTTCCAACTGTTCGATCATTTCCACGAGCATTGTAGTGAATTTGTGAAAAGGGTCGTATGTTGGATAAAGAAAGTAGGTTCACTTGTGAGTTCTTGCATTGGTTCGATCACAAGGGATAAGAATTTACTTGAGCTCTTATATGGCATCAACATGCAGTTCAGTTGAACAAAAGATGCTTGTGTGTTACCATAGATCATATCAAATAGTAGCATATTAACCCAACTATAGCCATTTTATGGTTACTGAAGTTGTTGACAACTGCATTACCTAATACCTAGATTAGAGGTTCTGACTTGCATATTGTTTACACAAACAACAGGGAATGAAGAGCTTATACAGCATAATAAGTTGCTCCCTAAGTTTACATCTTGTCTTCTGATTTACCATTAGCAAAAATTGTGAAACTTGAGAAATTCTTTTACTCGGTTATATCCACATTTATCTCTAAAAACCTAATTAAAGAGCTCGTATTTCGGCTAGGACACATGCACAAAGCGCATACGTATAAAGCAAACGTGGCTGGATATTAAAAGCTCGTAAAAATCATTTACCATAAGCGTTGCTTGAATTTTCCTTATTATTGGTAACCTTTAAGTGATGCTTCTAGATTTTAGTGGCACTTACTTCTTTTGGTAAGGTATAGAATTGCATATGTTAAGCATAGTGCCATTTAATTCACCGCCGTACGGCTGACCGGCGATTAATCGAATGGATTCGGTCTTATACATACGCGAGAAAGGTAATCATAAAGAAAGAAAAAAGAAAACGAAAGGACTGATAATAGCACTTACACTGAACGTACCAAGTTGTACGCGATTGTACCACAGGCAAGTTTTATTGTGCAGGGAATGCCAAGAGGTCGAAGACACATGCTTTGAAGGGCATGCCATTATATCAAAAACCCTATCCTACGGTGACTCGAGGCAATGAAGAGAAACACATACATGAGGGGATGATGATGTAATAGAAAGGTCATTGACGTACGACCAATATTGAGAAATTTTATGACCCAAACATCTGTCCGTATATAGCGTGGGCTGTCATGGTTTGTCCTTCGAAGTTTGGATGAATTCTCATAAAGTACATTTACAGGAGCTATTGCATGTTTTTTGCTGGCCCTTTTCCACTGGTCCCCCAAAAGTGTTTGATGTATTTTTGTTCATTCTTCTTGTGTGTATTATGTCCTCTGAACTACGAGGTATATGTCCCGTTGAACTCTTGTTCAGAACTTCAACCGGGAAATGAAAACCCTGACCAAGAGCAGGAAAATACTGAAACAGGTTCACTAGTCAAACTACTAAATCAAACCAATCTGACTTGGGGAGTGAAACGACTTTGTCTCCTAGTTGTTATACTTCCTCCATAATTGTTATACTTCCTAGCGCATATCATCGTTCATTAGCTATTACTTTTGTCACACGCGGGTTAACAACTATCGAGGATTTCTCAATCTGAAAGTACTGCAGGTGCCATTTGAGTTTATATCAGATTCTAAGCATTATTAAAATGAAGACTTAATGCGTGGGAATACATAAGTAAAATTAAATATACATTACTTGGCATGCCAAAAGAAAGTAAAGGTAACGAAATTAAACTAATGCTTATAAGTTTGGGGAGAGAGTGAGTTTTATTTTATAAAGGTTTGTTTGCACGTCTCTTACACCGAAAGGTTCATGTTAGATCACCGGCTAAGGCATGCCTCGTCCTACCATAGTGAAACAATATGAGCCTAAGTGCATTGTCGATTGAAAGATACAATTCAGTGGGTAACAAAGTTTATCCGGGGGGGGGGGGGGGGGGGGTGAACTTTGATATAAATATTGGAAGACTTTTATCATTCAGTGGACCACAAGGATTCATTGAGGAGGAGAATACACCCGAAAGATAACTATCCCAATAGCAATCGTCTGTGCACTGTTTTTACAAGAGCTACAAACATTATGTGCATATGAGAGAGAGAGAGAGAGAGAGAGAGAGAGAGCATTGGCTGCTATCATTTCTCTTCTCAGGCTTTTGTCTAAAGCCTTGGGATCGAAGGCAGGGATCTTAATCATGCATAATCATCTCCCTGTAATTGCAGAGAGTGCATAAAGCGCACACAGCTCATAGAGATGATATTCAATATTGCGAAGGTGCAGAAAGTTTGACTCAAGAAAGGGCAACAGAGAGTAAGTAAGGGAGTCTGGAGGAGGAGTTTTTCATGGTGTCTTTCTTTCTTTTCAAGGCTGCTTTGTCATATAGGATGAGACTTTGAAAGAGTAAAGAGGAAACTACGAAAAGTGGCAAAAGCAATCATCAAGGGTTTTGTGGGTGGGTGTCACCTGATGAAAACTGTGTCTTTTGAGATTCCTGGAGCTTTACTTTGCTCTTAGACTTTTATTTTGATTATTATTTACCTTGGGATTTTCAAGCTTCCTTTTTCAAAAGTAAAGAATAGTCCTCTCACTGTGATTATGGAGTCTGCAAATATCCATCACCACCAACATCAGCTCCAAGATCATCAGCTAGCAATTGGCTCTTCTCCTTCGTCAGCTGCCCAGCCTTGCTATGGACTAGCTTGGACCCCAAACACCTTCTTGTGAGTCTCTCTCTCTCTCTCTCTCTCTCTCTCTCTCTCTCACACACACACACACACACACAACACGCACACATACCCCCCGGCCTGCAGAAACTACATGCTCCTCCCTTTTGGCCAGCAACTGGGTTTTGTTTGCTTTAGTTTTGGGATTAAACATCGGTAATAATGTTATTTTGGCCGACTTGCAATGGAACTATGATGTTTCTCTGGCACTTGGAATCTCTATCCTCAAATTTAACTTTAAACCCCTTTAGTTGATTAGATGAGTATAACTCACAAAGCGTCCCGAAACCCCAGGTATGTTTGTTACATTTGATCCAGTGTCTTAACTCTGGATTTGATTGCTTCTACTGCATACTAAGACGATGTAATACATTACAAACTACTACCATATTTAGCTATTTCATAGGGTTTTTTTCCCTCATTGCCTTTACTAGGGCATATAGTAGGGTCTCTACTCTCTCATTTCTAGGAAGTATGTGTGTTATGTTTTACCTAATTAAAGTATTTGTGCTACAGGAGTAGTACTGGTAGCTTCAATCCACACAGCAGTGATGGAGGAATGGTCGTTATAAACTCAAGAGAGGCTAGGCAGCAAAGGCATGACAATCTTAATCCCATGATGATTCATGATCACTTGGGCTTTCACTGGACGGCTACTAGTTCTACTACTACTACTACTAGTGCCCATGAGTTGCAACAACTAGCAAGGATAAAGGAAGAGCTCAGATCTGCAAATTCTAATGGTGGAAATTACCCAAAATTCAGCGAGTTGATGGTAAACATGAGCAGCCCATCATCTTCATCGAGCAGCATAGAGGATCATCTACACATGCATCATCCCTCATCAGGCTACATGATAAAGGGCGAGGAACGAGACTTAAATTATGAGAAGCTCTTGCTTAAAAACTTCTCTTCCGGATGTCAGATTGATGGGGTTCAAAATCAGTTTCCTGCGGCAGCAGCAGGAGAATTTTTCTACTCCTCTGACTCGGCACAGCATGACAACTGTTCTCCTAGTAGTACTACTACTTCAACAAGTAGTGCTATTAGCAGCAGAGGGACCTTCAGCCAGATATTTCCGACCATAAATATTTCCAGTAATTTTAGTGCTCAACAATCCTCTTCATCAAGTCCTAATAATGTGGACATGAACTTGGAGGCTTTGGATCTCTTCAACTCTGCCATTAGATATAGCCAGCAGCATTCTCCACAAGACGATCATCTTGGCCGCCTTCTTTTCAAAGAAACTGGTCTAAATGTTCCCTATGGTCTAGATCATATGCAGCAACTTACTCATAGGCCTTCAAATACCCCCAGAAAAGTGCGTATACTTTCCTCGTCCTCCTCTTCTTCTATTCTCTAATCTAAGACTGCCATTATCACCGGCACTACAACCTGGAAAAATATAAAGAACAAGGAACTGGTAGTGAATGAACAAGGATATTTCCAAATGCGTATGTTGATTGCTCAAATTCATCTACATCTATTTTCTTTCTTCAGTAATAATATTATACTCAAGAAGCACAAAAGAAGAATAAAACCTAACTTCCTCATCTCCATTATATAAGCTTGCTAGCTTTTTGTATATTAGATTACCAGGTATGATCATAATAGTCATATCTGGTATAATACTATTAGAAGATAGCCTCGAAGAGGTTAGTCAATCTTTTATTTCTTTCCTCTCTCTTCTAACCCATTTTTTTTTCCTTTTCTTTTTTCTAGTTCTGTAACTTTTCGTATATTGTGTAAGCAAAGGAAAGCTAAAACTCTTCTTTATTTCTTTCTTTAGTTTTTCCTTTTCTTCAAAAGAGCACGAAAATGGAAAGTCTCCTCTTTTGCAATTTAAATGTGCTTATGACCAGCTTTATACTTAAGTTTATGTAGCTGTACTATCATTTTATTCAAGTCTTCTCTTTTACAATTTAAAGGGTACTTCTGTTGATCAGCTTTATACATTAAGTGTCTCTAGCTTTACTATCATTTTTTACCCCACAAAATATGCATCCAGTGACTTTTGATGAGATCTGCATTATGATTTAGCTAAACTTTACTCTTTGGATGGTAAAGGTTTCACCCTTCACTGGTGGAGTTTCAGAGGCAAAGAGACCTAGCAATTTCCTTGAACCAAAGGCACCTCAAGCTGCACCAAAGAAGTCGCGGTTGGAGACACGCTCTTCCTGTCCACCTTTTAAGGTGAAATGGCTGAAGTTTTGGTTAGAATACATGTTCAATTTTCTTCTTCCCCAGATATCTGTTCATTTATTTTAAAATGTTGTGAATTGTGAATCAGGTTAGAAAAGAGAAACTAGGAGATAGAATTGCTTCTCTTCAACAGTTAGTGGCACCTTTTGGCAAGGTAATATCTTCATCTAACAGCAAATTTACAGACTATATGCAAAACATATTGTGTATCACACTGCAAAAACTTGTAGGCCAGCAATATACCTCTCTTTGGAGATTTTATGATACAAAAAAGGTAGTTAGTACATTAGCGCAATTGCCACTAAGTTAGACAAACTGGACTAATCCTCAATATGCCAGTGGCTGCCAAATCAAAGCCCTAGCAATGAAATCCTGGAAAGGCAACCTGAATGGTTTCAATTGCATACATCAACGAGAAATTATCAAGTGATTTTGCTAACTTACGGTCTAGGTATTTGGATTACTGAGGGACACAACCTATTTGGAAACACAGAAATCATATCTTTATTTTCAAAGGAAGATTACAAATGTCCATTTTAACCATTCATTAAGCTTCAGAATTTGGTGGCATGAATTTGGTTATTGCTTAGGGTATGATCCCGAGAGAGTATCACTGTATATCGTTCTAAAGAAATGGTAGTGCTTGTATATCTGCTGATGAAAAGATAATAACTTTATTTTTTGCATGTGGGTGGAGAATATTGCAGACAGACACCGCGTCAGTACTAATGGAGGCTATTGGATATATCAACTTCCTTCAAAACCAGGTCGAGGTACATTAACTTCAAAACATTCTTCTCGTTTCTTGATCCCTTCAACTCGCAGCCTTGTGCTAAAAATATGAATATAAAATGTAGCTGCATGTGTGAGTATATCTTACATAAAGTATGTATTAAAACATCAACAAGATAGCTAGTACAAGGTCCATGGAGATGAGGACTCACTACTTCACAAGACAACAAGAAGTCCTAGTGTAAATTAATAGTGAAAGTGTATTATGTTTTTAATTTATATACCCCTCATTGGGAGATAGGGGAATTTCAAGTGTCGTCTTGCTCTGCAGTTCGGAATTTCTCTGCTAGACGTCACAATCGTTCACTTTGATGATTATTACTTCATGTAATATTTCTCTGGAACAGACATAACTAGGGAGAGTGTTTTGAGCTTCTCGTATAATATCACTATTTTTGGCTATCAATTTGACCATATGTGTGCATATCTTAGATAGTTGTAAAACAATCAATTTGTTTTTGTTAGCAGAAAATTAAGAAAAACCAACTAACATCACTATTTCCTATTCATACTTCATGAATAAGAAAATTAAATCTGCGCATGTATACGTGTCCTTGCTAAGTTCATGAATATCATAAAAACACGACAATGTGGTAAGTCATGACCTACAACAGTTACGACCGGAAAGAACCAAAAAACCTAACTGTTGCAGCATAAAAGTCATTACTCCCAGTTTCACGGACTCGAAATATTACATGTATAATCGAGGTGATTAGACATATATAATTGTATTATGACTTGTGCTTGGGATTCTGAGTTTTGGTATCGTTTTCTGCAGACACTGAGTGTACCATATATGAAGTCATCACGCAACAAGACCAGTAGAACAGTTCATGGGGTAAGAAAGGGACAACACTAACACTGAATATGGACATCAGATCGATCCATGCACGCATTTTGCTGCACAAGAAGAGATCAGTTTTAATAGGCTGATGCAACCCTAATGGTAACTCTCATCAGGGTTACATCAGCCATGAATAAAGGCAAAAAAGTTCTCTTCACTTTCTACTTATGGATTAGTCATATGCTTGTGATCTCATGCATCAGGTTTCAACGGAAGATGGACATGAAGAGACAAGGAGAGATCTTAGAAGCCGAGGGCTTTGCCTCGTGCCCTTGTCATGCTTGTCTTATGTTACTGAGGTTGGCGGAGGAGTTTGGCCAAACCCTTAACGTCAGTTTGTGGACGCATTTGAAAGCGTGGATAATTGTTGTTTTCTTAGTACATTTTGGGCTAAGGTAAACACTAATGCTGAATCTTGTAAGCCCCCGTTGATGTCGGACAAGAGCTTTAGGAAGTTTGCTTTCTTGCCTTTGATGGAGCAAATTTGGTCATCCTGTTAAAAATTGCCCCAGGATGGACCACGTTTGATCCATTAATCACTTATGTAGTGTGATCATTCTTAATTTTAAGGACCATATTGATGTTGATCACGTATGTTCATTATTGGTTGTTCATATGTAAAATGTTTTTGTTCTTTCGCGGATTGACATCGTACAAGTCCAACCGGCTCGAGCCCCATACAATTCCATCAAAAGAGTTGTTAGCTAGCACAAACTAGTAGCAATTAATCGAAGATTGTAAGGGGGAACGGGAGAATTCGAGCTTTTCACAAGGTAATATATAACAAAGAGTAACAAGAGATGTTTTTGAGCCTTAAGGTCGTTGGACCTTTTTCGTTTTTCAGTTCTTTATTTTAGTTTGAAAAACTTTATTAAAAAAAAGTTGGTATTTGGTAGGGCGTTTAATTTTTGTTTTGTTTACAGTTTTTTAAAATTATTCTCAATCTGGGCTTGTTTTTTAAAATCCAACATACAAATCTAGTTTTTATTTTGAGATGTAGTCTTCAAATATTAGTGGAAGCAATTTCTCATATTTTAACAAAACTCATTCCCATCTCATCATTTCCACCACTGCCGCCATTCACTCTTATTACCCTCACCACCATATCCTCTATCGCCATCAGTCACCACCACCACCACCACCAACGACAACCCACTTTCACCATCGTTTGTCAACTAACCTGATCTAAACCCGTTGTTACTATCGTCCATAGATATGCGCTAACGCAAACAAGTTCTCATCCCCTCATCGATCATGCTCTCCAATTATTTTCTTCACCAGATTCCAAATCATATTTTATACCGGGTAGAAAGACCCAATCTTATACTGGGCTAACGGGTATCTGCTCATGCAGGGTTATAAGACAAAGCCTAAATCCACTCGGTTACTAATTAGGTCGCTTCCCTAAGGGCGGCTCAAAATAAGTTGCCGCAAATGCCTACACCGACTGGGTGCCAAATCCTAGGTGCGATCTAGAGAAACAACCACCATCAAGTCTATGGGAATTGATGGCGGGGTCATGTCGTCGCGGGGTGTTAGTGAAGATCCTACTAAGAGTCAGTTCATGGTGGTAGCAATGAGAGGTAAAACTAACTGTGGTTGTGGTATGGGTTTGATGGTGGTGATGGTGGTCGGGAGGTGCTCTTTTATAAAACAAAGAAATACAAAAAGATTGATGGAAAAAGTAGAAAGAATGATAAAAAAAATACAACCGAGAACCAAGCACATGCTTGTTTTGTGAAAAATGAGAACAAAAGGAGGTTAAGTTTTCAATTTTAAGAAATGCTTAATTGCACCGTAAATCTTAACCCTGGTAATTTGCAACTAGAACCCCAACATTAACAATTAGGGACCCAAAACTCTAAGGCTTGCTATTTATTGCAATCAAAGGATTTTACTAATGGAGTCTAATAATTCCATTAGCTTTTATGGATATTTTTGTCTTTCAGGTTCTTTTCTTATATATTTTCAGCAATAAACTTTTTTAAGTAATTTCAAATGATCGAATCGAAGTTAAGGAAAGGTAGGATAGTCATTTATCCTTTCGTCTATTTTATTAGAACAAACTTTAGCTCCTACCCGAGTTGTAGGAATCTTCCTTCAACCCTATGTATAGTGACAATTAATAGTCGCTAAATATTTTTAGTGACTTTTCTCTTATCACTTTTAATGATAATTATTAACAGCACATTTTTAACGTCACTAAATAAAAGTTACTAGAAATATTTAGAGACAATTATTGTCGCTATATAGGGGGTAGGAGGAAGATTCCTCTAACCTACCGGGGTAGCAGCCAAATTTTTTCCTTTCTCTTTCTGTTTCCTTTTCTCCTTTTCCTTCCCTTCCCTGAACACCACCTGCCTTCACCTCCCACCTCCGCCGGGGCCCGATCGCTCCTCTTCCGTGAACCCGACCCATTGCTTACTTACCCCCAAATCCACCTCTATGACACATTTGCCTCTTCACTGGCGTCATTCATTCTCTTCTTCAAACTCATCATTGTCGTCGCGATCCACCTTCGTGCTCGCTTCCCCCCTGCCGCCCCTCTTTCTCCTCTACGAACCCACTGCCAACCAACCTGCAAAGCCACTACCGCGATCATCAACCCGTAAACCCACCAACGCGACCAAGACAATGTTGCTCAAGGTGGCACATCGTGGCATTGCTAATGTGTGTGTACTATTATGTACTGTTCATATTTTGTTCATTTATGATTTGTGTATGTGAAATTAAGGAATAGGTAGAGAAAAGGAAGGGCTGCTAAGTAGTGATTGGTGATGAGTAGGCAGCCTTGGGGTGGGCATGGAGGATTGACTGGTGATAGTGACAGTGGTGGAGGAGGCTGGTGATGATCAAAAGGGGAAGAGGTGGTGGCCAAAGGAAGCTAGGCAGCCTACGCTGGAGGTGAGAAAGTAAGTGGACGTAGAGGTGGAAAAAGAAGGTTTGGCCAACCCCGTAGAGGTGAAAAACTTTTAGTAAATTTTGCCTGCTACCCCGGTTGTAGGAATCTTCCTCCAACCCCATATATAGTAACATTTAATAATCGCTAAATGTCTTTAATGACTTTTCTGTTAACACTTTCAGTGACAACTCTTAACAGCACTTTTTGAGCGTTACTAAATAAAAGTCATTAAAAATATTTAGCAACCATCAATTGTCGCTACATGGGGGTAGGGGGGAGATTCCTTCAACCCGGATGGCAGCCAAATTTTTTCCACCAAAGAGGACTGAAAAACAGAATTACTCTTAGAAAACTAACGGAATCATTAACTCCCGTTAGTGAAATTTTTTGAGTGCGATAAATAACAAGCCTTGGACATTTCGGTGCCTAATTGTAAATGCCTGAAGTTGTGGTTGTAAATGTTCGCCAAGGACAGAATTTACAGTTCAATTAAGCCATAGAAAAAAAAAAAAAAAAGAACTTCAAAGGTTTCAAACATATCCTTAATTTAAAATTGGAGACTTTATATAGTCATTTGGCACAATGCTACGGAGGCATAAGTATGCACTAATAACCGGTAATCACCTCCCACTATATCTGGCTTTCGCTTGCTATTGCAGACAACAATGAAACCCAATTATCTTGTTAAAACACCGAGAGAGTTTCATCAACTAACAGCATCAGGCTCTTATTGTTCTTTGCGAAACTATTATGCTTGTGTTTTCTACTTTTGTTTTAATATTACTCTTTCTACCCATATGATCATTATCGTGAATCAACTATTTGGTTTAAAATATCAAATAATTGCGAATCTGTTTTTTAGAAAATCCAGATGATTATTGTTAGTATTTTTTTTGGAAACATTGTCAATAAAATCTAAAATGGTTAATTAATCGCACACCTATATTTTTGGAGAAAAAACTTTTAGTAATATTTGACCATTGAGATTTCAGAAATTAGGAAATAGTTTTTTTTGTGGTTTTAAATAGAAATTAGGAAATACTGTGTTAAAACAAACGTCGACTACTTTCTACAAGGCCTCGGTGAACACTGAACAGTAATGGGCTCTAACAACAGCAGATACAGTCAGTTGACCCGATGGACTTACGGAGCCCGATCCATATGTACTCTGCCTACAAATTTATAGAGCGTCCAAGATGGTTCCTGGTAAGCCGGCCGGTAGCTTTGCCTATAGTAAGAAGGGTCAATTTGGCCCATGCATGAACCATTTTTAGGGAGAAAATTTTCGATGATGCGGGACCAATAATTTAGCCACCGTTAGATATCTTTTATCCAATGATCCCAATTCACCAGAGAATTGGTCGGACATTATATTAGAAGTTTTGCTGAATATAAGTGTGTTTGGATAAAGAATTTCAAAATTACATAAAGTTTAGAATTCCTTCATCATATAATTTCCACATTCTAAAATCTCAGAATTTACAAAAATTTAATGTCTGTGAGTGGGCAGCGTCTGTAACAATAATTGGTCCCAAAAAAAAAAAATACTATAAATGATGAATTGCTGAAACATAAAAAAAAAAAAAGATGGCTGGGGATTTTGAGAGAGAGAGAGAGGGAGGTTGAAAAGTAAAAAAGAAACTAGTTTTAATCCCGTGCGTTGCACACGAGAGCATATTACAATTACTAAAAATTCTATTCACGTAACGTACTAACAAAGTTTTAAAATTTCAAAATTAGTAGTGAACAATACAATTTGTAATAACATACATAAATAAATTGATTCTGGACATTATAATCAAACACTGTTTCCTAAGAAATATGATATGGCGTAATTTTTTTTGTAATGCCTTCCAAATATTAGTTTTATATTCAGGAATGTTGTTTAATTTTACTCATTAGCAGATGCTATAGGAAAATATACTTTATAAATAGGCTTGTCACTAAATTTGAAACTTTCAATTGACAATTTAATTAAAAAAAATGGAGTTAGTAATAGTAAAAAGAGGCAACTATTTTTGCATCAAGGAAAACATGAAGCATTCAAGAACTAGGCAAATATTTCATGTTCCAATTATAAAATAAAGTTTAGTTGTTTAATAATGCATAAAACATGACTGAACTACATTATTTTCGATTGATAGCGGTTATAATTTGCCTCCAAGCGTTCCCGTTTCCTCCTAAATAAAAAGCAAAGCAAACTGTTTGCTGATTAGAGTAAAGAGAAAGCTTATTAAGAAGGGAAAAAGAAGATTTATGTATACATATACATCTAATTGTATAAAATATTTATCCAATATTTTCTTATACTTATTTACATCATTCCTTCACTTAAAGAGTCGTACTTCGTCACTAATGTAAATAGAATATAGAAAATATAATAAAGCTTGCGAAATAGGCTTCACAATGATGATGAATAGAACGACCATATTATAGGGAGAATTGCTTAGAACATGTTTTTACCAATTCACGCTATACGCAACCAAATATATTAGAAACATATCATAAAAATGATAAAAGAAATATGAATCATAAATTAAAAAGTGCCACAATTAAGATACTAATAGTTGTTATTAGGCTGCAAGTATATAGTCTAAAGTTAGAGAACATTAGAACTTAAACAATATATGAAATTAAAAATAATAGAAACCTCTTCATAAGCAGGAGATGATAGTTACATGAAGCTGTGTGAGACAGAAGAATTGTGCGCATGAAAAGTGTATGAGAAACTTTGAAGGTTTTTATGAATCTTATCCATGAATAACTTGTACTAAAAGATAAATCCCAAAAACAAACTAAAACTAATCAGGTAGGAGGCGAAAAAGGTCTCTTTTTTTCAACATTCAATACTTTTTGTGTTAAGAATCACGAGGCTAAAACGGCTTTTGTGAATTATTCAATTGTTCATGCTTTAGAATAGGAGATAACATGCATAGTTTGAAAATGTTTTGGAGACTTAAAAATGGAAAGTATTAATTGTGATAATATTAGTTTAATGATAGGAAGAATGTTTCCCTCTAAAATATTTCTTTTTAGAAATAATAACTCTCCGTCTTTAAATATTTTAGGAATGTTATAAAAGGAAAGTGATAAATTTGATTACAATTGGTTTAATGTTTGAAAGAAAAGCTTTATTCCACATGGCGAAAAAGAGAGAGTGTTCACGTAAGTGGTGACTTAAAAACTTTCTCTCAGCTTCAGCTTTCATAAATATATAATTAGATATGGCGCAAAAGTAACTAGAATTGTGGAGGGTAGTTTCCGTTTGTATTTGACAAAAAATTAGTCTAAAATGGTTATTTCAAGTGACAATTTTGGCTCCCTAAACACTTTTTCCAAATTGCTCCTAGAATTCTACAAATTCACTTTTGCACATATCAAAAAGTGAATTTTATTTAATGTACATTCATATCCTTTGCCAAAGTGACATTGCCAATTGAAATACAACATCTAAAGACAAGACACTAGTATTATACAAAGTAAAAGTAAAAACACAAAAAGGTAAATAGTCTATTTAATTGGTAGGAAATCATTTTGCCATGAACCATTTGTTAGGTACTACAATCCAATCTGTGCCCAGGAAGGTTGATTGTTTTTTTTTTTTTTTCCGGATAAATAGATTGATATTTGAAAACTTTGCAAAGTTTGTTCAACGGCATATAAAGGTTACGACATTATCGTGACTCATTCGTACACAAGACCATGTGGGTCAGAAATTAATAAATGACCTTTAAGTCTATACACATTACAATTAAACTGAAGTAGAGCATGTTGTACACTTCAGACTAATTTTAACTAACATGCGGTAGTCTAAAGATTACGTAAACACCTAGTAATCAAGTCTATAACGTTGATTTCTTTGAGTCGTGAATATGTCATTGTCTTTACAGTGCAAGGTATTTTAGTAACATCTTGGTTTCTTCCAATCATCAACTAGTACTTGTTTCTTTTGGTGAAATCCTAAGTGGACGAAAGTTGAAATGTTCAAGATGCTTCTCGTTGTTCATGTAATGAGGGTAAACAATAGGCAACTACATTATTTAACACCCTTTCCATGTTCTGCAATCAATCTAATGAACAGAGGAAATTAAGTAACAAAAGAAAAATGGTTGAAGCCTTACATGGCGGATCTCTTTTGGAAGGGGCGAAGGGGTCAAAATTGTATTCAAGAATTGCAATCACTGGTCTAACATATTCATATATTTTGCATTTGAAGCACTTTAGAACTTGTATGCTTTATTATAAAGAGCTTTTTTCTTCTTCTTTCTTGTTTGCTTTGTCACCCACTGTACTTGCATCGAACTCAAATTTGTATCCAAACATAAGGTTGCTTCTGTCCTTTAATAAGTTAGTTATTTGAGTAAGATAACTGATGGGAATATTTTCTTAAGAATTTTCCATGTCACCACCGTCCCGCTACCACCGACCCCCTCTTCTCACAATCGTTGGCTCGCCCCACCGTCACCACCACTCATGCCTACAACTCATACAAACCCTAAATTTATGTGCCAACATTGCACAAATCCTAGATCTATCATCAACTTCAAAACCTTAGAAAACCTAGATCCATGTTAATGTTGATCTAGGGTTTTGTGTGGGCATTAGTCCATGCACGTCAGCTGCCTTTCTGCTTGACACTTATGTTTCACGTGTAAAACAAAAAGTGATCTTAGAGTTCATATATAAGGGTCTTTTGGACAATTCCTACGTATTAATGTTACTGAAGCCATTGCGATCGTAGGAGTCCCTTAGCTACTTTTCTAACCCTAGGGAGCTTTCTTTAAATCGACCAAACCACCTATGAAACGTCACTTCCAAATACTTTTAATGATACTTTTGAAGTTCATATGCATGTTTCTTAACTGATAATAAAATAATAATTTGCATGAAAGTTAAGGATAAATATAAATGCCCCGCACCCCACCCAACCATTTTGAGTTATCAAGTTAACTACTCAGATATCAATTGAGACATCAATTGAGACAGTTGACCACCCTCAAGTATTTGAAATAAGACCAAGATGATATTTAGTTAGGTTAAAATTCTTAGTATACCCCCTCAATAACGCTGACTAATACTTGTTAACCTCTCTGCTTCTTAAGAATCCTGAAACGCAGACCCTTTCTCCTCGCTCTCAGTGTGTGGCACTACCACCTTCACCCCTCATACTCACAACACTCCATCCCTTATATGTCTCTCTTCACGGTTCACAACAACGCCCTTCCAACGTTATAGTTTTTAAGACCTCTTCACATCACCATGTCTACCAATTATCAAGATCGACGACGATATGACTTGTTTGTTCTTATAGTGCACTATGTATGTCGATGGAGAAACCAAATCAAAATTAAAAATGACGACGAAATGGTGCTCGTGAAATCAGGGGCCTATAGGTGGGCATATGTGAGGGACTGGTTGATGGAGGTCATGGTAGTGGTGGGGTTGACGGTGGCGGGCTCGGTTATTGGAAAATGTGAAGGTGATAGGATGATAAAGATTTAATCCTATGATGTGTTTGAGACAGAACATTGAAATACAAATTGAAGAATTCTAATATTCAGTCAAATCACCACCTCAACCACCCACAACCACCACAATACTCTCCATTGCAACCCACGACCACCACTTATCGCAAACCACAGCCACTAAAACACCACCTATTGCATCGTATCAACATATATACCATCACTGAATAGATCGCATCTCAACCATCCCATCAACAAAATTGCACCTCAACCACCGCTAGACACCCTACTACCTTCCCCCACTGCTTGCCCCATCCACCACCACCAACTGTCCCCCTTCCCAATGGAGAGACACTTCATGTCTGCCAGTTGAGCTGGTTAGCGACAACAATAGGTTCCATGGAGGTGGTGTTGTGTCGACAGTGCATGTCGTGTTGTAGTTGGTGTTGTGTTATGCTTTTTTCAGTGGTTGTTGCTCCTGCTCGTGTGTGGTCTTGGCCTTTTTTTTTTACCCCCAAATCTTTGGACAAAAATACCCCCCTCCCCCACTCTCTCTGTTGATATAGAATTATGGGTCAATTGCACTAGGCACCCCAAAGTTTTCACGCGGTAGTGTGCTGCACCACAAAGTTTTTTTTAGCTATTTGCCACCCTAAAATCGCATAAGTGTGACGCCCAACACTCTCCGTCCAAATTCCGGCCAACAGCCTCACCGGATAAGTAATTTAACTTAAACAAGGGGGCATTTGGTCAGAAAGATTAAAAAAAGGGTCAATTGTAGTAGGCACCCCGAAGTTTTCACGCAGTAGCGCGCTGCACCACAAAGTTTTTTATAGCTATTTGTCACCCCAAATTTTCATAAGTGTGGCACCCAACACACTCTGTCCAAATTCTGGCAAAAAAAAAATTAATAAGCTGAACTTAGGAGGGCATTTTTGGAACATCACATAAACATTAATCTCTATCAGCCGTTTGCACCGCCAACCCCCTTGTGCCGGCATCTCACGCTGGTGTCCCCCCTCTTCCGACAGCGCCCCTCCCCCCGTTGGCGACGCCGACCTCGTCCCCTGCCTTCCTTCCTCTTCTCTCCCCCTCGACTCGTGCCCCTCCTTCGGCATCTCACTCTGGCAGAGTCTCTTCCCACCCCACGGCCGCAACAGCCCTGCGTCGCTGTCCCCTACCTCTCTTTCGCATCTTAGGCCAGTGCCGCACTCTCCGACGGCAGTCTCTCCCTCGTTGGCGACGTTGACCCCCCAACCAGTCCCTCCTCCATCACGGAGTAATGCATATCAACAGCCAAGAATTCGCGCCAGCAACAGCCGCACTCTCCATCGGCAATGTCCCTCCCCCTGTCGGCGATGTCGAGCCCTTTTCTTCCTTCCTCTTCTCTCCCCCGCCCTCCACAGCGGCAACAGCCTCGCGCCGCCGCCTGACAAACCCATTGCAATCTTCCCTCCCTTTTTTTTTAATCTTTTTGACCAAAATGCCTCATTGTTTGAGTTAAATTACTTTTCCGGTGAGGCTGTTGGCCGGCATTTGGACGGAGAGTGTTGGGTGCCACACTTATGAAAATTTAGAGTGACAAATAGTTAAAAAAAAATTTGTGAAGCGCGCTACCGCGTGAAAATTTTGGGGTGCCTAGTGCAATTGACCCTAGAATTATCCCATTGAAGTGGGATAAAACCGGTCCCGCCTTTTATATGTGTAGTCAAATGCCCAGGACGCCAAACACACCTAATGGGTAAACTTGAAAGCCCCGATATAGTTGCGAGGCGTTATTTGTATTTAACCCTAAATACTAGAAAGAGCAAAAAGGAGGAAGAAATGGCTGTCTAAGCAAAAAGAGAGATGGAACAGGGTTATATGCGTCTTTGAAACACAACAGAATACAGAGAGAGAATCATACAGTACAAGACATAACTCATTTCCATGCCCAGATGTCATACTCTGTACAGTCTTTAATATCTTCCAACTATATTCTCTCCCCTCTTTGATAAAAGAATCTCTTATCTTCTCTCTCTCTCCCCATTTTCTCCTTCCTTTATCCATAAAATAATCCCCTTTGTCGGTCGTCGTTAACGCGACCATTTTATCTCCACTTGTGAGATCGCTCTCCTACGCAACTGATCTCGCTTGGCGGTAAATTTTTTGTGTTTCCCGGGAAATTTTTTCCCGAAAAGATCGGAAAAGCGGTGATCGCTGCGACCGGCGAAGTTCGTCGAGGCCTTCCAGTTCCAGGTGTGATTCTGTAGTTTTCTTCAGCACCTCTGATATTTGATCGTGAAATGATGTGTAAGTTCTAGTAACTGATCAGAATTGGAATTAGATGAGTGAAATTGATGGATTTTTTTTTTTCAGTACTCGTAACCTTACTCGACGTCAGCTGAGTTCTCTGTCTGTTTCGTGTGTGTGAGAGAGAGAGGCTTTTCATGTTTTGTTCAACTTAATAAAGTAAGTTAAGAACCGAATTGTTTGGACTCGTGGATACAGGTCTTTTACGATCGGTTGACAATATGCGATAATTTAGACTCTCCAGTCCCATAACCAGACAACCGTACGTTTTAGTGAAATTCTAAGTAAGAATTTGAAGATGTACCTTAATCATCGTCCTTCCCCTTGTCTGACTTGTCAGATGATGCTTAACTGATTCGTAATTTTCATTTAGGTAATTAATCGTAGGTATCTAAATTATCAATTTCTTAAAAGGTCAAGGGGACTCTAGTATAGGAATGGATGGAGGAATACTTTGTTAGGAGCTTAATATGGCAGAGAGACTCCCCTCTTATTTTTCATTTATACGGGCATTTGTTTTGATTTCTGATCAAACCCCATTTGCTTTCTGGTAAAATTTAGTAAGTGGAATGAGTTCTCTACAAGGACCTGTAATTTGCCCTGCTGTCCGTGCAAAACAAACCGGAGCTTACAAACTGCCGGTGAATGGGCCCTTAATGAAGGCTAAAATTCTCAGAAGCAGATTTTGGGCTTCTGAAGGGATCAGTAATTGCAGGGTTAATGTGGGTAAGCCGCATTTGCTCATAGGCAAGGCAGTGAGGTGTAGCTTCAGTTCTTCTTCAAATGGCAACGGTAGCATGGCAGAAAGTTTTAATGAGAACGATGCAGATTACGTGAATTCCAGTGTAGTGGAAGCTGGTATGTTAACTCCAATTTGGCGTTAACTTTTTGGATAAATTCGAAATTTTTATGGGTCTTCTAGCTTAAGCTAGCATTTGATTCTTGTGTCTCTATGGTTCTATGTAGTTGAGGTAAAGAGCAGTCCAGATGGTTTCATGATTAAGATGAGAGATGGTAGGCATTTAAGATGTGTCCATAACAACCCTCAGGGTGGGCATCTTCCTGATTATGCTCCACATCCCGCAATTGTGCTAAAGATGGAAGATGGGACTGGTCTTCTCCTCCCAATAATCGTTTGTATGCGCATCATGCAACTATTTACTTTCTAAATTTGGGATTCTAGTATCTTATCTGTTTGTTATTCTGTATACTCAATTTCCCGTTTATTGCAATACTGCAGTGGAAATGCCCAGTGTGTTGCTTATGGCAGCAGTGCGCGATGTCCAAATCGTATGTTCATGTTAACCCTTGCAAATTAGAACTTTCTGTCTTTTTTAATCCGTTTACGTGATTATTCTAAATGATAAAATTGGTTACACTTCTTTTCAGGCTAGGCCCACTATGTATCAAGTGGTGAAGGAAATGATTGACAAGATGGGCTATGAAGTGAGTTTATGTTGCTGGATATCTCGCTTTCTTCACCCCAACCAAACCACAATGCTACCCAAAACACGCAAAAAAAAAAAAAAATCATTTTGATTTGTATTTTTATGTTTATTCACTTCTTTATATAGGTGAAGCTTGTTCGAGTCACCAAAAGAGTACACGAGGCGTATTTTGCTCAACTGTACCTGACAAAGGTATACTTCTCTTTTCTACCAACTTCTAGGACCACAGATTGTTTCTCAGAACGAGTTTTGTAACTGATGTTTTGGTGGTTGTGATTTCAGCTGGGGGAGAAAGCGGAGTATGTCAGCTTTGACCTTCGACCTTCTGATGCCATAAATATTGCAGTGAGATGCAAGGTAATTCTCTACAGTTGGTCATTTTGGATTCCTTTCTGTATTTAATAAACCATTGAAAAGATTTGATATTGCATTGCTGGATCATAAAATTCAGTATATATATGAGACAATATATCAATATTCTCTAAAGTTAGATGTCGCTGAAGATTTGGTTTTTATATATACAAGTCATTGCACTGTCTGAAATAGTTATGTGGACCCTATAGATAGATATGATAGGATTGGAGGTTTTCATTGGATATTAAGATAGATCAGGTTAGAATGGCAACACTATGAAATGATGAAAAGGGTCATCATCATCATCATCATCATCGGAGGAAATTAAAATTTGATACGTGAATGTAAGCGGATAATATCAAGCTCGGCTTTGGGACTCTATTCCTTCAGTGGTGGAATTCTTCTTTATACTTACAAATGATGCTTGGTAATCGAGGGGAAGACCGAGGGAAAGAAATAATTTTTTTTCCCTTAGGCCTCCTATTGCGGTACTGTAGTTTGTTTCTTACAAGTATTTTTTTGGGATATAAAATGGCTTTAATGATCTTATGATGATAGTATGATTGTCAGCATGTGTACTAGATTCTCTTTGGTTATCATATGTTATGTCACATTTCTTATTTGGCACTCGCATGAGGTATCGTGTCTCGTGCAACTCCACAGATGGGGGCAATAAAGTTTGCAGGAAAGCAAGTTCATTGTTTCTGATCTCCAAAGACCAGCTTTTACCAACCTTATATGGTTGGTATGCATTTATATTCAGTCTGTTGTTAGTAGATCCTCTTGATTTGGCTGCTATAACTAACTTTGGTATAAAGAATCAGGGCGAAGCTCCATTTTAGCTAAACATAGAAGGGATGACCTCATTGCGCAATGCTCCTGCCATTGCGGGGTCTGAGGAGGATTTGAACTTAATCCAGCCTGCATTTTGGCCGCTTAATTAGGTGGTTTTCCTAATTACAGTTTATTAACCTACCTTTAACTGTATCTAACAAGAGACTAATGACTTTTTGGTGACTGGTATGCCCAGGCTTAAGCTGCTCGCATATGATATATTTGTATTGACAATTTCATCTTTAATCTACGTTCAATTTTTCATCTTCCCAAGGGAGGATGGATGATCGTGAATGTAGAAAACTGGATATGATTTTCACAGAAATGGCTTGTTGCTCTAAGCTGGCAAATTGCAAATGTTTACTCATCATTTCTGGTCGAAGTTTAGAGGAGCTAATGCTTATTTGTTTGTTGTTGGACCTTATTCTGTTTTCTATTTTTGGTAGGTGCCGATTCAAGTCAACAAGTTCTTGGCGTATAGTGACGGAATGAGAGTTATTGAATCTGCAAAGCTGTCAATTCAGGGCACTGCTTCAGATGGCTTACTATTTACACAACTGGACCGGTAGATTTCAGATCCCCCATCATTTTATCTTTGTAACTTGGAAATCATACTGTAAGACGAACTTGATGATGTTACTGGACTAGAACAATTCTAATTCATTTTTGACATTTGCAAACTTAGACTTCACTGTTTGGGGCACGCTGGGTTTTATTATTAAGTTGACAGTGTGAGAATCGTGCAACCTATGTTTAAGCCGGGTGCTTATCTAAGTTAACTTGGTTTGGTTCCAGACCTAATGGCCAGCCATGTGTCGAGACAAAGGAGTTTAATCTTGTCCGCAACATGCTGATTGCCGCAGTTGAGGAGAGATACAGAGATGCAGGTATTCTTTCCTCACATCTGTATTCAACCTATTGCGAGGTTGTGAAAATTATGTTGGCTTCCTTATCCTCTTCTTTACTTCTGTTTTTTAGTAGAAAAGAACTAAGTGATTTATAGGCCACTGGAAGCCTATTATGGATGTTAAATCTTGTTGAATGGTATGCTTTTGTCAACCAAAAAAAGTGGTTGTGGGGGTTGGGGTGTGAAATGGAACTAGCCCAAGAGACTGTGAACAACATTCTGGTCCTTATTAATGAGGCTGGCCTGTTGTTCTGAATGGGCACGACTTGTATTTTATGACATTGGAGGGATTTGTTTGTCGTGATATCTGTACTGTTGCTTCAAGTCGATATTCTTCAGTTTTACATATATAGTTTTAGCGGTGATCTTTAGATTTGATATATCAATTAGGATACCTTTCTGTTTGTTAGGTTGGAGAAGTCATAGGCAATAGAAGTTTAATATCTTCCCTTTTTGAGCTTTTTGGTGCCTATATGTAACTTCAAGGATGAAATAATATTGCCAGATCAGTTAACTAGCATTCTCTGTATGTAGAAATTTATGTTCTTCATATCAAATAAGAAGTTGAGTTATGATAATATGTGGACTTGCCCCAGCCGAGTACCCTTTCCTTAAGTTACAGCCAATAATTTACTCAATCAACAAGGGGAAGCTTGAATATGCATAAAAATTCTAGTATAGGAGTACCGTACAAATAAGGACAAAGCCTTACTCTATTCCTAGGAAGGAATAGAGGCTTTGGGCGGCCCTCCGCTGAAGATATCTATTCCCATTATGGAATAGCTGCCTTGGAGCTTGGAGCTCTTAGCTCTTAGTCCTTAGCTTAGAGCTTTTAGCTCGGATAAGGACATTGAGTTGCTAAAGTAGTTTGTCAAGCCTCTTTTAAGCCAATTTGTTCTTCCTAAATTGGGCAGCTCACCGTTGTGGTTGGCGGCATTCTTTAGTGAATTGTATTTGAAGACCCTGTTGAATTTGCGTGTTTGATGTTTCCTTAATATTTTGTAGTGTGTTGAGACCTGTTTGTTTCTGATTGTTTGCTACAGCACAGTGGAGGGACAAACTCACTCAACTTCGATCTCAGAGGAACTGGACATAGTAGGTATAGGCTCGTTACTTCAACCGTCGTCCTCGAGTTTTGTGAATTTGTGGCAGCGCCACACCGGTACGCTAATGTATTATTTGTAGGACTGACAAACTCACTGTGTGCATTACATTTTCCAGGGGGATGAAATTTGTACATAAAAACAATTGGTTGAAGTTGCTGGGGTCAGCTTCTGCAGTAAAAGTTCTCCCCTCTTAAAACGTATGTAGTAAAGCTTGTGAATATTGTATATATATGGACAGACGCTGGAATTAATATAATGTTGTATCGTGACGGTCTAATGTCATGTTAAATGTCAAGTTTCACATCCTATATTGTACTCTCATCTTCATGATCTTTCACTTCCCTTTGTTTTGCTTGGTGACGCTGTTATGGCTGCTCCCATTGTTCGAGAGCATGGGAGGTACAATTTGCAAGACAATGGTGGTACTTCTGCACGTTCTGCATAGGTACAAGAATTATGTTTCTGCTGTGTGGAAAGACGTGGCAATCAAGCGATTTTGTCGAGTTTTAATTACGCCGGCCAACTTAATGTGATATCTGAACATTGCTCTGTGTCTGTTTTAATGTGCGGCCATATTTTTTTTAAGGTTAATTACATCTGGCACCGCCATCAAGTTTGTTCGTGTTAGCATCCTGTGCTACAAACTTCATCTTTGTTAACTTGCACAATAGAATTTTATAAATGTAGCATTTAACACCCTCTTAACTATTTTCTGGATAAAAATTTCACGGGAATTGTGATTTGGCGTAACTATGAGGACATTTTTGGAGATCATTCTTTCTTTGTAATCTATAATCCCCATCTTCAGTCAAGGGCGCTGTCACCACCACCACCACCATAGGCATCACGTCTCTCTTCACCACACCGCTTCCGACTACGGATTTACTTACTCACACCCACCAAGGTTGCCAAACAAAAGCAAAGAAATACCAATTTGTATTACCACCAATCTGTAGTCTCATCCCAATCCCACTCCACACACTTCAGAATCTATAATTACCATCTACTGCCTCCATCAATCATACCTGCCACCGACCGCCTCGACCAATCCACGTATCCACTGTCTTCACCAATCGGCCATCCCCAAATTAGACTTGATCTGCCAAAAAATACGAAGCCATTTCATCACTTCAGCGAGTTTTTTCTCCCAAAAATGGCCCGGGTTGTTAAATACCATATTTATAGAACCTCAAGGTGCAAGTTAGCTAAAATGAAGTCCATGGTTCAGGCTGCGACCGTGGGTAAACTTAAGGGGGCGGGGCAGATGTAATTAATTTGGGCCTAAATGAATTAAACTGATAAAAGTGAATTTAAAATTTTGACTTGTCTGTTAGGTGTGGATCGACCTATTCTGATAATTTGGGAGAGAGAGAGAGAAAACACCCCGGATTGCTTCGATCCTTAGGTAGGTTGGACGTAGCTGAAAAAGTTGAGAAATATGCATGTATGTGCAATTCGAGTCATAGCATTAGCATTAAAGAAATTGTAAAATCAAGCTTTTTATGACTGCCTTAAAAGAATTTTAAGATTTTGTCACGCTCTTCTTAACAATTTGATCTAAACATTAACGAGCACTAAAAATGTCCAATCAAAAGACTGAAACAAACAATACTAATTAAAAAAAAGCACACAATTGTAATCACTGTCCTAACATAAAAGAACGACGAGGGCTATTCTACTTTAAAGAGTTTGACTTTAGAGAATCGAGAACATGGTGTCCTTTTTTTTTTTTGTCACAAAATGGAACCCCACCGAGGGAGTTAGACCATGGAATTAGTGACGGTCTATAGCGCAGCCTTAAGGAAGAGATTCTTTCGGACATCGTGTGACTAAATTAATAAGCAAATAAAATAGTCACTAAAAATATTTTGATAATTTTACTAAATATGTAGTCATATCTAGTATCACCATGTGACAGAATTAAAGACCCCACAATGTTATAGAAAATATTCTTTTGGTCATAGTTGCAACGTTATGGAAAAGATTCTTTTGACAATAACTGTGTCAAATAGACAGAGATGATTTATCAATATAATACTTTTATTGACAAAATATCACCATTTTTTTGTTATTGTTAAAATTTGTAGTTATCACCAACATTACCATGCATGAACCACATGACACACAAGTGTATGTCATATCACAGAATTAAAGGTCGCCTGGTGCAACATTATTGAAACTTTTCGGTAATAATAGTAGTGCCAAATGGGACGATAATCTGATGTTTTGTGTTGTTAAAATTTGTAGTAATAATTATTTCATTTAATTATATTTGGTGATAATTTTCTATAGTAGGATATCCTAATATGAGTGTTTAATGTAGTTACTACCATACCAAAACCAATTTATAGCACGCCTGTCACGTGCCACTTATGAACCGCTCTACATTCTTCGTCCCTTCAGCGTTACGTTACGGAACCTTCCCTCCTCCCGCCGACGTGCTGTGCCACCAATGTAATCACGTCCGTTACCATTCCATCTCTACACTTCCTTCTGTAACCCGAAACCCTAGGGCACCGCATACACTCTTACAAGCGAAATTATAGTGTGATCAACTCACTCATATATGAAACAGGGTGACAATTAGTTACATACCGATGAAATCTTTTTAGGTATTCTTCCCTGTCCCTCTTTAGTAATTCCCTTCTATTAGTGTATGTGTAAAGTGAATTATGGACTGTGCGTTGTGTGTCATTGTGACTCTTGATTTATGTATGGCTAATGGCTTAGTAATGGGGCGCAGGTGGTTGTTTCTCGGTAGCGACTGAGTGCCGGTATGTCGGAGCCACTTGATCAACACGAGAGGTCGTGTGAGTATATCTAGTCGCTCTCTCATTTGCCCGCAATTTCAACTGTTCTTTGAATTTTATGCGTGAACAAGATAGTCTATGGTTTCTTGAATGTAAGTTGCTTCTGATCAAAATAGACGCACCAAAAGGACGCCGTTCTGGTCTTATACATTCGTAACTGACATAATTGTCATCTTTTGGCGTGTCAGATGCCAATTTAAATGTGAAATTGTCACGTATTTGTTGTTATTTGTTTCGTATAATAAGTAATGCATGTATGCATGTGTGTATATACCATTAGTGTAGAATGAAGCTAATGTACATCTTGTGAATGTCAATTATAGTGCTAGTACTCAAACCTTAACTGATCTGTAACATTGAGTACTAAGATTTTTCACTGATCTAAGTGACTACTGTGAGGGTGTGCTGCGTGCACTTATATGTTGGCTACTTGTCCTAATTCATGTCATCAGTATGGAATTGTCAAAGGCCTTAAAGAGCTTGACTAGAGGACGTCCGTAGGGCTTGTGTCTTTCTGAACGGAAGCTTAGGACACAGTCTATGTCGTGCCCTGAAGATTCTTCTCTCGTTGTTCGGCAACACATATATCGGGTGTAGAATAGAAGCTTCTCATGTATAGATATCGAAATAACTTATTAGTTCCTTCTTTGTTGTATTGAACCATTTTGGACTTTGTGCCAATCAACAAAAAGTCATCTCTCAGGAATTGAACTGCCTCTTCACAGCAGTGGGTGCATCAGAACAGCATCTTACTTCTTTCCTGTGCACTGGGCTTGCTGTCATTAGTAGGTCAATGACCACTATTACTTGTTTTGCAATCTTCAACAGATTTGGTTTATCATTTTGTAGGTTGATTTACTAGAATGATTCAGCATACTTTTCTTGAATACCAAAGTCTTAATTGGTCATTTTCCATTCATGTCTGTAGAGGAAACCTTTTACCTTGATATATGCGACATAGAACAATCTTTTAAACGTGACAGTATTTACATATCTTCCAGGAGGCGTTGTCCTATCCTATTATACAGGTTGCAGGTCCATCACAACTTAAATCTATTAAGAGCATCATGTTTTCACCCTGCCTTCCACTTTCTTAAAGTATGTTACTTCTGGGATACTAAGATGCACTAGTACTTGTTGAACTCTAAATTGCAAAAAAAAAAAAGGTATATGAAACTTTTTAGCGGCAGCAGCAGTGAGTGAGGAAAATAGTTTAGAAGGCCCAGGACAAGAGGGGCTAATTGCAATGCTAGCATATATACATTTTCTTCTCTGACGGTACATAACCTTTATGTGGGTTTCTGTTACGCCTTTGAGGCTGTGAAGGTTTGTGTTGTTCTAAGTGAAGGGGAGGGAGCAGAATGTGTGTTGTATTAGGACCTAATGGAATTACATGGGAAGTCTGAGATCAAGTTTTGCATGTGATGTCTATCAATTTGACCTGATTAACTAGTTGCTTCTTTGCTGTAGGCTTTGAAGGGTCCTCTGGCTGTGATGACAGAAACCACTGCAAGCCAGATCTTGAAATTTCAGCGGATGAAAGGAGGACACGAGTTGGAATTTTGAAGAAGAAAGCAATGAACGCGTCAAGTAAATTTAGACGTTCCTTTAAGAAGACAAGCAGGAAAAAAACCTGCAGTCGAGTTTTGTTTCCAATAGAAGATGCTCGGGATGCAGAAGAATTAAAGGCCGTAGATGCTTTTCGACAAGAACTGGCCATGGATGACTTGCTACCTCATAGGTTTGATGATTATCATATGATGAGAAGGTGATTTTCTTACTTCCTAGATACATTCAGTAATATATGCATTGATGTATGTGCTCATACATGTATGCAAGATGATTTTTTGCTTTTAAGTAGAATACACGTCATTCAAGTGCTTGCATATCAGTAATTTGCACAGAAATATTTTATTAAATTTCTTTTTGTAGAGGTTCCGTCATCAAGTCCGTCATCAAGTTTTTTAGTGTTTTATTATTTCTTTACAAATCGAATAGAGAAGTATCTGCATACGCTCCTGCTATATTTTGTCAGTGAAACAACAATTCTGCTAAGATAGTAGTAGTATACCCTTTTAGGTTGCCACTTATCCGGTTTTGCTTTTCCATAAAACAAAGGGCTTTCTTTGGGCGAGCTCAGCTATTTTGTGATGCATACAGAAGTGATTAAAGATTCATCACTCGACTTGTTGCCGAAGGCTTACACGAGCAGTATCTTACTTGATATAGATGATCTCTTATAACTTTCACTCTGAAGTCACGTTCATTTCTTATAATTGTTCTGTGTTTCTCTTATTTCTCATTTATTCTTCTATGCTTTTATAGATAGTGCTGTCCCATTATAACTAACTTTATCTCTTGCAGATTCTTGAAAGCCAAGAATTTTGATATTCAGAAAGCAAAGCATATGTGGGCTGACATGCTTCAGTGGAGGAATGATTTTGGAACTGACACTATTGCAGAGGTTATTACATATAATGATTATCCTGAGATTATTTTGGTCAATTTTCTTTAGGTGTGTCATTGTTTCCTTTTTCTTTGTACTGAATAATTTGCCAACCACTTCACACTCTAGGTACGTCCTTAAACTGTTCAGAGCGGATGGCCTGGTAATTCCCCTAAGTTGGCCAAGTCTACGATAGCAACTAATCCTCGTAAATCCACTCGTAATACTTTAATCCATGATAAAGATGAAATATTGCATTCGCAGTATTTCGTATAACTCATCAAGGAAAGTCAAGATAAAAAACAGTCTCTCATTCAAATATACTTACATAGCTTAATGATGTCAATGTCATAATGAAATTATGTTTGATTAGCTTTTTGGAGTGTCATTTTTTTTCCCCGCTTATGATTACCTTACCAAATGTGTTGATACATCAGGCGTCAACTAGTTCAAACAAATGAACTGCACAGGTGTCATTTCTCAACCTGTTCACAGTGAGTGTCATGGTAGTCCCTCCACGCTAAATGGTGCATGTATAGCAACTTTTGATGTTATGAGAATGAAAACATTTGCGTCAACATTATCTCATTCAAATGTTTATGCGGAAAGTATCTCTTTGTAATTCAGTATGGTATAATTAAAATGATGAAATTAGTGTCTTGAAGTAATATTTCCACTGGCAGCTTAAAGCTGATGGAAATTGGAATATTGTTCCCACCGGGTCAGGTTAAGCTTTGCTATTGTTGAATAAAAAGGTTGGACTCGGGTTAATAGGAGTTTACAATACATTCATTGTATCTAACGTGAACTCCCGCCATCACTGTTTCGTCTTTGCATATCTCCATGCTAACTTGACTGTCAACAATTTGGACTTCTAAATTGTTGTCGTGTTGGTGTTCTTTCTCAGGATTTTGAGTACAGTGAGTTGAATGAAGTTCAGCAGCACTATCCCCATGGTTATCATGGTGTTGATAAGGAGGGAAGGCCTATTTATATTGAAAGATTAGGAAAAACAAACCCGAGTAAGCTTTTGCAGGTTACAAGTTTGGAGCGGTATGTGAAGTATCATGTGCAAGAGTTTGAAAAGACGTTTGCGATTAGGTTTCCAGTTTGCTCTATCGCTGCCAAAAGGCACATAGATTCAAGTACAACAATTTTAGATGTTCAAGGCGTGGTATGCTGTTGTCATTCACTCATTCTATATCCATGTAGTCAACCACTGAAGCAGGTTTATGCCTGGTTTATTGAAGTTATTTATTTTATTCTTCAGGGTTGCAAAAACGTGAGCAGAACTGCACGAGAAGTAATTAAGCGACTGCAGGAGATCGATAATGACAACTACCCTGAGGTATCTTTCAACACTTAACATGCTCTCTTCACCAGTTTGTGACGATTGGCACATGTTATTAATATTAACGTTCGATATACCCTTGAAATCTCTCTTTCTGGACTACTGTTCTGCAGACACTCCACCAATTGTTTATTGTAAATGGAGGTTTTGCCTTTATGTTGTTCTGGAAAGGCTTTGAGAAGATACTTGATCCCAAAACAGCTTCTAAGATTCATGTATGTGGAAGGTTTTCGTTTCAGTCAAAACCTATGCTGCTGTAACTGAACCATATGTATGTGCAACTAACTAATTGGTACCTAATCATTTGTTTACTTTTCTCAGGTTCTTGATCACAAGTACCGGGATAAATTGCTAGAAATAATTGATGCAAGGTAGTGCGTCTAAGTATTAGGTTATGTGTTCTATTCTTTTTAAGAGGGTGAGCCTTGGCATGACGCCAAGGTTGCCCCATTTTAATATGGATGTCACGTGTTTGGAACGCAGAAAAGCCTCTCCAGAGAAGTGGGGTTAAGGCTACATACATAAACCTCCCCAGACCATGCAATTACCAGAGTTTTGTGCACTGGACGGGCCGCTTTTTGTATGTGCCATTTTTTATGTATTCTGATTCTGTAGTCTAACTAGAGCAACCTTGTGCTCATCAGCGAGCTGCCAGAATTTCTAGGTGGTAGCTGTACCTGTGCAGATGAAGGAGGTTGTCTGCGATCTGATAAAGGGCCGTGGAAAGACACCAGTATATCAAGGGTAGTAAAGTGATACTGTCATCCAATAGCAACGAGCATCCACCTTCTAAGTCCTTTTTCTTGTTAATGAAACTCGTGGAGTCCTTAATTGCCACAACTGTGTGTGCAGATGATATTTAGTGGCGAAGCCCAATGTTCCAGACAGGTAATAACATTATCAAACAGTGGAGGGAGAGCAATACGTGAAAGGAAGCCACGTTGTCCAATTGTATGATCTACTTTATCATCTTGTGCTGTGCTCCTTAGAGTTTCTTTGCTTTTCCTGCGCAGAATTTTTTGAAGATTTTACTCTCTGCTAAATTAGTTTTGTTGCTTAACTGAGGCAGATAAAATGTAGCGACACATCCACTGCTGAGTCTGGGTATGAAGCTGAAGAGATTGTTTCTGTTGAGTTAAGAAATAGCTATCCAGATCCAAAGTCAACTCCTGTTTGGGTTTGTGAGGATGTAAGTTTGTTATGATTTTTGAAAGATTCTCGGATCAAGTTGATAGGCCATAGGTTATTCCTGTTATTACATTTTGCTTTGTCCTGGGACTATTGAATGAGAAAATTCCCATAAATAGATATGCAACTTTGGCTGAAAATAGTGTTTGGATCAGGTGAACTTGACATAGTTGTTGAGATGGATTAAAGTACTTTTCTCGGTATTATCCTGTAGAGACTAGAGTGAGGATTTACTTTTCGGCAATTGCAATATGATCTCCTTATTATTTGAGGTAAATGTCCAATATAATTAAGGCTTTTATGGCTTTGCATGCCACTGTGGATTCCTTGCGAGGGTGAAACAAGTCTATCTTCCCTTTCTTGTCTGTGCGCTATAGGCAACCCTTTCCTCCCCCTTCTCCCTCCTTTGTACGCTTTGGTTCTACACCAGTCTTAAACCAACAGGGATTTTTCTTTCTTCTATCTGTTTTGCCCCTTTTTCTACCTTTGACATGACCTTTGTTACCAAGACATATGCTTCATGTAAGTTCTTTAAAGTGCTTTCGACAATAAATTGTCTAGTGTCGTAGGGATGAAGAGTACTAATCCTGTTTTTTCTGCTTCTTTCCTCAACTGTTGTTGATAGCGCAGATCCTTCATCAAAGTTTGAAATGTTCTGAAAATAAAATGTGGCTATTTAAGAAGATGTGTAGGGGTTAAAGAGTGACGTGCATGCTAGTGCTTTCTCCCTGGAGGATATATATCCAGCGAAAGATTGTGCCGTGTCTTAGGCGAAAATCTATTCGAACGGCCTCATACAGCCCTCTTTCCTTTTCCTTTCAGAGTAACTTCAATGGAGAGGTAAAGTTTGCTGATGGCTTTTCCGAGTACGAAGAAGACGTTCGAGTGGTAGATAAGGCTGTTGATGCCATATGGAACGAAAAAGCCCTCCCAGAGCCTCATGCTTCAAGTGGTTAGCAATTATTACTTTACAGTCTTGTATATCTTGGTTATGCTTATCGCTGTTGCATATATCTTATATTTTGACTGGAAAACATATCCGGATATAGTATATGCAGCTTGTAAGGAGCTGTAGATGTCAAAATACTTCTTAAGAATTCATTCTTTTGTCTAATTTGACTTTTAATGTCCGAGCTTCCGATTTGCCTTGCCTGATTTGATAAGGCCAGTCTCCCCAATGGAATGTTTAACCCATCCACCTACCAAATAAAAGGCCTGCTGGGTGATCTAATTGCTCAGATCAAATCTATTTGAAGCTCAGACTTGATCCGGTTGCGTGCTGGATAGGGCTGTGGTTGGATTTTGTAGAGCTCTACTGAGGAGAGTAAATGGGCTCTAGGATCGGACATCAAAATGGGAAAGTGACTTCTTTTCTTTTGAGGGTGGGAGTGGGGGTCGGTGATCTCTAAGACTCAACTTTGGTTAATCATCACAATATCCACAATTTGGCTATTTTTTTTGCATGCATGTGGTGGCTCTCACGTGATACTGGTTTAATTCTTAGAAGTCCTACACAGGGTTGCTTCTCTTGCCAAGGGCGCGAATGCCTTGGGCTGTATTTGTGGCCTTTCTCGGTGCCCTTTTTTCTATCGTCCGTTCGGTAGGGTACCATTTGACCCAGAAGCTTGTAGGTTTAGTATCAGATTCAGCTCTGGAAGCTAGTGGCTCGACAAGTGATCCAGTGCATTCGAAAGGAAATTGCTCCTTTCCCCAAACTCCCTGTTTACTTAAGGCAGACCAGCTCTCAGATATCCTGCAAAAGCTAGGGGAGCTTGAGAGGAAGGTACACATGTTTGAAGCAAAGTCGTATAAGATGTCATATGAAAAAGTGGAACGGCTTACTGCTGCTTTTTGCCGTGTTGAGGCATTAGAAGCCGAGCTGATTGCCACAAAGAAGGTGAGCAAATTGTCCGCTCTACTTGTTTGTTTAGTTTGCGCATCCTTGGGTTTTGTCTTTCTCAAGTATCCTGTACGTAATTGTTGGATCTTCCTCTTGTTCAATCCTTTCATATAGCTCATGCAGGTGTATGATGTCAAGCAGGAATTTTGTTTATTACTTTCGGCTGCATTGATTAGTTATTGATGCCTTCTAATGTTCTCTCTCTCTCCCTCCCTCCCTCCCTCCCCCTGTTTGTTTGAGAAGGCCTTGCATGAAGCTTTAATGAGGCAAGATGAAGTTCTTGCAACCCTGGACAGTCAAGAAGCAAAGTTCCGGGTGAGTTCAGAACTGGACCTTTCACTGACCATGTTAACAGTGGTTAGCATGAGTTCCTCTCATGTTGTTAAACTAATTTTTGGCTGGTATTGCTCTGTCAAGCAGAGAAAGAAGTCTTGCTGGTACTGATCAAGATTTGGATGACTGCTATTCATGTTTCTCAAGTTGAATGGAGACTTGGATTCATATCGTATTCTCCGGAGATCGCTGAATAATCTGCTGATACTTGCAACGGAAAGAAAATTTGTGAAGTTAAGCGAAAAGATGGAGAAAGGCTGATTATAAAAGCCTAAGCAAGGCTGGCTTCTCACATGTTTTCCTTTCAGGCAGACTGCTCTTCTTAAACGTACAGATGATTTGTACAAGACAGGGACAGTGTTAGATTCACATAAGCTGAACATGATAAAGGAATATTCTACTTTCCCAGGTACAGTCTCTGCCAAAGGCTTCATATGTGTTAATTCATACATTACTAGATGTTTAACAAAGAGTTGAAAAACCAAGCAAGCATAAAAAAGGCGCTACCGCTTTAAGTTGGCGGAGAGAATTTTTGTCTTTCAGAAAATAAATACTAAGAACAATGCAGTGAAAAATATGCTTGCCTTCGATCTAAATGGTTCTCTCTAAAAAATGATGCATTCCGTAAGCGGTTAACATTACAAAAAAATTATTTTTGCTCCGATGTAGATGACCCCGTTATAGAAAAACTGATATATCTTTTGAATATGTTGTATGTAAATAATGCCAAATCAAAAAGCCATGTGAAGCTTTTCATAGACTTTTAGTGTTTTATTGTATTAAACTATTATTAAAGTCAAAAATAACAAACAAATTAAGACCGTGAAAATGTCATCACAACTCATGTCCCTCATCTCTCAAACTCATATTATCACAAACTCATGTCCCTAGTCTTGCTCATCCAAGACTCTGCACTCTCGCTGAACATGTGCAGAATTTTTGAGTGTCATTGATAATTTTAGCAATACTTTTGTAATAACATTAAATAAAAAATTAAAAAAAAAAGCATTTAAGCATGTACTTATCTTCTAACGGGCAACTGCCAAAAATTTTCCATGCACACCTGCCCCGGCGTAATCAAAAACAAAAAAGGGAGCCCAAGACTTGGTGAATAAGCACGTTACACCACTTCCCTTAAAGCGCAATGCCCCCTCTTTGAATCATTTCCCCTCTAATTCTTCTCCCCGCCGAGAAAACAAGAACGAAGAACTGCAATTTTGCTGGTAACTGCTTTACTCTCTCAAGTTCCAACCAAATTTCCTCTCTCCTGCAAACTGAAATTCGGATCATACAAACATTCTGCGGTCAGAATTTTTAGCGACTTAAATTTCGTATTTCCGAGTAAAATTAAGCCTTCTGCCATTGTTTTGCCTCTTCTCTAAACACGTTCATCTTCGCGGATTTTCTTTCTTAGTACGCTTTAGATAGTGTTTGAAACTTGGCGTCGACATTGTTTGTATTTTGAGATATGAATACACCCTCAGTTTCATGATTTTTGTGGCTTTTGACTTTTTGCAAATACGTACAACAAAATTCGGACATGTTAGTGTTGAGTGTAGGCAGCTGTTTTTGAGCTAGGTTGGATTGTCAAGCATCACATATTCGTTATGTACTGACTATTTGAGTTCAATTCAGTGTTTCGATGTTCCAAAAATCACAGATGATAAATTTTTGCAGAAGCTATTGCAAATTGGGACCTGCAATACATTGTGTATTCTCATATAAGTTGCTTGAGCTATGTCCATATGACTGAATTTGAACAGCTTTGTAACTTTTTCTTCTTACTGGTTAGATTTATTGGCACTTTGTTTTCAGTCATAAGTTCTTATATATCTAATTTCAGATTTTTGTTTACGATTGTGTCTTATTGTTATAGGCTTGGATGAGCAGGTCTAGCACGCAGGACAGTAGAGATGCCTGTGTGAGATTTGCTCAACGACATTCTTTTGTATTTCTTTTTCAAGGCTTTTACAGAACTGTTACGTCATGCCCCACTTACAGTTAATTCCATTTATTTTTTCCAGGATCCCATGTGGTGTCAAAATCTCTCACTCAATGCAATTCATATTTGCAAAACCTAGCAGAAAGGAAAGGTTTCCTTTGTTATGGTTTTTAGTTGTTTCATAACTAAGTGGCGTAGAGTCTGCTTTATTTTCAGTTTTTCTAAGTTTTAGCAAATGATTAAAATGGAATTTTGAGTAGACAGAGGAAGTTTGAGTTGTCCTCCAACAATCTTGCACGTCACATGTTGCAGGTTTTATTCAGTTCTTATAATAGAAGCTTCTGCAGTTCCAGTCTTGTGCCATCCTTGCGGTTATTTGGAGTTTTCAATTTGTTTGCAAAGTGCAGTTCTTGTCAGTGGTATTTAACTATGAGTGGAGATTCCCAAGTGAGCCTCTCTAATGGCGATGTGAACGTACAACCTAATCCTCAAAGGACTTACCAAGTTGTGGTAGCTGCAACTCGTTATATGGGAATTGGGAAGGATGGCAAGTTACCATGGGCATTGCCTTCTGACCTTAAATTTTTTAAGGATATCACGACGATTGTGTCAGATCCTGGGAAGAAGAATGCTGTTGTAATGGGGAGGAAAACTTGGGAAAGTATTCCCCTCAAGTATCGTCCTCTTCCTGGTCGCCTTAATGTTGTACTAACTCATTCTGGGAGTTTTGATGTTGCGACTGCAAAAGACGTCATAATATGTGGGAGCATTTCATCTGCTTTGGAATTGTTAGCAGAATCTCCTTATTCTTATTCGATACAGAAAGTGTTCATTATAGGAGGTGGGCAGATATTTAGGTAAGCATATTGTAGTGTGACTAATTAGTCTATATGTCGATAAGATAGGTATTGATTGATTTTCGGTGCAGGAATGCTCTTAATGCTCCAGGATGTGATGCCATCCACATGACTGAAATTGAGACAGACATTGAGTGTGACACATTCATGCCTCCCATTGACGTCTCCGTATTTCAGCCATGGTATTCATCTGTACCAGCACTACAGAATAATATTTGCTATTCTTTTGTGACTTATGTCCGTGTGAGGAACTCTGCAATTGAGCCTGTCCTATCAAGCACTAAGTTGAAATCTGACAGAAGTGCAGATTTGAATAAGTTCAAGGTCGAGAATTTTACCTTCTTGCCAAAGATGATATTTGAGAAACATGAGGAGTTCATGTACATGAATTTGGTTCAAGATATCATCTCAAGTGGAAACCAGAAAGATGACAGGACAGGGACTGGCACTCTTTCAAAATTTGGCTGCCAGGTAATCCGAGATCAGGTTCCCAATTTTTATCTTCCTTTTTTCTGTTTCTTTGTTTTACATTGGGTCAATTTCTGCTGTCACATCAATGAGCAATTCACATAGCATTTCTGATTCTTGTACACTTTACAGATGCGTTTTAATCTGCGTAAATCATTTCCGCTTCTTACAACTAAGGTATCGGTTCTTCATTCTCTTTGGAGTTCCTTGGAATTGCAGTGGGCTGTATTACATGTTGTATAATGAGTACTTTTTTCTTGCTCTTTTTAAACCTGGATGAACAGTGTTTATCTATTTTACATGATACTTATGTGGTGCCTGCGATGTCGCCTTTGAGATTGTTCTTGTGTTGTATACTCTCTTAGTTACTTAAACAGCTTTGCTAGTCATTTGTGTGTAAGGTACCACTATCTTGTTTTCATTACGCAGAAAGTTTTCTGGCGAGGTGTTGTTGAAGAGCTTTTGTGGTTCATCAGAGGTTCAACAAATGCAAAGGTATTATTCCTGTTCCCATATGTAATCTCTGTCGCTATGTATTTCTTTTTGAATAGATTATCTCTATAATTTCTTCTTCCAATATGGGATGTGTATTTCTCCAAAATTCTATTTAGTAGGAGCGTGCCTATAAATGCTTAGGTGGTGCTTTACACCATTAGGCTAGTGTTCAAATAGGGAAAGAAGGTGGTGCTTGTGGTTGCTACTTGGTTTATGACACCGGGCCAGCCCATTACAGGAGGCTCCTGCTTTGTGGAATCTGGGAAAGATAAGATGTATGCAGCCTTACTTCCAAGTTGGGAAGCTGTGACCTAAGGTTGTGATACATGATGGATCTAATACGAGGATTATATTTGGTCTTAAATTGTTTGATGAGTGACAAGGAACGCGTGCCTCATTATCTCCTTAGAAAAAAGAGAGAACCTGTAAGATGCAATGCTTATTAGATGGTTATTATATCCATTAAGGTTGAAATTGAGAAAAACACAGAAAGCTCCCTATTGTAGTGCCTAAATTTCGTTCACAGAAGATTGGTCTAAACTATACTACATCTCCACCAAGCTGGATTCGAGACATGTTTGTGCATATCTTCAATTTCCTTTCTGAGTTGCGTCTAATGGATCTGAATTACGTGAGATCATGTTCATTTCTTTCCTTTATGATGCATGAATCTTGGCTTGGCACACTGATCTAGTCTAGCAGTATTGGCATGTTCTAATGTTATGGAGTTAGTGGTTCTCCCTGTAGCATCTCTTCGCTTACTTCTAAGAGCTTGTATTTGAGTTTTATTTTACATGCCTTATATCCTAGTTGCTGTCATTGCATCCATGTTGCTGGTGTCACTTAAATAATTGCCCAGCTCTTACCTCCCAAATCTTGCTTATCAAGAAGAAGAGAAAATTCACACGGAGTGGCAAGCTGGCCAACATGTGTTCATGCCCCATTACCCTTGTAAGCCCTCAATATTTGGACAATGTTTTAGTCCCAGCACTCCACTGAAATTTACAGTTCAGTGCAATTCATGCCTCATTACCCTTGTTATCCCTGAAAATGTGTAGAAATTTTGTTAAGGCATGAACCCCACTGAACTGGCAAGATGGGGCATGCTGCTGACCTGTCTGTTCTACTAGGATGACATTTCCTCTTTCAACCTTGACATGGAAAGTGCAGCTTTTTCGAAGACTGTTCGATGTTTTCTACTGGGCAGTTGGTACATTGGATTAATAAGCTTTTATCACATACCTGGTGACGTCGACATTAAAGTGCTTATCGGAACCTCAGCTACACATAATTCTTCAGTCTTACCATACAAAAGGTGACATCTAAACATGTAAAAAGTAAATATATGTTGGAGAATTATATTACCTTATATAATAAACCTAATCAATTGTTTCCAGCTGTAATTAGGTACAGATCATTCAAATTTAACAAGTGAGAAATCAAAAAAGTACAAAATAGATTAATCATGGCTTGGAAATGTTGTGTACCCTAATGTACATATGCATATAGGAACCCGTATCATAACATACACGCCTTAATTTCAATACACGTATAAACTTGTATCCTATTTGTTCATATCATATTGTATCATGAGATACTTATGGTGCATTGTATGAGATTGAAAAATGAAAATTGAACCCTTCCCAAACCCATATAGGAGTGGTGACCTGCGCAGAGTGGACTGAAATTTTACTCAGGTCGAGTTGGGTCATTTGATTGGGGTTTTATTTTGCTTGAATCGTTAAATAAATCGGTAGCATGGGACAAAAAGATGGATTGATCATCCAAATGGATTGCACCATGTTGTTCGTTCGAACTAATCTTTGTATGAGCTGCTGTAGGGATACCCTTATTATAAGTCATTTGAGCATAAACATAGGTTGTTCCATTTACAGACAGGTTGCAAAGAAGTCTCATGTTGATGGGTCTCATCTATTTTTTCAATCGTGTAATGAAACTGAAGCAGAGAAGGGTAGTAACAAATAGAGCATTGGAAGAGAATAATGGGTTATTTAGATTAATTTAACCATATTGGTCATCATCAGGAATTACTGTTGACACTGAAAAAGGGTTAGTATTCATATAGTGGTTTTTCATGTTCTTATGATCTCTCGGTTTTATCTTATATAACTCCCCATCATTCCTTATATTGATCTATTATCAACGGAGACATTTATTTTTTTACATTCTTTTATGTTCTTTTCCATATAGGTTCTGCAGGAGAAAGGCGTTCATATATGGGATGGCAACGCATCCAGAGACTACCTTGACAGGTAACAACTTTGTTATCGCTTATGAAAATCAAGTCTACTTTCGCCACACTTCTTCATTTCATAACTATCTTTGATCTGCATTTTCAGTGTTGGGCTGACAGACAGGGAAGAGGGTGATTTGGGACCCATCTACGGGTTTCAGTGGAGGCACTTTGGTGCCAGGTTATTACTTAGCACATAGTACCTCATACTTGATTCCAAGAGAGCATTTTATTAGTGTGACCTATTTTGGGGATTGTCTCAAAGGCTTGTGATTCCACAGATACACCAATATGCACGCTGATTACACCGGCCAGGGTTTTGATCAGTTGTTAGATGTTATTAACAAGATCAAGCATACACCGGATGACAGGCGGATTATCCTCTCTGCCTGGAATCCTTCAGATCTTAATTTGATGGCTCTCCCACCTTGCCACATGTTTGCACAGGTTTGCAATGCAGCTTTCTGATTCTTTTCATTCTATTTTTATCTCCATTTCCTATAAATTGACGATATCCAGGTGTACAGTTTTTTGTAGCCAATGGAGAGCTATCCTGTCAAATGTATCAACGATCTGCTGACATGGGTCTGGGTGTACCATTTAATATTGCATCTTATGCTCTATTGACATGCATGATTGCTCATGTTTGTGGTATGCATTCACTCGATGTTTCTTCTTCGCTTTGTAATTTCACTTATTAGCTATTTTGACTGCTCTACTTGTCAGAACATCTCAGATTTGTGAGACCAAATAATGCTCCTTATGCTTTACAGGTCTTGCTCCTGGTGACTTTGTCCATGTAATTGGCGATGCTCATGTTTATAGAATTCATATCAGGCTTCTGCAGGAGCAGCTTCAGAGATTTCCTAAACCTTTCCCTGTGAGTATTATGATATAGCAGAATTTGTGTTTGCTGATGCTAGAATTTATCTCAGAAGAAGATTTTAGATCTCTAATTTTGAGTCTCTCTGCTTCTAAGCATTCCCAGTAGTATTTAGTTCTTAAATGTCATCCCTGTCTTGGTGCTGTATGGTCCTTACAATAATTAATCCTGTGGATTAGTTATTGTAAGGACCAGAACCGGATTTTTGATAGCATTGTCATGATGGTGGAAACTTTTATCCTCTTGAGAGTAATCTAGTTGTCTTGTGCAAAAACTATGCAAGAAAGAAAGTTTTAGCCAAAGCGTGGGGCATCCGAAGTCAAATACTTGCAGCATTTCTTACTTGAAGTTACTTTTACATTTTCTTTTCTGCATGTTTTACATCTTATTTACTGATGCGCATACAGATGCTGAGTATCAATCCACAGAAGGAGGACATAGACTCATTCGTAGCTGCTGACTTCAATTTAATAAACTATGATCCTCATCAAAAGATTGAAATGAAAATGGCAGTGTAGAGCTTTAAATGACCCTCTTAAAGAAATTTTGGACCGTCTTCCATTTTATCAGGCTTGTGTGTATATGAGGTAATACTTCTCTCTGATTCTTGTAAAATATCTGCCCTCCTAACTGCCCTTCTCTATAAATTTCGCTTGTTCATGGCTGCCCTTATACTCCGGCTTACTGCATTGAAAACTAAGACGTGCATCTTTTATACTTGGTGATGGCCTTAGCGGCTGTTGATTTGGTACTAGGCCATTTTGATGCCCTATCCTAATCAAGCAGGCTCTGATATCGTCCTTCTGGTTCCGGTAATATTTTGGTAATCTGTCGGTGTTATTATTAATTCCAAGAAAAGTTTCAAATCACGAGTTCCAGAGCTCTTGCCTGAATCCTCTCTCTCTCTCTTGGCTGTGTGCTGCCCTTCTAGTTTCTTCGCAGATACCGTCTAAAAGCCTATTTGCATTCATTTGACATGGGAAATACGTGCAATGGCTTTTCACATATCTGAGAGGGCAATTTTAATATGTTGCTATGTCATAGAATAGCTTTCGGTTTCATGGCTCTGAAAGACGTAGTTTTTATATCACCAATGACAATTTTTTAATTACACTGAAATCATTTACCCTACTTTTGTCATTTTACGCCCAAAATTAAGCCGTTCCGTAGAAAACTTTGCTTTGTCATAGCAACATATTAGTTTTTCCCTATGTAATACGATGTTTTAGTTACCTGCATAAGTCTATTGGCCTCACTCAGTAATAGTTTGTTCAAATCATGTAGGTTGTTCGCTACTGCTTTGCTTTCAGCATACTGAGGTCCATTGTGGTTGCACCTTTTGAGAATCTTCTCGTTTCTCAAATGAAGTGCTGCTTTAAACAACAGTAGTTTCTAATTACTGTATTGTCAAAACAACTGCCTACTTGGTTTTAAGGATACAAATTGGTCGTTTTTCTGTAGTAGGATTAGAACATTCGAGGTAAACGAAACTTTGAAGGCTCTAGGGCCAGAAATTTTTATCTATTATGAGTGAGTTGTTCAGTAAGATTTTAGATATCAAGAGAATTGCTGCGCAGAGGAGGAAAAGCATATTGATGGATCAAGCTTATTGAGTAATAGAAATGCAGATTTGTAAGAGCGTAATCATGACAAGAGACTCAAAGTATCTGAGAAATTTTCATGTCTGGGGGATCTATATAGAAGCTATTATGAAGAGATTTAGAGAAAATGGAATATGATAGGGTGTCAAAGGAATTTGTGGTGGGTTCTCCAGAGAAAGGAGTACCGATTCGGGTATCTAGATATCCTAAACAACTTGGAGTATTAACTAATGGGAGAACTACACCGATAGTAAGACCAATGAAGTTCTTCTAAGGTCCATCAAAGGTCTCCAGGGCTGTGGTTGAAAGCTGGATTACCAGGTATAACATTGAATACTGCGGAATTTTTCGTGTATAGAAGATGTCAAAAAATAAACGTAGTGACGGTAATGGTGCAATATTGCACTATCATCTAAAAATTGCATCTCAACTGTTATCGTTACTGGCCAGCGGAGATTATAATGTGAGAACATGGGGGCTTTAGAAGAAAAGAAAAAGGATCGCTAGAGACTTGATTGATGCAGCAGGTGGAAGACCTTATTGCCTATTATGTAGGTATGACCACCGAGTGACTGAATATATCAGCATGAATGCAGTTTGTAGCACTGTTTTTTCAATTCATTGAACTTGAAACTGAATCTGAAATTTAAAAAGAGATTGGTACCTAGTTTCCACTACAACCCTATTTTCTACCAGCTTTTTAGCCACTATCTAACAAGTTTGTTGCACTGGAAGAACCCATATCCCCTGTTCCCCGTGCTTAGAACACTCGTCCTATACTTGTCTTTGTCATGCTTTCCTTGCTTTGGAGGGTTTTGATAAGGCTTTGAAGTGCAGTTTCCGCGTCATCACTCTTCATTAGCTCTCCCGCAACTTCAGCAGGTGTTACCTGAACCTTCATAAACAGGTCTTTTATTACTTCGAAAAGCGGGTGCTCTTTCATCTTTAGATAATTAGATGCGAGAATCTTGAACCCACTGAAGGTACAGTACGACATCTCTGGTTGCAGCAGTGCTGGATCGAGTTGGTCCTTATGATTGGTTGTGCACACAATAATTCGCTCATCTCCACAACTCGACCACAATCCGTCAATGAAGTTGTGTAGTCCAGACAGAGTGATCTATAATAGAAATCACCAAGTACAGGTGATTATATCAACAATCGCAGTAGCATAGGCATTTCAAAACAACTTCGACTTATAAGTACAGGACTAGAAACAAACCTTATCTTCGTCAGCAGTTAGTGCTTCATTCTCGATTCTGCACCCCAACATTGCAATCGATGTCCTCGATCACAAGTATAGATCGGTTGGCTGTACCAATCAACAGCCTTCTCGGATCTGAATTGCACTGCACTTCTCTCAGGTCCAAGTCATAGACATCAAATCTGAGGTAATTAGCCATGGCCGCAACCAAAGTCGACTTTCCAGTGCCAGGTGGCCCGTGGAACAGATACCCACGTTTCCAAGCCTTCCCGACCGCCCTGTAATACTCCTTCCTACTAATAAACCTCTCGAGATCTTTGATAAGTTCCCTTTTCTTCTCAGGTTCCATCGCCATTGTATCAAATGTAGCCAGGTGATTCATAGGCACTGAGCTCCAATAGTCTGTGCCGTTGTAATCGACTGTATGCAGCCTGACCGCCTTTCTTTCCCGCTTTATGGCGCTAGCCTTTTGTAGTATATGCGGCAGGTAAGCTTTCAGCACCATTTCTTTGTGTTTCTGGAGGACACTCAGCTGGAAATATCGAAGCTCTGATCTCGGCTTTGGATTGCGATCGCCTCCCGCCAACTGTTTGATGGCTACACTTTCCAAACCCCACTTGAACTCCACACCTTGGAAGATATCAACAATCTCTTGGTTCCTGTCGACAGTGACGACCAGTTCTTCGTCTTTTTCAGGCTTGTTTACCTTGATTCTTCGCGTCGATGGCGATACCTTGGTGCCCAAGTAGATGTTTGCGGCCTCGAACATGTGGTTTGGAGTGAGGCCTTGGAACTCTTCGATTACAACGGTGAGTTGATTAGATGAACAGTAGCGGTTACCAGGCCTTCAGAATTTTCTGGAGTTTGAATACGCAATATAACGGCTAATTTTAGTCTAGGATCCTGGACTGGGCCTAGGTTTGTTGGGCTTGGAAGAGGTGAGTTGATTAGAAAAGCGGTTAATGAATTTTCGGAGGTACGAATAGAAGTAGTCAGGGATGAGGTCGTCGGCCATTGTTCGGAAGAGAACTGCTGAAGCGGTGAGAGAGGCGGCCACCGATAGGACGGCCTTGGAGGCGGGCATGTTTTCGTATGAGAACAGCGCCATATTTACTTTTTCGTCTGGAGTATTCGACTATTAGGTCTGTACGTATGCGTTGGGCAGTTTTCTTGGCGAGGCGAAAATCGAGGTTTATGGGTTTTGTGCGAACAGAGAGATTCACTTAGAGCGTGCCGCAAGTCACTGTTTGCTTAAGGCGGCGTGTATGTACCCAGAAGCCGCGGGACATTTTGAGAACTCTTTCGGGGACGTGTGTGGCTGCTACAATCAGGCAACCATAGGTTGCCGGATATAATTCGTGACATTTTAAAAAGATAATTTAGCAAGATTAAATATGTGTAGTTTAGGTGTCGCTAATAATATCTAAGGGCATTTGTCATTAAGGGGTTTGCAGCCTCGCAGCTGTAACCGTTGTATCAAAAACTTTTTCAAGAGGATGATTTATTGAAGCACTCTTTTTATGTTGGGATACATTACAGCAACAAAGTGGGATTGCAAAAGTCACTAAAGATTTTTGGCAAAAGTTTATAGCGACTTTTAAAGGCAAATAAAGCACCCTTGCTTTCTGTGATTTTGCTGCCTCGGACAACCCTAGTAAAAAGTATCAGAAATTTATGACTACTCTTATACAATTCTGGTAAGGGATAATTACATCTAGGCTCCTTAGTTTAAATTACACATGTTCCTTAGTTTAGACAAGTATCACTGATATTTTTTTATGAAGCAGAATCTTTAAATACAATACGATTTGGCGTAATGACTTTATTACCCTCTTGAAAGATAAATTATTGAAATGTCATCCATTATCTTTTCTCTCTCTTCAACAAATGTTGTCACAGCAGCACCGCACCCATGCTCAGTGTTACCATCAACCTCACCTACCTATCCATAGCACTGTCACTGCCTACACGATCTTTGTTGCCTTTGCCGCCTTGTAATACTCCCATCATCGCCTCCACAGAAGTCCATCTCAAACAAATCTAGATCGAAAGTCATGGAAGAGGCAATGATGGTATGTGTCTCACCGTCTCATCGCCCTTACACCACCGCATTGTACTCCGGAAGACTGCAACACCATTGACAACCACCACGGCACCACCACATTTGACCCTAATATCACTATAACCACCATTGTATTGGATATGTAATCTATACACCTACTAATACCAACGCCTCAACAACCACCACCAAACGCCGTTAATTCCAGCTCAATATTTTACCCTTCACTGTTGTGGCGCGCAAACACTTTTTTCGTGATTTTATTCTTCTTTCGCAAATCATACACGCACACAATCACTACGGATCACCTACCCCAGCAGTCACCCTCAAAAACTTGGAAAGTAAAGGCCTAATTTGAAATTTTACTTTATTTTTACCTAATTTGAAAATAAGGAGAAACTAGAGAAAGGAAAAGACAAACTCTAATATAATTATATACGGTGGGTACATCATATATGCTATAGAAGGATTGTATTGACATTTTAAATCTAGGGTTAATTACACTCATATCCCTGAGAGGACACAAAGTTTCAAAATGTAACACTTATGTCCGTTGACAAACGGAATACAAAAATATTTAACGGTTTTGATAAAAAGACTTGATTACCCCTGACTTTAAAATAAAATATCCACTCTGCCCTCCAATTTTTATCTTTTCTTTTTTTTTGTTCTCTCTCCTTTCTCTCTCAAATTCAATCTCTCAGATTCAATCCCACGCCACAGCTTCCCCGCACTCCCACCCCACCTCACCCTGCACCCCTACGCCGGCCCCGCCCCTGCTCTTCCCCCCCCCACGTCCCCGTTGTCCCTCCTTTCCCACCATGCCGCAAGATCTGTTTCTGCCGCAAGACACCGTGAATCGCCCCTCTCTTTCTCTCTCTCTCATGGCGTAAGTCGAAATCACGGTAGGATGCCTTTCCTAGGTTGTTGAATTGATGGTGGGTTTTGGTTGGGGAAGAAAGAAGTGGGTTATGGCAGTGGTGCGGGGTGGTGGGTAACGGCGGTGGTGCTGAGTAGTTGGCTCACGGAAGTTGGGATGGTGGTTCACAATGGTGTGTAGGTATGTTGGGGGGCGGCTACGGGGTGGGGGAGGGTGGCGCAGGGATGTGATGACAATATGTGGTGTTTGCGGTTGTGTCAATCTCTCTGTTTTCTCGGATGGTGGGGTGAGGGGGGCTGCCGGCGGTGTGGGGCGGGGAAGGGGGCTGCCGGCGGCATGTGCAATTCGATTGCACATGCAATCAAATTGCAAATCCAGCAATTCAAATGTGTGAGCATGATTTGAAACACTTGAATTGCAAGAGGCGGTGGCATGGTGGAGGGGAGAAGGAAAGAGGCGGCGGTGATAGGGCGGCAGCCCCATTGAAATTCAGAAATGATGATGGTTAGAGAGAGAGAGAGATAAAGTTAGGGTTCAAATTAAATCCAATAAAAAACACAAATTTTTTAAAAAAAGAATTCAAATCTGTAATTTGATTTGGAAAAAAAGAATTAATTTCTATTAGAGAGATCCTAATTTAAAAAGATTAAAACCTTGGAGAGAGAGAATTAGGTTTTAAAACACTAATTTGGTGTTACGTTTAAAACCCTAATTTTGTAGATTAGGGTTTTTAATTTTTATACAGTGTATATGTAAATATTTGGTATAAGGGTAGTATTGTCATTTAGAAAATACGCATAGATGACATCAGCAAAAAAATACACTTTTTGGACAGAATCCTGACGAATGGACACGGCTGATACATTTAAAACATGTTTGGTCACGGAATGTTACATTTTGAAACTTTGTGTCCTTGACTGTAATTACCCCCTAACCTCGGGACATAGGTGTAATTAGCCCTTAAATCTAAGTATTGATGATATCAGTAAAAAAAATTTTGATTTTTTTAATGTATCAATGATTGATGAATATGACTGACACAAATTTCATATCTTTGGTACATTCTGTTATATTTTTTTTATGTTGTAAACTCTAATCCTAACATTAGGGATAAAAGTGTAATAAACCCTTTATTAATCATTTGTGAAGGGCCTAGTCGGCTTTCAATGAGGTGTCCAAATACTGGGTGGTTTAACAAAAACAAAGACAGTGATGATGCCTTTTGAATGATGTCTGGGCTAGATCTATAGAGTAGACAGTTGCGCTTTTAAATTTGCTAAAACGACCCAAACAAGTTATTCCGGTCAAATTTCGAAAACAAGTAAAAGCAAGATGGCAAGCGTGGGGAGTGGGAATTCTCTCCCAAAAGCTGAAGCAGAGTTGAATCCTCCCAATCCGGAATCCAGGAAATAATGGTTAGTGAAGTTATTCATGCTTTATATCTTTTTGATCATTTTGCCACTAAGTTATTTTCATTTTTTTCATGTATCTTTCACCGAGATTCAACAGTGAATAATTATTCTAAAATTAAGTAAAATTAATTTTAAAAACTGATTCTAGTTTAAAATTTGTTTCTGAGGAGGTTGTAAATTTTATTTTTCTTAGCAAGAACCTTCTGAATAAGGCTGAAAATATATTTTTCTTGTCATGGGTCTTATTAATCAGATAGCAAGTTGATGTGTTTTAGGTGTTGGACCCCTATATTTGGGGCATATACTTCACTTGCATATTTGGTAGAACTACTATAACTAAATACAAGAACTGATGGGGGCACTTAGGACCCTTCCGTAGCTGCTATTATTGATGAGTCTTCATATCTTTCTTTTTCCAACTAGACGTTGCCGAGGCACTAGAATTAAGGAATGGTTGGTGGCCATCTATGAAGGGCCTGGCATGAACTCGCGTTACGAACCCTTTAAAGGGCTCTGTCTGGGGTGGGCCTAATCACTTGAAAGGAGTGCTTATCCATTGCGTTTAGCGTCTTGCTATTTGTCTAGTCTTTTTCCTGAAAAATTAAGGTTATCAAACTTTGTTTGTCAACGATGTCGACTCGTAATAATATGGACGTGGCCATAACTAAAATAGTGACCTTTGCTACGATTTATCAACCCAATAACGTTCTTTTCCTTGTTGGTACCACGTTGATTTGGCAACGATATAGACCTTTTCTGATTTTTTTATTATCTTTTTTTTTTGTTTGTGGTATTGAGGAATACATCGAAAAATAGCGACCCTGTTGCCTGTCGGAAATCAGGATTCATTTTTTATATTTTAGACAAAGGAAAGGAGGGCCTATTGAATATTGAATATGGATGTAAGGATGTTTGTTTTCCTTAAAGAAGAGAAAGCAAGTAGTGTCGACCCACGGATGTTAACAAACATATATCTTTGTTTAGGGCGTGGGGCGCATAATGCATGAAAGCTATAGAAGCACAATCACATCCGTGCAAAGTTGCCAATTCTGCTAACCCTCTGGTACACTACTAAATAATGACAATCAATTGCTTTGGAAGTTGGATCTAGTTCAATTAACTGCGATTTTTTTTTAACTGCCATAGGGATCATAAAAAAATAGCTACGGTCGCTTATCTAATGACAATTAGTTATCATTAAAATTTTTTAATAATTTTTATTTAATAACGCTATAAACGACTTTTAATTAGTAACGTTATAAAAGTACGTTTAAGAAATGCCGCTAAAAGTGTTAGTAGACAAATCAATAAAAATATTTGACAATCATAAATTGTCAATATACAAAGAGTCGTAACTATCTTCTTACGATCAGAGTAGCTGCAATTTTTTTCCCTTGATTCGGTGTGTTGAAGGGAGGGAGGGGGAGAGAGAGAGACACCCCATGAACAATCAAATTAAGATGTGAAACCCACAGTGATAGCACCTCGTCATCTCCAGACATCTAAAGATTGATTGCATTTACTGGTGATGCAGTAATAAGATTTGCGATTTCTACTACTACTTGCAATGCTTTGAGAGGCAAGTCTGTCACGCCCGTCAGGAACTTGACACGCGCAAGCTCTAAAACTGACAATTCGGAGGATTCAAAAACACACAATCACCCCATTCTAGGCAAGTATTTTTTAAAAAGGAAAATTCAGATGAACCTAATGATCGTGTAAAACAAGAAAAGGTGGTTTAGATCTCTCTCTCTCACACACACACACACACGCGCTCGCACACACGCGTGTGTCCACACGTTATGACAAATTATGGGCTTGAGCATCATATACAAGAAACATGGTCTCTTGGATTGGAGGACTCTGAAGACATTGTCATTGCATTCCAAGCAAGAAATTCAAACCAGTGGAGAAACAGTCGACCATGGCTGCATTAGTCGATCTCATGGGATACCATGAAACTTTGATTCCAACAGAGAAACATGGTTTCTGATCATAGAATGTTACATGGATTGTAGTAGTCTTCATGAACCGTGTACCAAACATCGCATCTCTGACACGTCCTCGGAAGAGAGGGGAAGCCATCTTTCTTCTCATCCTTTTTCTCTTCCTTGGGAGGACCGATGCTTATAATTTGTGCAGATTTTCTGAACTTTCTCACCTTTTTAATGATACATACCGGATCGGCTTCACCAATTACCGAGGCTGTATTTTTTGAGGGGTCAAGGACAATAGAATTTATCCCTTCAATTGTTGATATTAACTTCATCACCTTCTTCCTGCACTTTGAACAGAGTAGATCCACTGACACAACTGTTTTCTGCCATATGAAATGAACTGCAAAGTGTCAGTAGAAGAGGAGTATGGCACAGGTGTATAACAAGTCAATAACTACATGCTGCATGCATAACAGACAAAGCACACTTCAATAGTAAAGCAGTCCAGGAGTACGGAATTTCGAGGAGATGATGGAACCTTTGACATTCTACGGGTAGAGCAAATAATTCTCAGTCGTTAAAGAGAAGATGAAGGAAGCTGTTGTGTATGTCAGGGGAATTGATACAGAGATGCTATATAGGAGTATAACTTTTACTCTCTCTCTGTGATTATTTTCTCTCAATTATTTTGGACATTACTTACTGTCCTCTCGTTTTGTTTGTTTTTTAAATGTTCTTGTCTGAGGAGGCCTGCAGAAAACTAAATGCAGTGACAGTGTTAGTTGGTAAAAAGTAAATGGCAGTCAGAAGGTTCTTAATTAGATCACCTATTACCTTCTCTGCCATTTAATGTGTAGTTTGTACTCTCTCCCTTCCATGAGTTCCATCTACACGCACATGCAGGGTAGTGCTTCACCAAATTTTCTTTTAATGGACCATGCACATAATATCATCGTAGCAAGTAGGAAGAGCTGTAGACTGTAGTTCACTTTTCTTGCATACTAGAGCACCTGCTTCCTCTCGCCTATATCAGAGTAATTTGACTCGTGACGGAGTTATTATACTAGAATCATACAGTTTAAAGCGTTATCCTAAGGAATACGTTTATATACACCCTATTCTAGACGTCCAGTGTGCTTGTGTTCCAGTGATAACGTGTCTTCGATCACCAAGCCAAGGAGTAGTAATTGAAAGGGGCCCTCCTACTATATCGTTAAAATTAAACTAGATGCCAGATAGAAGATTTACAATACTATATTATCCTCTACAGACAATCTGCAGTGGCTCTGAACTATAGAATGTAAAATGTTCTGCAGGAAAAGGCAAGGCCAATATAGTACAGGCTAGATGTTCAGCTTTAGCGGAATGATGTTTCAGCTAAATGGTCCCAGCTCAATCTGTTTCTGCTAACATTTCACAGAGAGAGAGAGAGAGAGATACCTTTAATAGTCGAGTGACATGTGCTCGTATGCTCCAGGAGACCTTCCAGCTTAATGGCAGCAGCAGGTACTCTACAAGATAGATCCAAGTACCAAAACTTCTCAAGCTAGGTGCACACATCATCTTCCGATGTGCCTACCACAAAAATCCCACTGCCATCTTGTGCATGGATCCCATGCTATGTTAAGGTTGCGTTACAGTGGAGCTGGAAGACGAGAGTTTACTCGATTTTGTAATGTAGTAACGAAGGAGTCAAAGATAATTTCCACGGGTAGACAACATAATCACCAGAGAATCTATCTCATGCATATAATGTCTTTTCATTATAGCTTTGATCAGATAACTCGTAACCCTAAACCAACAGCAATAAATACGGTCTGGAATGCACTACAACAATATAAATAACCAAAATGTGCATCCAACATAATTCAGTGAGAGCATTGTCAATGCTTGCCCAGTACTAAAGCGCAACTTGAAGATTTAAAGTCACTCAAAAAAGAAAGAAAAAAAAAACCCTGTTTCACAAAAGTTTAGATGTCATATCTTATGTGCATGCAAAGAAAAAAGGCAAATAGGAAGGCAATAAGCTCATTCCAGATTCAGGATCATTTATTCCTTCTAGTAGACATGCTTGTGTTTATTTTGTGTACCGAGCACACCTAGTTTGGACGAGGCTTCGTTGAGCTAAATTGAGTTGAGGTTTCATGTTTACCCTTGGTTACACATTGGAAGGCAAATGAATTCCATTACACCAACGGTCACACGCCATACTACTTTAGTTCGTGCCATATGTCACCTTTGCAACTTAGAATTTTACACTCAAACATATGGAACTTCGTAGTTAGCACATAATTTCTATCCAACCGAATCCAGAGAGGCTTCACTCAATAGAGTACATATATTACAGTACTATTTAAAAAAGAAACATTTGCACCTTACACAACTCACCTTTAGTGCCGATGGAAGATATAGAACAAACTAAAGATCTGTGCTAAGTGTAGTCAGTAATCAAGTCCGTCCCAACCTCGCCTAAGTTAAAGGCTAGTCAGGTCCAGGTATGTCTGCCTGAAGTTGCCTCAGCAAAAGGGAAACCAATCTTCCTGCTAGTCAGTGCCACCCAACATTTGCACAGGACAAGGTGAATTCAAATCCAGCTGTGTAAATAAACAGCTCATGTGGGCTTGGGATGGAAGGCAATGAAGTAGTTGAAATATCGCTTTCCTTGTAGTGGAGGAAAAGTCTGATCTGTCTCTTTCTCCTTGTCTCTCCTTTTAAGTTCCAATTACTACAACATCAAGATAAGCAACTGTTTAGGTCCCTATATGTAACCGAATGACAAGCATTTGGGGCATAATCGCCATGTCTATGCATTTAATATGATTAGATGCTAGAGATAGTACTAAAACTTCATGAAAAAGGGAAATAGAAAATAGGGCAGCGAGTATACAGATAAGGCAAGCACCTCCTTTTTCTTCTTGTTCCAAACATGCATGCTGTGCAAGCCCCTAGTCGAGAGTATTTGAACAAACCTTGAACTTATTATAATCATTCACGTGGGTCTCTTCAAAGTTGGTGCAAGATAGATTTAGAAAGTCAAAATTGTTCATGAAATGTTTGATTGCAACCGAAAAAGTGGCAAGTAAAGTTAAACTGCAAACCAGTAATTAGAGATTGGAAACAGTTTGGGTGTGGATGCAGAGATAAACCAATGATTTGGTATAAGGGAGAATGCGAAGGGGAAATAGGACCGATGCACTCTCCTCTTTGGCACCGGACCATTTTTTCATATAGGAAGGGGTTTGCCTCACTCTTTCGACTCTTTATCTACTAAAACGTCTCTAGTTTTATAGCATGAAGAAATAGTATAGTGGTAATTAAACAACACACTTTCTCTCTCCCTCCATTTTCATTACTAGTCAACCAAACAACCCGAAAGAAAGACATTCCCCTTCGTTAAGAAAGAAAAAGTGGAGGGATGGTAGCTTTGCTACATGCCAAGGACATAAAGGAATTCAACTAATCAAATCAAAAATTCAAAGATCCCCAACAAGATTTACCAGCAGTGTCTGAAGTATGAGAATTATATCACATGGCACAGGGTTTATCGCAGTATGAGGATTCCTCAATGCTTGCACCATTCTCGGGTTGATGCTTCAGCCTCACCATCTGGGTGTAAAACTTGACTATCTGATTATCTAACTCATAATAGTATTCCATCTTCTTCAAAGGTTTAATATCCAGGTCAATAAAAGACACCTAAGACATTACAACTTCAATGAGCTAACAATAAAGCAAAACAAGAAATGCTATTAAAGAAGTCAAACTTTGAAGCCTAGAAAATAAACTAGTTAAAAAACAGTAAATGGATCCATCCAGTCAATTCATAAACTACATGGATGCAAGGGACGAGGAAGTCAGTGTATGATGACATGCGTACAAAACTTTCAGCTTCGTTTTCCACACAATCTTATGTGGAGAAAAATGATGGGTATTGTGACATTTGTAAAAACAATGCAAAATATCCTCCTATAAAGGAAGAAGGGGGAGCAGAAAAGCTTGTCCTGCCCATCCAAATATAACCTCATTAAAGAAATAATTTCTACCATGTTCCCCCACCCCGCCTCTCCCCACCCCGGTACCCAACAAAAGATGGAGATAATACTAACAAATATGAAAATCATTCTAGTAACAGCAGAAACACAAATATCTTATGAGAAGAGATCGTTCACCTTGTAATCGAAAGTCTGGTTCGTAGACTCTCGGAAAAGAACATTATATGGAGATTCCAAATCCCCATTTTCCCTGGGTCTAAAACTAATCATTACACTCAAGTCCTTTGCTGTTGCAGCTATCAAATGATTCCGCACAATCTTCAAGCTTTCATCCAATGGAAACAAATGCAATAAACTATATCTGCCTGACATCTGATCTTCACCTAACTCTCTGCATACCGTACAAGGCTGAGAAACTACATCATAATATGCATGAATTGCTCCTTCTATGTCAAAAAAGTCAAGCTTCTGAACATCAAGAAGCCGATCTAATAATCCTGACTTGAAAATTGCCTCAGCAACAAGCTGCAGAAAAAATTCCGTACGCGTGTCATCATCCGCCAGTATGACAGACTTCAGAACATCTTCAAACGCTTCACTAGTTAGACAAGTTGTACTCTCAGTGCCACCACCCAGGCCCCAAAATTTGAGAGAACCATTTAAGAATACCCGGAAATTGTTCTGCGGGGTAAGGAAAAGGGATTTGATGGCTTTATATACTCCATCCCTGGATCCGGAAAACATATCCAACGGTTCATATTTACTAATTTCTGATATCTGCGAACAAATTGGAGCAATATTAAGAAAAAAGTTATAACGTGAGAAAATAAAATAGATTGAGATGAGAAAGCCTGCTTAGTAATTAAGGCATTGGGCACTAAACAAAATCAAGAATGCTGGTCAATAATCATTGCACTGAACACCATATGAGATCAGGTTGGGGAACATGCGACGGAAATAGACTCCAGTTAAAATATATTCTAGGCGGCTGCACGCATAATACCTCAAGCATAGCTAGGTCTCAAAAACAAAATAGCAGAGGGAAGAGAAATTACCTGTCCTTGATGCAATTTCAGGGCCTGATGCATTCTAAAACGAGATGTACAGCTTTTAATGGCATTTTCGTCTGCAATGAATCTAGAAAATGGAAGAAACCCACATTTCGGCTGCTTTGAAGAACCGAGAGTTGATTAGGAAAAGAGAGAGCACCAAAAATCATGAGTACTTTCCAAAAATATGATAGCAGAATAACAAAATTTTAATGTAGAACTGAAAGAAAGATATCAATAACAGGTGTAAGTACCTTTATTTCAACAGAGATGCAATTTTCCTCTTTAAGAGCACCTGATTGTGTCGCAATGGGGATGAAAAAAATATTTAAGTAGTTAAAATGCATATCATAAGAATGAATACCACCCCACTAAACAAGTTTAGAATGTTCTGTTAACATCCTTAGTCGTCCGATCATATTCGCCAGTGCTTAAAAAATTATCAATAAGCAAAAATGCTAGACTTCCCACTCAGCTTCATATGGCACTCGTGCTGTAGGCAAAGGGAAAATGGATACCAATGTGTGGGCACCGGGCCGCCCACTGACAGAACTGGGCGGGGGGCCGAGTCGCCCCTGCCCCAATGCTTGATATTATATAAGCTATTAAACTTGACTTGTGTGTAAGTTTTACATTTCCACTAAATCTTGCCTCCAGAGCCTTAGTTAAGCCTTTGCAATACTAATGAAAAGCTGCACTGCGGTTTACCAAAACAACTAGTGCCAGCACTTGCTTAAATCTTTCAATACGTATAAATACTATAAAAGCTTCACCACAATTTTGCGATAAGACTATTGAACTACCTCAATATAAAATTTGAGTCCCTTCTTAACTTTTTGGCCAGTTTGCACTCAATGGTTTCATTCTCGCTCGAATTCCTGAATAAAGCTCCTGCATATCTGTAACTATTTGAATCGAAACGAAGCTTTATATGTTTGAATTCTACCCTTCGAAGTAGCTAGAATGTCAAAGGAACTCCACTAACAATATCCTTATTTTTCAGCTTTGGCTCCTACTAGCCACGATTACCGGGTCCGTCCCTCAGGTCGTCCTACATCCAACTCAAAAAAAAAGGCTAGTTTTGAAGGTTTCCACTCAGGTGGTATATCTTATAGGTGCTTTGAAAAAGGTAGATCTGAACCTCCATTTTCACCTTGACCAGCTTTAGTATTATCTTGATCACAAGTTTGATTGCTCAAAGTAGTGCTCATTGTTTTTGCTCCGCAGCTGCTTGGTCTCTCACTTGCATAGTATGTTTGCTAAATTCTATCAAACCAGCTCATGAGGAAGCCTCTTCTTGCTGGTCTAAAAAAGAGAGTGGCCATTGATGTACACTTGTTTGCTCTCTGATCTGCCAACGCGCAACTGTTAATACTCATTCCGATATATCGTACTTCTCCTATCCTCAACAGCTGAGTGATTTTCTTCAGATTTTTTATAAGTTTGCAAACTGCAAGTTAGCTATAACCTCCATTACCTTTTCATTTAAAATCTCTCATCAGAATCGGGAACTTTGTGAAAGTAAATTAAAATTTATTTCTCGTAGGAAAGTATACTTCCACCTTTCAACTTCCAAACGATGTGTTATCATTTGTGTACTAGTACAACTAGATGTACACTAATGCATATTTTTTGCATTTGACTGAGTAGGGGGAGAAGAGTAGTTTATCGAACAACTATGCATGATACTTCCTGCATATGGAGGCGTGAGACTCGCAATAAGATGACTACATTAAGCTTTTGGAAATCGCTATTCTTGCTCTACACGTTTCCATAAAAAATATGCAGTAGCATGAATTGCACAAGCATAGTAGAATATTCAAAGAAAATATCTCAGGAGATGGTAATTACCACAGGGAAAAATTGAATGATCAGATATGAGAAGCGCCGAATCACGGAGAACATTGGGTTTGGCAGCATCCACACGCCAAGAAGGACGCTGACAAAGAACCTTGCTTGCCACTGACTCTAGAAATTCCCTGGACACGGGGATGAGATTCTGGCAAGTTTAGAAGAAATTGCATCATAGCTATTAGTCACAAGAGAAAAACAGTGGAAAACAACTTAATACTGCACTTTCCCTGCGGGTAGAAGATATAACTCTACGAAATTCAATCAATTGCTAAGCTAATACTCAGTTCAAATAGGCAAAACGAAGCTGAAGAGGAACTACATCCAGTGTAAGCAGATATTTTTATTGGATTACGTAGCGTTATTTCACGAGTGTGCAACCAAAAAATTTCCAAGCATAGACATAACATAAGACATCACTACATGAAAAGAATGTCCTCAATAGTATCTTTCAATAATGATGTCCCGATGGCCTTACACCTTCTCATCAATTATCAGGACAAAAAACAAGAACGACAAAAATGGGGGTCATTTTCAACACAAGAATACAAGGGCATACCCCAGCATCAATATGGTCAGGGCCTAGCAATGGGCTCATTACATGCTGCACATATAGCAGTTCGGCTATTTTCTTTGTAGGCGCTAATACAAGGTTGCCATTCCATAGAAGCCGTTCATACCCCGTTAAAGCTGAAGGACCATCATCCTTTATACTTCCATTCCTCAAAACCTTTTCAATTCGTAATACTTTGCAAACCTACACAGATTAGAACAGAGAAGCCATAATTGACGGATTAAGACCCAATTTAGCTAATAAGATTATTTTTATTTTCTCTCTTTTTCTTTTCTCCATACCAAAAAATTATGTGATATTTTCTTTTTACTTCCTCTCTCCCCTTTTATCCACATGCTTTGGAAAAATTGAAGCTTTACCTTGTTCTTAATCAAACGATAAGCTTCCCACTTTTGACATATCCACAGGACAAAAAAACTACTCATTTGAGAAGGGTTCTGATACATTTTCTCGAGCAAAGGAAGTTTCATTGCAACCTACCAGGAGCAAAAGCTCTAAAACAACATCAGGAACAACATGAGCAGAAAAGATTAAAAAAACTATCCTTGTAAAATTCAATCAGGGTACTTGTCCAAAAAAAATAAAAATACAATCATTAATTTCCGATCATAATCGCCAATTCTCAAAAAAAACGAGGAGCTCTGGCCAAGATGCAACGTTTGCAACGATCATTGCTCCATGTCCTTGAACAGAGCTGACCTCCTTTGCTCCCACAAATGCACCTATACCTAACCTTCCTTAAGCCGTAGAAACAATAGTGAATGCCAACTACAGAGCTCGGCAAGCAATTCGTTTTGAAAATTCGGTTCCAAAATGAAACAACAGATGCTCGACAGATCCACCAAAAGTTCCACATATTATACACTAACTTTTTTTCAGTTATGCCCCATCTATTTATTTTTTAGTACAAAGCTGTATTCAGTTAAGCAGCCGATATATAGTAGTCAGCCACAAAATAAATGCCCATTCAGTAATAGTTTTACTCATCCAAATTACACAAATGCAACCTTCAGCTTATGCACCGTAAAATCTTCGCAGGCCGAAGTAACCATAAGTTCAAACTACTCTATCAGGTCGATTAGACAAAGGTACTGTTAGATGATATATATTAATATGGCAATTACGTTTTCCCTATTGCCCTATGTCTAGAAGATTTTAGAGTTTTCCTAACTTATGTAGGATTCTCTTCTCTGTTTCTGGTACGATAGTTTACTCTTGCCTATATAAAGGCATCACTGTACTCAGTTTAATAATACTTCCTAAGATAATTATCTTTTCCTTCACCTTTTCTATCATGGTATCAGAGCCATACGATCCGCCAGTTTGAAAGTCTTTCAACTATTTTCGCAAACTCCGGCGGACGGCCTTCTACCATTCGCGTGACCAATTCATGTGCTTTTGCTTCTTTTTGTGCTCTTCTTTTCTTCTTAAGTTCAGAAGTTTGGTCTTTCTTTGCTGCCTTTTCTATGTAGTAATTTCCGCTTATGCTGAAACCCTAATCATTGCCCACCATTACTGCTCATCAACTCTAGCTTATCTCTTTGCTCAAAAAAAATTTGTTTCCTTCTTCAGTTACCTCTGCCAATTTCCTTTAGCTCAAATCCTAATCCTACACCACCATAAGATTATGTCCCCTCCATCGATCACAACGTTGCCAACCATGCCACCATGCTCTCATTCGGTTCCTGCAATGGATCTTACTCTTGTCTTGTTCTGATTCCTGCCTTGTTCTTAGTTGCCGGACCCCACCCCAAGATCTTTATGGTCGTCCGACCTCGCCGTGGAACTCCTTCTCGGTTCTTTGTCTCAGAACTTATTCTGGTACTCCTGCCTCATTCTTAGTCGCCGGACCTCACTCCGAGACCTTTATGGTAGTTGGACCTTGCCCCGAGACTCCTGCTCTATTTTTAGTCTGCGGACCTCGTTCTGGGACTCCGGCCTTGTTCTTAGTCGCCAGACCTCACCCCGAGGCTTTATAGGTGTCAGACTTCGCCTTGGGACTCCTCATCTGTTCTTAGTCCTCGGACGTCGCCCCAAGACCTAGATTGTTGTCAGACTTCGCCCCGAGACTCCTACTCTGTTTTTGCACCAGACTCTACTGATGGAATTCATCTCAACTTGGATATTACATAGTGCAGCTAGTAACAAGACACCGTTCTAGACTTAATCTCCAAACTCAAGCTTGTTCTTCTCTACCAACTTAAGTTTGAAGAGGGATGTTAGATGATATATATTAATATGGCAATTACTTTTTCCCTATTATCCTATATCTAAAAGATTCTAATAAGATAGTTTTCTCTTACCTATATAAAGGCCTCATCATACTCAGTTTTATAATATTTTCTAATATAATTATCTTTCCCTTCACCTTTTCTATCAGGTACCAATTCAGCAAGATTTCTACTATTAGGATTTCCACAGAATTAGATACTGGCAAAGGCCAATTCGAGGCGACACCATTTACGATACATGCACACAGAATAAACATCGAAAAAGAAACGTGAGAATCATAGATATCACTCCCTCCGTTTCGCAATTCTGACTTTTTGCAAATTCCTATAATATGACCCGAACACATCTTTTACCTAGTTTGACTAGTCAAACAAGACTTCTTTGACCGTTAATTACTACTGTATGAGTTCAATTGAACGTCTAGAACTACTGTACGAAACGGGCAGAGTAACAGAAAAAACAGTGGAAAAACATGAAGGAGCGTACAAATTGAGGAGAGGAGCCGGTGTAAGCAAGGACAATATTAGCAGCTCCTTCGCCACGGTAAGTCCAATCGGCCGCATCTTTCGCCTCTAAGACCGCCATCTCACTGCCAAAACACGCAGAATTGAGTGTGTGCGTGTGTGTGTTTGTTCGTGTTGAAATGCGCAGCCACCGAACTGAGAGAGAAAGAGAGAGAGAGAGAGGCGGAGAGGCGTGCGTGTGAAAGTAACAGATTGGTTGTTTTTCTTAAAAGTGCTTTGTTTAGTATGTACAAGGAAGGAGAGTGTCGGAGTGCCAAAAGACCGTCGCTATAAACTTTTTTTAACAGAAACTTTTGCCGCAAAGTCTAGAACAGCAGTAAACTCTGTTGTTAGGATGTAAGATTGTTAACGGTCTTCATGGATCAAATCTATTGAAGCATGTGGATAATGCCTTGAAAAGCATATCAATCAAGATCAAGAAGTTAAAAATAATAATAAGTTAGGTCTATATATCACATTATCTTGTACTCAATATTACTTATCTGCTATCATTTCTTTTTATATAAACTCTTGGTAAGTTGTATTTAAGAAATGAAATCATACTTTATATTTCTACAAAATCATCAGAGTACTTATGCTAAAAATGAGAATCCTATAGAGTAGCCCATGAACCCTAAAAGCTCTCGTATCTAGAGGAGCATCTAAATTGTAACCACATACTCCAAACAGGAACTAAATGGGTTGTTAATCGTGCGTCTAAATTTGATTTTTTATAATGATTGGGTTGGCGCGGAGATAACTCACCGATCAAAGAAGAGGAAATGAAAGAAGGAACTTTGGAAGTGGAGAATGTCATCGGTAGGGACAACTGGGACACCACCAAAGTTCATGGTCTGGTGGATGAAAAGAAGCTCAAACAAATTCTTAGAATCTACCTTCTTCATGAACAGGCGAAGGAGGACTCCCCTTGCTCTGGAGTTCATCCACGCGTAAAATTCTTCATATCTGGTGCTCAGAGTCATTCCGGAAATGCAACATAACTTAAAATAAGTGAAAATGTGTTAAACATGATAACATTGTTGACTTCATTCTCTAATCGCTTAAATTTTTAGAACAGATGATAACTTAACGTATTATTAAAGCTCTGACTTAACGAGTTCGTGGAGTCGATTCTTTTCGCTTGCATATTCAGTGCCCCTTTAGTATAGTACAAATTGCACTACGTTTATTTGCGTACTTTGAGGTGGTGTATCTTGATTTGTCTCATCACGTGCAATCTCCTAACTTACACGTGAGAGAAAGTATTAAGCTTGATATCATTGTTGGACTTATTCTCTAATAGTTTAAACTTTTAGAATAAATGGTAACCTAACAAAATCGATATAAAAACTTGAAATACCTCAAAAAATCATCATGTTCAGATGGCATGCTCTGCACGGCAAATTGGTCTCTAACAGTCCTCGCACTGCTTGAACGCATAACCACTGGCTCAGGATGTACAAGATGTGGGCAACAAAAATGTAACTATTGAGCATATCATTAATCAGACAGTACGCCAAGGCTTGTGATCTTTGGAGAAAGTCTAATCAAGATAACAACTAAAGGAGGATTGGCTTTTCAAAAACATGAAAGGGAAAGGTTTGTAATTATACACGACAATTTATGTCTCTATTGTGACTACTTGATGAAATGTGGAGGGAAGTGGCTGGCCCGACTTAGTTGCACAAAGCGGGGGCGGGTGCGGGAGCGGGAGCGGGGGCGGGGAAGCATAAGTATCAAGAAGAATCTGAGGTTAGGAGCGGCTTAAATAAATAAATGCGTAAAGAGTATTATCATTTGTTTAGTATAGTTTACATAGATAGTAACAACAGACAATGAAACTTTAAGGACTTGAAGGAAGAGAGAAATAAGGAATTGACTTGAAAAGAGCTTGATTTTCATGTATTCTATCACTTGTTCCGTGCATCTATATCCAACTAGCGGGATCGAGTTCCCATCTTAGCTTGGGACGAGATCCCACGGAGTTCCTACCTTGGGATCGCAAAAGCGAATTTTCAAGAGAAAAACGTCACCATATCAGGAGTTTCCTGCAACTAAGGGCCCGACACTGCTAGAAGGATCATCTTTTGATAATAGGTATTGAAATTGGTATTGTTATAATTGGTTTAATATGTATTTTTTTGTTACGGTTCATATTTCAGATTGGGGTGTTCAATGACATCAAGTGGAAATATATCTTCACTTCTATCATATGGCAAAAATGAAAAGGCATGAATAAGGAGCATAAAAGATATTACTACTTAAATTGATGTGTCCTGGAAACACTGTCTTAAAAATAAAAAATCAAGATTGTATTTGAGAATAATTGTAAGGATATTGTTAAAACAACCGGCGTTTCCTTACTACATTTACTATCAAAATAAATATCGATGCCCGTGCCAAAACCAAACACATATGGTGGATTTGGTGGACTATTGAGAATTAACAAAGGTGAATGTTTGGAAGGATTCTATGGCAACATTGCCGTGTGCAATGTCCTGAAAACTGAACTTTACGGCATAATTATCAGAGGAGTACAGCTGCTCAAAGACAAATGGCTCACCAATTTTACCACTAGCTTTCTACTTAAAGCTACTAATTTGACAATAATGCTTGCATGTAAGGAGGGCGATTAGTGCGTTGATCAACTTTTCAAGATCGGAGTGCAACAAGGAAAATTTTTTGTATACCTCATACATCCACCAAAACTAGTTAATCCTTTGTTAGCCGTTAATGTAGTAGGTGTTGTTCATGCTAAGTCCCTATTTGAAGTATGTTCTTATATCATGTTGTACCAAAATTCAAAAAAACAAAAGGCGAATTTATTGTACAGCAAAAGATCCAAATCCTTTTTCCTTGCACTAACATTCCATTCTTCTAAATCCCCACCATTTGGAATGATAAGGTGGCAAATAGTACGAAAGTCACCCAAGCCTCCAAAATAAAAGCACGGCATTTTGCTTTTACCGGAGCAATGGGAACATCGTGAAGGAGTATAATCTCTGTCGTTTCATGAGGTTTACAAGATTTGAGTACTCTTTTGGTAATTTGAAATCGAGTGTGGTCAAAGCCTCGGCGGTGAGTGTCGTTTCTAGGTAGTTGCCTTAACCACCTAGTTGACCGGCGAGTGAGGGAGGGAGTAACGTAGTAACGTTTGTACTCCATTAGGAGCGTAACGTTGCATATGAGGCCTTTGATTAGCCATCTGCTAACGTGGCTTGAAGATGACCATTAGATGTTAAGGGATGGTAAATATCAGACTTCTAGGGCAGATGAGAGAGAGAGAGAGAGAGAGAGAGCACACTTGGTAAGGGTCAATAATTACGCAATGCATATACTCGTAGAGCCAGAATTTGGTATGTCTTCCTATACAATTTAGGTGTGGCGATCTTGAAATCATATCTGCTAAATATACTTATCACGTGACTTTTCTAAGCATCGATTCGAGTTCAACCAAAAAAATAAAAAAGGTGTGATCTTCGTTAAAGATCAATTAATCCGTTCTGAATAATAGTACATGATATGACAAATGTTGCAAAATCTATGATCTTTTATGCTTATGCTTATTGGCATGCTTCGCTAAGGAAAAATTGAATTTTTTCCTTCTGTGTCAAGTGAGGTGTGAATGTTGAAAAATGAGTTGTGAGTTTTGTACATATAACACCGTGCAGAACTTATGATAATGGCATGCAGATTTTCGAAAAGAAGATAACAAATTTATTGCTATGGAATGGCTTGCAGAAATCATTAATATCATATTTTTAATTTAAACTTAACGGTCGTAAAAGTACGCCTTCGACAATTCTTGTTGCTGCTACAACATACTGCAAACCAGCAAAAAGAAGACATTATCTATCTAGAAATGGATGAAGAGTATATTCCAATATCATAGCATAATTTTTAAATGCATTGCTCAGAGAGAGGAAGTGTCATTAAACCATTTTTTGTTTGTTAGAATGGTAATAGATATTCTCAGGCTCGCTTTAATGTCAATTGAGACTAAATCTCTTCCTCAAATGATCTTAAGGTTGCCCTCCTCATTTTGAAAACGTGCAACCAAAGGATTATGTTCTCTTGACATGAGACCCAAGATTTGAACTCAAGATGTCAAGGAACAAAGCAAACCTCATTGACAATTAAGCCAACCATAAGATTAAATCGTTAACAAAATTTGGCGACTATTCGGGTTGTAAGAATCATCATTCAACTCTGTATATAGTGACAATCAATAGTTGCTAAATGTTTCCAGTAACTTTTTTATCATCATTTTTTTAACATCACTACATAAAAATCACTAAACACATTAAGCAACAATTATTTGTCGCTCTATGAAAAGTAAGGGGAAAATTTCTTTAACCAGGATAGCAGTCAATTTTTTAAAAAATAAATAAATGACTATACAACAAAATAAGAGCTCCAAAAGTGGGGCAGAGTGGAAACCCGTGATATTACTTGGCCCTCAGGCAATTAGCCCCTTCCCCAATACTTCACAAATAAAGAATATCATTGTAAAAACAAAACAATGTTGCAAAATATATCACAAATGTTCGCAATTTTATCGCAACAAATTCACAAATCAATTGAATTGTGTATATATTGCGAGTTTTTAAATGATTCGCCTAATCTTCATGTTTTGAGAATTTCTGGGGAGACTCAAACGTAGGTGGGTCGTTTGTGAAGCTAATGCCTTAGTCACTACGCCAATCATTAGTTTGATAATTATATGAACCTTAAACATATATACCTCAATGATCCTTTTCTATTTCTTCAAAACCTCTTTACACGCAAATAATCCCACTTCTAAGCAATGAGGCAAAGTGTTAGCACTTATTATTATACTTGATTGAAATTTATACATCGTAACGTAAATTTCTTTCATCTTACTGTATAAAATTTTGGCAATAAAATTTTGAATAACTTGCGAACTCTCTGACGAATTTGGTCATATTGTGGAGATTTTCTCAACTGATTGCCAAAATTCTCCGAATAATTCTCACATCACAAGAATGCTCTCCTGTACGGAATAATTTCTGAATTAAAATTTAGTTAATATGGAGACATGTATAGAAGGAGAAAAAGAAAACTCAAAGCGAGGCCCAAAGATTAGCGAATCAAAATCCAGCCCATGAATCAAACTCAAACATCCATTAAAAGGGCCGAAAGTTAAGGACCAACGGGAGAAGAAGAAAGGGTAAAAACCAAAAGCCGGCATTATCAAGCTCCTACTTTGACTGCCGACCAAGGGAATTCTGCCGCTAATAATTAGGGTTTTATAATCCAGGTCCAATCTTGAAAGCCACCAGCTTCAAACAAACTTGATTTCCTGTCAACTTCATAGCAACCCCATCTGGTCAAGGAGAAGAGAAGAAAGACTTTAATTGTTTACGAGTGTGGACGATTGAAGGTATCTTATAATAGTCTCCCGTCTCTTTTACGTCTGGTGCTTATAAATTAGGCATCTTGTGATCCAACAGCTGTCGTCTATTAAGTTAATAGTTTGAGACCATATAAAAAAATTGTTCGAAAAGTGCACGGAAAGATGATGACGCTAGAAGGCGGAGACTGTAATCCACTCAGTGGTTCGCGGTGGGCAAGTCTCCACCTGCTGGTCCCGTTTTTCTTTACTTTGTATTAGGCATTTTAAGGTCGTATGAATGAAAATGCCTATCTAAAAGTTTTGGGGTCGATTGAATGTTGAACCTACCCATATAAATTAAAGTGACGTCGTTGTGGTTCAACATTTTAGCAGCCACCTTATGCCTGATAATAACAAGAAAATTAGTTTCATTTATTTATGTGCATTTTGCGAATGACCATAGATTAGTTAAGTTTCACCCTTATTTACTTCGGATTCGGTTATAGTTCAAATCCTTTTCCCCTTAGATTTTCAGGGAGATTTCCATCCATCTACCTCAAGTATCTGATCTCAGTTTCTTTTGCGAATATCAAGAAAATTAACTAGAACTAAAACTGTGGATCGATCATGATAAACAAGCAATGTGATCAACTGACCAGAGTTTTTCTTCTCCTTATTACTGTTCATTTTTTTTTCGCTGTGCGAACTGAGCCCAAGTAGATATTCTAATGTAAAAGCTATACCACACAAGTTTGCTTTCACTCAAACCAACTCACGCAGTTAACTTGTGAAACATGCAAGCAGAAAGAAAAACAAGGGTATATCAATGATCATCATGCCCAAATTCATGTTCTTTTTCTTTTTTCCGACGGCGGGGCTGTTCTCCTTTGCCTCACTGCATTGACTCTCGAAGCCCAAGAAACAGCTTAAGGCGTGTCCATGGGGTTGAACTGTTAAAGTATTGAGGAAGTTTCTCGTGTACGACAAAGACATGCAGAAGCATGCACCAAAAACGTGAAGAACTTAAGAAGAAGAATATTGTGAAGAAGTTTATAAGTTTACACAAAATATACGCAGAAGCATGCACCAAAAACGTGAAGAAAGAAGGAGAATAGTGTGGAAAATGTAGGAAGCTATATTCTGATTGATGATTGAAACCGGCAAAGCTACATCTACCAGTAGCTCAGTCTTGACACCTTTGGCTACTTCCCATCCGGGGTGTTGGAGGTACGGTTGTCTATTCACTATCATAGTATCAGGTCCTTCACTCTCGCTGCACCACTCAAACCTCGACAACACAAGGCGAATTCATGAAATACAAAATCCTTACATACCTGGTCTGTTCCCAGCAGTTTGACATAGCTTGCATTGATATTATTATCGTATAGAAACTTCATCTACTATATGACACGTGTACTATTGCCTTAGGGTAGAACACCCCCCCCCCCGGGGGGAAAAGAAACAAAAAAAGAAAGAGATAAAGGGCGAAAGAAAGAAAAACAAATATGACCCTCATTTCTATGTAATTTTAGGCCTAAAAAACTGATTTTTCTTTAATGACATGTGACTCGTTAGCATCAAGTTACAATATATAAAAGTGAATTAAAACTTAAAATAATACATAATACTTTTTATTGACCGTTGCCATCATATATAACTTTCTTACTAAGATATATCTTGAGTTCTTAGCATTAAGAAAGTGATCAACAAGTTATTATTCTTTAAGGACTTCTTGGGAGGGGAGCGAGGGACCAAATCGAACCAAAAATGAAACACGCGGTTAAAGCTTTTGCCCTATATGCCTGTATAAGTGCAGCCCTTCTCACATCATTCATAAGAGCTTTTGTCTGAGAAAAGCACACACACACAGAGATGGAAGTCGTGCAAGTTCTGCACATGAACCTGAGAAGGAGAGACTAGTTATGCACAAAACTTAACCGTACAGGTTAGCCTTGCAAAACACCCATTTTTTTTGGCTCTCTCAAGTTAGATACTTGAAAAACACCTTACCGCCTTCGGTATAAATTAGTCATTTGCATTGCATTTTCAATGTAAACAAACAAGTTAAATTTCAACTCATCATCATCTTGTCAGGAAAGGTTACGCATTTTATACACGCCATCTATCTGTCACAGTAATCCCTTGTAGTGCACATCAATCGTTCAACCCTAGCATTGACAACCATATCTTATTTACAGTTAACTTTTGTAGTGTTATTTATTTTATTTTTTTTGGCAGAGAAATATATAATAACTCTGGCGAATTCATTTATTGAAGAAGCACTAGTAGTACTTTTGTGCAACAACAATTACCCTGAAAGCATGGGCATTGCAGATCTTGGTTGCTCATCCGGCCCCAACACCTTGATGCTGGTCTTGGAGGTGATAGGCGCCATATACGCCATCAGCCGCCAAATGGACCGCCCAATGCCGGAGTTGAGAGTATCCTTGAATGATCTTCCCGGTAATGACTTCAACGGCATTTTTGTGTCGTTACCGGTGTTCTATAACAAACTGAAGGAAGAGAAATTGGGCAGCGAATTTGACCAGTGTTTTATATCCGGTGTGCCGGGTTCTTTCTATGGCAGGCTGTTTCCTAGGAGAAGCCTTCACTTTGTGCACTCTTCTTCTTCCGGTCTCCATTGGCTTTCTCAGGCTTGTTTTCGAAAGGAAAGCACCCCAAGATGATCCTTTCAGTCATTTTTGTTTGCCGTTTCATGAGAATAGCCCCAAATTTTCAGTGGTGTTCATAGTTAGGTCATTTACATACTCCAAAGAATTTTTGAGATGTTAAAATTTATCCCTTACCTTGTAATGTTCATATCACAACTATAGTACCAGAAATTGGGACACATCAACTGAACTTGTATCAACTATGATTCTGTACAAACTTGTTGCCTGTTTCACAATAAAATCTAATTTCAAGATAATGCCATATTAAAGAATAACGTTCTACCATCCCCATTTAAGACGTTCGCTCAATGGATCAAAACATGCCAACCACGTTTGACATTCTACGTTCCCTAGTTACTAGGCGTTAGAATCTACTGAACATAGTGTTGAACTGTAGGAGATATTGCCATAAACACGGGCTTTTCTCATCTTAGTAATTCTCCAAAAAGAACCCCTCTCTATTGCTGATACCAATCGGTAGGGGACAAGAACCATTGTGTTTAAACGCAACTGATTTATAGCCACAACCTAACTCGTACGTTGATGGTGATTTGATATACCACCAGGTATGATTACGTTTTTGTCCTCTTCATGCCAAAAGTAGGATATATTCTTGTCATTAAAACTTAATTACCAATAATTGCATAAGAAGTTCGGGAAGTGCCACTAAAAGTATTTGCCGATAACTTTTTGTTCATACCCTATTCTGGTCGCACCCCAAGACCCGCCAAGGGACCCACTTTGCACGACACATCACCCAGTCAGCGGTCAACTTTTCAACGCTCGAGGGCCGGTCAAAGCAACGCATGCTCAAGTCACGTGAACCATTCGTGAAGCGACTTCGGCGTGCCTTCCACCCCAAGGGGTCGGCCACCCTCGGGGGGTCGGCCACCCTCGGGGGGTCGGCCACCCAAAGGGGTCAGCCTCCCTCTAGGGTCGGCCTCCCTCTAGGGTCGGCCTCCCCCAAGGGGTCGGCCACCCTCGGGGGGGTCGGCCTCCCCCAAGGGTCGGCCTCCCTTGGGGGTCGGCCACCTGCCTTGAACACCGACGCCGTCACCTTTGACCGTGCCCCATTGTCACGACGACCGTCGCTCGCGGCCGCACTCCGCCATAGTCGCGACAACCGTCGCTCTCGGCCGTGCCCCTTCGTCGCGATGACCGTCGCTCGTAGTCTCGATGACCGTCACTTGTGGCCGCTCTGTCGCCATGACAACCGTCGCTCACGGTCGCGCGCCATCCACGCAACGACCCTCGTCGCTCGGAGATCACTCTGCGACCCTCGTCGCCCGCACTCAACCGCGCCCCATGCGCTGCAATCATGTTATATGCTTACGGGATAGGCTACTCCTCCAGGACACTATCTCCGCCGGGGTGCCTGCGTGACTGGCCTACGTGCTCTGGCACTGGGGGCTCGCGTCGGCACCCCTAAGGACTATGACCCCCGGGTCACTCCGAGATGGGAGCAGGTCTTCGGAAGGGCATCTTGCCTAGTCCACCTGGCAGCTGGGCGTCGGGTCTTCCCCACCGCTGCCAGGCCCGTGGGATTCAGTAAGGGCTTGGACTGGAGGCTGGGGCAACGGGCTACTCTGACCATGCTACCGCGGCATGATCAGTCTCCTCAGACAGGCAGAGAGACGTCGCAAGGGCAGGGCAGCACGAACTTAGGGACCGGCAGTCCAACGGAGGGTCAGTGCTTTGGCCCCCTGGCGACGTGTCGTTCCCAGGGGGTGACACATGTCAACTTATGACACATGCACATTTTTGCCTATAAATAGTGGACTTTGGAGCCTTTTCAAGGATCTTTTCTCATTTGGACTTTTCACTTTCTCTCTCTAAAAGAGACATTCTCTCTGGAATTCTAGTGAGAGAAATATACTTGAACTCCCGTCTACGGACCCTGGACGCCATACCCTCATCACGGACTGTAGACTGTCGGTCCTGTTCATCGTCACCCTGCCTGCGCAGCACTGCCAGCCCTCACGACCTGTCTGGGGAGCCTTGTCCTCGGCCCTTGCGCCGTCCTTGCTGTCTCCCACGTTGCCTACCTGGAAGCCAACTCAGACCGCATCCTTTGTGGCACCTCCACGTATCATCGAACCATTTTCGGCACCATCACTTTTGCTCGGTAAAATAGAAATGTTGCACTAAATATGGCCACAACCAAAGGTTTTCCACAAAGGGTTTTAATTGTTTTACAGACAAATTAGATTTGCAAAAACTGAAGGAGAGTGACATACAAAAATGCCACATTAGTTGTTTAGTACATATGTTCACTTTATAAAACCGGAAAAGTCTTTATGGCGATAGTTATGACATGATGTACTGAGCAGTTTTGATCTAACGAGATAGAGGTATATTCAAACGATACAAGGTTAAGATTTTATTATTCTTTCATATCATCTGTACGTTTGCTACATGACGTTGTCATTATCACCGTTACATTGAAGTTTCTTTCGTTAACTTTCTCCTAATTAAGTGATTTATTTCGAGATGTTAATCAAATACGAAAACTAGACAGTAGTTCCTTACTACGATTACCGAGCAAATGTATGTACGCATGTTTTAACAGGTTCCACCTGCTTTAGACAGCAAGGCTGGCGTAACACTAAACAGAGGGAAGATCTACATATCTAAGACAAGTCCGCTATCAGTTTTGGAGGCATACCTAGTACAGTTCCAGAAAGATTTCTCGTTGTTTCTCAGATCGCGCTCGGAAGAAATGGTCCCCGGTGGACGCGTGGTCTTGTCATTCATGGGCAGGATATCTGAAGACCCCTCAAATGAGAGGAGTTGCCACCAATGGGAACTTCTATCACATGCTCTAATGAGCATGGTTTCAGAGGTACACCCCTTGTATATTCACTTGGTCTTTGCTCTTAACTAGTTTCGTCCGGCTACAAAGCCCTAGAAATGTATACCTCCTCCCTCACTTAATAACATGGTATCAAAACTTCGATTTGATAAGGTTTTGGATTCAATTCTTCTCATTTGTATATTTAGTCTCCCTTTATTACGGTATATTTTGAACTCAGTACTATATATTTTTATATTTGATAGTGGTGTGCATCTTATTCTTTAATAGTTTAAACTTTTAAAACATATGATAACTTAACACTTAATGAGTTTAATCTACTGGCTTAAAGTTTAACGAACAAGCAACATCGATAATTGCAGGGCTTTGTTCAAGAAGAAAAAGTAGATTCCTCTAACACACCCTACTACGCGCCGTGCCCTGAGGAGCTTGAATCTGAAATAGTGAAAGGATCATTCACGGTGGACCATCTGAAAGCATTTGAAGTTGATTGGGATGGAGGCTCCTCGAGCAGTCATGAGGCTGAAAACTGTACCAAGTCGGAAACCCTAACAAGTGGGCAACGAGCTAGTGGCCAAGACGATAAGAGACGTTGTGGAGTCCATGCTTGAAAGTCACTTTGGCAAAGAGATCATGGATGAGTTGTTCAGAAGATACACTCTGCTCGTTGATGATTACTTTTCCAAGACTAGACCCAAGTACGTTAACTTGGTCATCTCCGTAACTAAAAAGGGGTAAATGTAGCGATACTCATTCATATATGTTGCTGTATCAAACATAATTATCTAGCAGTTGAACTCCAACTCGACGGAAATCTATACATTCTTAGGGATGTTACGAGTCTTCCTATGTCATGTATCCTTCTCGAGCTTTCTGAACAAATTTTATTTTTTATGACACCAAAAGAGTAGCAATATTGTGCTTTTCATTTGTTAATTGCAAGTATTCAATTCAAACGCATGCTCAAAAGTATGGTTGATGTGGGACTTGACAATACCAGTAGTGGAACAAGCATTTCGCGCCGTGTAAATTATACTACATGACATAGGAAGACTCATAACATCCCAACGATACTGATGCAATAGGTCTTAGCAAGTACGCTTGTAGCTTCTCTCAATTTGTACCATTATAAAAGCGAAACTCCATGTAATACATTTCTTTGCTTATAACATTAGTAGGGTTACATGACCAAAAATAAAAGACACCACATTTTCAGAATTAGAAAAGAAATATAACTTTTCATGAGAATGATCATACTAGTGTATAAAAATATATGAATTATTAAATATGATAACATCGTTGGGCGTCCTCCTTTATCGTAGTGCTATTTGCATTCAGTTTCTGTTTTGATTTGGCTCTCCACGTGCAATCAAGGGCTTGCACGTGAGAGGGAGTATTAAGCATGATAACATTGTTGGGCTCATTCTCTAAAAGCTTAAGTTTTTAGAGCAGATGATAACTTAACATTAATAATATGTTGTGAGGGAGGCTCAAGCAAAGGCATAAGCCGAGAACAAAAAGGAACAATTTTTCATTGTAGCCAAAATAACCCAACGGTGGTTTTCATCATGTTAAAAAAGAATGATATAGGAAACTCATTCACCAAGCCTTTGTGTGCATATGTAATGTAATGGAAAATATAATTGATGTTCCATTTACTTGTAGAGTTTAAAGAAGGTTTTAAACATCTTTTAAACTCAATACAAGAAAGGAATGTGACAAAGCTAAGTTATAGTAATAAGACATTATGTTTCATAATAAATCTTCCAAAAACCATGTTATCATTAACGTTACTTATTGTTTAATAAAAAGAAATATTTACACTATTGTTTTTTTTTTTTTGTATGTAACTGCCAAATGATAGAGGGATATAAACAAACTCATTACTCAATAGTATTTAGTAAATTATCATTAACTATTAATTAATCTCATTTTCATTAAAATTCTCCAACAAAAGCCATAAAAGAGAAAAGAGTTATCCACGTGAGTAAAGATCGATGTTCGCTTATTATTCTTAGGGGTGCAACTTGAGCGGGTTGGACGGGCCCAAGGGTTAGACAATGACCAGCCCGCTCTCCAAAAGTCATGCCCATGTCCAGCCCAGCCTACCTATGGGTCAAATACTATGTATCCACGCCAAATCCATCAAAATTTTGGTAGACACGAGCTGGACGTGGGTTGTCCATAATTACAAATTACTTTTTTTTAAAAAAAAATAATTTCGAAATATATCATTGACCACTCAACTCTACAATTTATTCATGATAATAAAAAAATACTTTAAAATATAAAAATACTTTTAAATATAAGCATGGAAACAAATATTTGAGACAAAATGAGAGAAAAAAGGACAAAAGTCTCTAATACTATAATTTTAAAAAAATAGGAAAAGTAAAGTCTTAAAGATCTCTAAACATGAACGAAAAGTGGAAAACCATCGCTCAACCTGGTTTAGAAAAATAAGACAAAAATTTTAACATACCTTTGGTTTTGAGGCTTTGACTTTATCGAAGTGGGGGCTAAGAGTTCTGAAAGTACAAAACTACTAGAAAATTGAATTCTATTAGGTTAAGAGTTTGACGGTCGAGATTGTATAGACTTATGTGATATATTGTTTCTAATGATTAAATGAAACAAAATAAATATATTGTAACATGAATGTTTATATATATATATATATATATATATATATATATATATATTGTAATTTATATTATATAATAGTTAGACTGGTTGGTTTTTCCATTGGTTGAACGGACTTGTAGAAATTTTTGTCCATGTCCAACTCATATTTTTCACTAGCTCAAAAACTTGACCCCACGTCCATCACGGTCACTATAAAAATAAGTCAATGTCCATATTTTTGCGGGCCGACACGGATTATCCATGGGTTGCTGGGCCAAAGTTGTACCCCTCATTATTCCGTGACTTATGTGACAAACTCTGTACGGATTGTGTGGTAGGACCGGCACTGTATGTTGTTGTCTCCCATAAACAAGAAAGTGAACTACCAGTCTACAAAGAAGAAAGAACAACCCAAGCAAAGAAATTGAAGAAGAAGAAGATACTCCTGATTCGCAGAAAAAATGATCAATTCAAGGGAAAAAAATAGTTGTTGACAATTGCAAGAATGCTTTTCCTAAAAAGAGGCAGGACGGAAAACTCTCGAAATCGCCAAGATGTTTTCTCGCCAAGATAGCTACTGAGGCTCTAAATTGGCATGAAAGACAGCCGAATAGACCGCTTTGGACTGCCATTAATTATCGGATTGATGACATAGCCCTAAATTATGCTAGTTAGTCCACATGAAGTGTTTGACATTGCAATCACCAAAATGTAGTTGTTTGCGGTGATCCTCAAAGCCAGTAACGAAGCTCATATACATGACCTTCATCGTGAGAAAAGTGATAACAGAAGAATCTAACAGAGACGAAACTGAATAGTAAACTAACTCTGTACCATTTGTTGTAGGGATCCACAGCGAGAATGAAGAGACATCTTCCTTTATAAGTATATCATATGGGGCGGGACGGGGCTCCAACTAGGTTCTGAAATTGAAATATCTCAAAACTTCATCATGTTCCTGTGGCTAATTCTGCGTGGCAGATTGCTCTCAAATAGTCCTCGAGCTACTAGAAAATAAAACCACTGACGTGGGCAACAAAATGAAATTACTAAGCATATTAATTATTAAACAGTGCCCCAAGGCTCGTGATCTTTGGAGAAACTCTACTCAAGATAACAACTGGAGGAGGAAGATGACTTGAGCTTGGAGGACTGGCTTTTAAAAACATCAAAGGGAAGGGAAAGATTGTGTTCAGTGACATCCAGTGGAAATGCATTTTCACGTCTAGTACATAGGAAAAAGCAGGAACAGGCGGAGCTACCATAGAAGGTGTTACTACTCAAATTGATGTCTCGTGGAAAAACAATCTCAATCACGCCACCTTAAAGAAAAAAGAGTAAGGAAATCATTAAAACAACTCATGTAATTCCTTGGTACTTTCCTGCTGCGAGTGCTGCAGTATTGTCAAAATAAATACTGATGGCTGCGCTAAACCAACATGTGTGGTGGATTTGGTGGACATTACAAAGGTGAATCCTTGGAGGATTCTATGGCAACTCTGGTGTGCCGTGTTCTGGAAGATGATCTTTATGGCATAATTATCAAAGGAATGCAGCTGACTGAAGACAAGGGGCTCATCAGTGTTACCGTTGGATTTCTACTCAGTGCTGCTGATTCGGCAATAATGCTTGCATGTAGGGAGGGCAACCAGTATGATGATCAATTATCCAAGATTAGAGTGCGACAAGAGGAATCTTTTGTATACGTCATGCAACTAGCTTCCTTTGTTAGTATCATATGTTGGTTTCTACGTATACTTTGTGTATATTTGTGCAGAAAAACAATATCGAAAATATACTAACATGCATATGTTAAGGTTCCAAAAACAGCAGTAACGTAAGGAAAGAAATAATAGTTTATTTTACAACTCACAAGAAGATTGCAGAACAACAAAAGAAAAAGGTCGAGGCGTGAATTTGATTTACTGTCCTTAAGACTTATTCGTCCCGCAATGGTGCTGACGGTTCTTGACGACAGTCTCCCAGGATACAACGACAATACGTCTGAAATAGGAGCACTCCAAATTGCAGACCCGGCGAACCAAAACAAAAGTACAGAACTCTTTCAGACACAGGAACGAGACAGAAGAAAAATTGCAGAAGATAATTTTGGGATTAGTTTATTTTTGTAAAACTGACTCGTATTTATACACAGTATCCACTGGGGGGTGCAACTCTTCACAGGAAAAACTGTTTAGCTGGAAAGGTCACAACTTTCCGGAAAATAAAATAAATAAATAAATAAACTTTATTTATTTAAATATTTTTGTCCCAAAAAGAATAAAGCCTAATGGGCCCAAGCCCAAGCCACGGACCGGACCGGGACGGGGCGGGGCGGCGCGCGCGTGGTGGACCTTGGGTCAACCTAGGTCCTCCATCCTTACAAAATATGGGTACCCCCAAGGGGCCCATCCCTTAGCTCAAGGCTAAGCCTTATAAGGAGACAACATTTGCTTTAATTCTTCTATGTGGGATTCTCTCTTCCCTTCAAGTTGATCCACCAACTTTAACTTCAATTTTCTCATTCACCTTCCATTTGTTTTAGACATGTGAATATACCATGATCATCTATTCCAATAGATGAACATGAATCAATTTGGCCCTAACCAAAATATGGTTTAGAACCCATTTGAAAATTGATTCAAAATTGCTTCTCACAATGGGTTTAAAACCCAATTCCAACAATCCCCCACATGAATAGAAAATTGACTGGACACTAATACAAAGAAATACTGACACAAGAAAGAGTTCTTTAGAAAGACACTGCATCGGGATAGGTAGCCGATGGCCTTGAACCTTCCCTAGTGAGAACTATCGGATTTACTGGTTAACCAGTGAACATGATGTCTTGAACTGTTCAACCTTTAGTGTAAACCAAGACAATAGAATTTCACACAGTATCGTTCAAACATTGTTTTGAGGTTCTCATTGTTGTGTTCATTTTGGCCCTGAACACTCCTGGTTTTCATGAGTACTCTCTGAGAATTCAGCCTTACAATTCTCATAGAAGCGGCCCACTTCTTACTCACATAGGTGACTTCTTATTAGAGGTTCTTACTGCACCCCCACTTGGATTTCCAAGATATAAGAGTCATTAAAAGCATAGCTTAACCTAACCTTTTGAAGGTGCCACTGTCTTCTCATCATAGGAATGGATATTAGGGTTTTAACCCCCACAGTGCTCTGTCTGAGTCGCATTTACATAATTCGGTTTTCCCTTTGAACCTAGATCTTGGGATCTCCAGTCAGCTAGGTAGGGTTTCCATTATGGCAACTCTTTAGTTCATAGGCTTAAGACCCATTCCCCTCGATAACGTATTTACTTTCTCTCTAGTCAAAGCTTTCGTTAACGGATCCGCAATATTATCCTTTGACTTCACGTAGTCAATAGAGATAATTCCACTAGAAAGTAATTCTTTAACGGTATTGTGTCTGCGACGTATGTGTCTAGACTTGCCGTTATACATACTGCTTTGTGCTCTTCCAATTGCAGATTGACTATCACAATGTATGCAAATTGGTGGCACAGGTTTAGACCAATTTGGAATATCCTCCAAGAAATTACGAAGCCACTCCGCTTCTTCTCCTGCTTTATCTAAAGCAATGAATTCAGATTCCATAGTGGATCTGGCAATACATGTCTGTTTAGAGGATTTCCAAGAAATAGCTGCTCCTCCTAATGTAAACACATATCCACTTGTGGATTTTGTTTCATTAGAATCTGATATCCAGTTGGCATCACTGTATCCTTCTAATACAGCTGGATATCTTGTATAATGCAGACCAAAGTTTAAGGTATATTTTAAATACCTTAAAACTCTTACAATAGCTAACCAGTGATTCTTTCCCGGATTACTAGTATATCTGCTCAGTTTACTGACAGCATATGCTATATCGGGTCTCGTGCAATTCATGATATACATTAGGCTACCAATTATGCGCGAATACTCTAATTGAGATATTCCTTCCCCAGTATTCTTTGTTAGATGTAAATTTACATCTAGCGGTGTCTTAACCGGACTATCATCATAACTTTTAAATTTGTCTAGCACTTTCTCAATATAATGAGATTGTGACAAGACTAGTCCATTTGATGTTTTGGTAATTTTCATACCAAGTATAACATCAGCCACACCCATATCTTTCATATCAAATTTACTGGCCAACATTTTCTTTGTAGCCTTAATGAATTCATTATTGCTCCCGATAATGAGCATATCATCCACATAAAGGTAAACAATGACATATCCTTTTTCCGTCCCTTTAACATAGACACATTTATCACATTCGTTGATTCTAAAGCCATTTTCGATCATGACTTTATCAAACTTTTTATGCCATTGTTTCGGAGCCTGTTTTAGTCCATAAAGTGACTTAACAAGCTTGCACACCTTCCTCTTATGATCAGGAGCTACAAACCCCTCGGGTTGCTCTATATAGATATCTTCATTTAGATCTCCATTTAGGAAGGCTGTTTTCACATTCATTTGGTGTATCTCAAAATTATTGATAGCTGCAATAGCTATCAATATTCGAATGGATGTTATTCTCGTTACTGGTGAATATGTATCGAAATAATCAAGGCCTTCCTTTTGTCTATATCCCTTGACGACCAATCTGGCCTTATATTTTTCGATCGTTCCATCAGCTTTCATCTTTCTCTTAAAAATCCATTTACACCCTAATGGTTTATTTCCAGGAGGAAGATCCACCAGTTCCCACGTATGATTTTGCATGATGGATTCTATTTCACTGTTAATAGCCTCTTTCCAATGAGGAGTTTCGGGACTCGACATTGCTTCACTGTAAGTACGAGGCTCATTTTCTAACAAATATGTTAGAAAATCAGGACCAAAAGATGTAGACGTTCTAGCTCTCTTGCTACGTCTTGGCTCATCTTCCTCTTGTGAGGGTTCTTGGTCCATACTAGTTCTTTTTAAAGAACTCCGTTCTTGTGCCACTCGACAAGGAAATACATCCTCGAAGAAATGTGCATTCCTTGTCTCCATAATGGTGTTGACGTGTATATCGTCAATTTCAGATTTATGCACTAAGAACCGATATGCCGAGCTATGGCTTGCATATCCAATGAAAATTCCATCAACCGTTTTAGGACCTATTTTTACCATTTTAGGTGGTGGGATAGCTACCTTTGCTAGACACCCCCACACTTTAAGATATTTGAAGGAAGGAGGACGACCTTTCCATAGCTCATAAGGTGTCTTTTGCAGCTTCTTGTGAGGTACTTTATTAAGTATATGATTTGCGGTTAAGACCGCTTCCCCCCACAAGTTATCTGGTAGTCCAGAATTTATCAACAAAGCATTCATCATTTCCTTTAAAGTACGATTTTTCCGCTCAGCAATTCCATTTGACTGAGGCGCATATGGTGCCGTGGTCTCATGAATGATTCCATGATCAGCACAAAATTTTTCAAGAGGGAAAACATATTCTCCACCTCTATCACTTCTTAGTACTTTGACTTTCTTGCTAAGTTGATTTTCAACCTCAATTTTGTATTGCATAAATGCTTCCAAGGCTTCATCCTTACTTCTAAGCAAATATACATAACAAAATCTCGTACAATCATCAATAAAAGTAATAAAATATTTTTTTCCTCCTCTAGATTGTACCACCTTTAAGTCACATATGTCACTATGAATTAGACTTAAAGGTTCCATACTTCTTTCAATTGACTTGAAAGACGTTTTTGCCATTTTAGCTTCAATACAAATTTCACATGCTTTATGTGAGTCAAAATTCATTTTAGGCAAAAATCCATTTTTCACTAGCTTTTGTATGGAACCATAATTTACATGATCTAATCTACAATGCCATAAATTAGGAGATTCCAACAAGTACGCAGAAGAAATAGTTTATTAATATCGGAATTTGGTACAACTTTAGGCACGATGGTCATTACATTTAACTTAAACAGACCATCACATAAGTACCATTTTCCTACAAACATCCCACCTTTAGTGAGTACAAATTTATCACTCTCAAACACTAGCTTGAAGCCATTCTTACTCAACAATGAGCCTGACACTAGATTCTTCCGAATGTCTGGCACATGAAGCACATTGTTGAGACTCAATTCCTTGCCGGATGTCATCTTTAAGACCACCTTTCCCATTCCTAGCACCTTTGAAGAAGAAGAGTTTCCCATGAACAGATTCTCGTTGTTGGCGCTCTCATATGTAGTGAACATATTTCGCTCGGAGCACACATGTCGAGTAGCGCCCGTGTCTACCCACCACTGTTTGGGATTTCCAACCAAGTTGACTTCGGATACCAACGCAGATAAATTCAAATCTGTCACGTCTTCGGTGATTTTGGTAACTTCGGTCACGTTGGCTTGAGAATTCTTTCCTTTCTTAAAGTTTCCTTTGTTTTTGCGACAATCCTTAGCACGATGGCCAGCTTTGCCGCACACAAAACAGTTCCCTTTGAACTTCTTCTTCTCACCGTCTTTGAAATTTGAGCCTCTTGCTCCGCTTGGACCATCGGAATCGGAAATTTTCCTCCTCTTTGATGGACCTTGCTCGACCACATTTGCCTTGGCCTCTTGATGATAATTACCGGCCTTCTTCTCGGACTGGCGATTATCCTCCTCAATCCTTAATCTGACGATCAAATCCTCGAGCTTCATCTCCTTGCGTTTATGTTTCAAATAGTTCTTGAAATCTTTCCAAGTAGGTGGCAATTTTTCTATCAAAGCAGCCACTTGAAAAGACTCTCCAAGTACCATCCCTTCCGCATGAATATCATGTAGAATAAGCTGAAACTCTTGGACTTGACTAATCACTGTCTTAGAATCCACCATCTTGAAATCAAGGAATTTGCCGACTACAAATTTCTTTGAGCCGGCATCTTCCGTCTTGTATTTCCTTTCCAAGGATTCCCACAATGCTTTCGCATTGACCATTGGACTATATACGTTATACAACGCATTGTCCAATCCATTGAGGATGTAGTTCTTGCACAAAAAATCCGAATGCTTCCAAGCCTCCACGGCAGCCACAGTTTGCCGGTCAGGATTTTCACCAAGATCTGGTGCATCCTCTTGCAAGAATCTTGCCAAGTTAAGAGTGGTCAAGTAAAACAACATCTTTTGTTGCCACCTCTTGAAATCTTTTCCATTGAACTTTTCCGGTCTTTCACCAAGTCCAACAAAACCATGAATTGGTGCCACATAAGGCGTCGCATACACAGTCCCACCACCGTGTTGCACGTTGGGATTAATCGATCCACTTTCCGAATTGGTTTCACTAGTAGCCATTGTTATAAATCTATCAACAGAATATAACAACAATTAATAAACAGTCCAGTCTATCACAATAGTATAAATCAGAGTCTAGTATCACTAAAATTAAATTTTGAATCTGAAAATAATTTTCGTAAAGATTGACAGAATCAAATAAGAAAACGAAATTTAGAAAACGCTGATTTGAAAACACTGTTTTGAGAACACTGTTTTGAAAACACTATTACGAAATTCGAAAGCAATGATTCTACACATGCAACACAAAGTATGCAAAAAACAAGAATAAGTCTTAAGAATGTTGGTTTCTACGTATACTTTGTGTATATTTGTGCAGAAAAACAATATCGAAAATATACTAACATGCATATGTTAAGGTTCCAAAAACAGCAGTAACGTAAGGAAAGAAATAATAGTTTATTTTACAACTCACAAGAAGATTGCAGAACAGCAAAAGAAAAAGGTCGAGGCGTGAATTTGATTCACTGTCCTTAAGACTTATTCGTCCCGCAATGGTGCTGACGGTTCTTGACGACAGTCTCCCAGGATACAACGACAATACGTCTGAAATAGGAGCACTCCAAATTGCAGACCCGGCGAACCAAAACAAAAGCACAGAACTCTTTCGGACACAGGAACGAGACAGAAGAAAAATTGCAGAAGATAATTTTGGGATTAGTTTATTTTTGTAAAACTGACTCGTATTTATACACAGTATCCACTGGGGGGTGCAACTCTTCACAGGAAAAACTGTTTAGCTGGAAAGGTCACAACTTTCCGGAAAATAAAATAAATAAATAAATAAACTTTATTTATTTAAATATTTTTGTCCCAAAAAGAATAAAGCCTAATGGGCCCAAGCCACGGACCGGACCGGACCGGGGCGGCGCGCGCGTGGTGGACCTTGGGTCAACCTAGGTCCTCCATCCTTACAAAATATGGGTACCCCCAAGGGGCCCATCCCTTAGCTCAAGGCTAAGCCTTATAAGGAGACAACATTTGCTTTAATTCTTCTATGTGGGATTCTCTCTTCCCTTCAAGTTGATCCACCAACTTTAACTTCAATTTTCTCATTCACCTTCCATTTGTTTTAGACATGTGAATATACCATGATCATCTATTCCAATAGATGAACATGAATCAATTTGGCCCTAACCAAAATATGGTTTAGAACCCATTTGAAAATTGATTCAAAATTGCTTCTCACAATGGGTTTAAAACCCAATTCCAACATCATATACGGCACGGGATGACGCACCAATTAGGCTCCTAAATTGCCATCCCCATATGACTCCCTTTTATAGTTGGAGATTAGTATTTACCCACAAGTATCAGTTATAAATTTACTTGCACAGTTGTGATTTCTTATAGAATTAAATCATTCACACATACAGTTATTAATCCACCTTAATACAAACTACAAATCTTACGTAGGACACCGTTAGTAGCATTCTACACCTCAAACTTTGAAGTCCACGACCTCTGAGATTAGAGAAGTTTTTGACCCACGTTTAACTACTTATTACACATAAATAACATTTTCAAAGTTATTCACCACATGTATGATCGTTTTGGAACTATATACGATTGGTTGGTCGGACTATGAAAATAATGTGGTTTCAATTTTAATCATCTTGTAAAATGACTATATGGCAAGTCATTGTCTAAAACAACACTTACTTAAAGAACATGGTTTGTAGTTACGCTTTTGAAAATCTTTTTTAAAACTATCACGTATCGGTAAATAAGTTTCAAAAGCGACAAAATTAAGTAGATAGGTTCTCGAACTACAATTTTAGGTCAAAAAAGCCATAAGTTTTGGGCTCCGTTTGGGGGACCTCGAGCTGACTGGGAAAATGGGTGATAATAATGGGCTTTGGAGAAAGCCCGAGCAGAAGTTCGGTATCATAATGGGCCCTTTTCAGCCACGTGAGCCCTCACACAAAAAGAGCCTTAACTTGATGATGGATGGTTACTGTAGGCCGAAGGTAAACTATTGTGCGGAAAGGAAAGGAAACATTTTGGTTGTTCCTCGAGCAGTAGAAAAATAGGTACAATATTTTTTTTTTCTAAATATAGTTACTGGCATTTCTGCTAACACTTTTAATAATAATTTTTAACTATATTTTTTGGCGTCGTTATATTAAAGTCAATAACGACATTTACTAACACATTCAACGACGACTCTTAACAATATTTTTTTTAGTGTTAATGAACTAAGATCACTAAAGATATTTTACGGTCATAAATTGTCACTATAAGAAAGTTGTAGCTGCTTTCGTACAATCTAGATAATAGAAAAAAATTACAAAGAAAATTCCGCAACACAGGGGCCAAGGGAAGTCTGCTCATGACACTCCTGTGTCAATATGTAATTGCACATCACACAGAAAGTAATTAATAGCACAAAGAAGTGCCCGTAGCAAAAAGTGGAGCGCCAATAGGACACTAAGGGCCAAGTATGAAGAAGTTATAGAAGTCTGAGCCCTTTTAATACGTCTACAATTTCAAGAAGGCACCCCTGCTCTCAAGGAATCCCAAAATAATCAATTATTATGAACGAAATTATCATTTTATTGGATTGGGGTTCTTGATATTCTTGGTGAGCGCTTACATAAAGACATGCGTTTAATTGTTTCTCACATCGACTAAGAATAAACAGTAACTCTGCTTCTTAATTTTATTGAAGCTTATCATTTTTATGAGTATACATTTGAATTGGACATCAAATTTTAACATTACGGTCAAAAGTAAGGCAACGTATTCACCGTGGTTAGACCGAGTTTTTTTTTATTAATTAAAGCCTTAGAAGGGGGCGCTTCTTTCCGGTTTAAAAAGTGGTTGCCCCATCAGTGTAATGCCTTTGGATATTAGTCGTACACGTTAGAGAACAAAGACACGAGAATGGTTTCTTTTTAAGAAATTACAAGCGGAAAGGCAGTGCATTTGTTGATTAGATTAATGGGTTGTTGAAGTTGGTGTTAGGAGGGGTTTTACCTTTTGTTGTGAACCCCTTTAGAATGTCTAAGTGCAGTTAAATAGTGTGGATGTGTAGAATTATTATGAGAGGTATGGATAAGATTAGGGAAACGTCAAGGTTAGAAAAAGCAAATCTAATGCTGGATTGCACACCTAATATCTTTTAGCGTGTGTGACTAAAATTAATCCTCTTGTTATTGGTAAATATGATACGATTATGTTTTCTTGTGAATTGCTTTGACAAGTGTCCTCGGATATAGGGGCTGACTTGCAAATTGATTTTAGTGCGTGTCAGGTGTTAACTGATCACATGTAAATACAATTCTGAAATAAATTAAGCAGTCAGGTGTTTGTTTGAGCGTGCTTCTCTTACTAATTTTCAGAACAATGTATGAAGATTTATAAATATTGTCAAAGTTCTTTTGGCTTAGTGCTTTAAGACTCTTTTTTTTTTTTTCAAATTACGTTTCCATTTAAAAGTGTTTGAGTTGTCTAGCAACAAGGGAAAAGGAACACTACATGATTGCTAGAGCCATTTTGATTAAAAAAAAACATTTACAACCGTGAACATAGAATTATCACTAATATCATATTTATCCATAAATTGTTAACAAATGTCACTAAAAAACATTTATGCAACTTTTTACCATCGAAAAGAAGGCTCGAATAAAATGAATTTTCTTAAAAGATAGGCTCGCAATAACAAGTAATGATATCAATTATGACCGGAAAGAATCGGGGAGCCATGCTGAATGTTAAACAGTTGCGATTCTAGTAGGATTTGAGTTTTTTTTTTTGCTTTTTTAGGTTATTGGCAACTCATTTATCTTCTAAATTGTCCTACTAATGACCCCGAATTATAACATAAATAAAGTACAAATTCAACAAACATTGGTGTGAATATAGTTGGGACTTATATTATGGTTTCTTCTTCTTTTGTTGGTCCCATCACCAATTTCTTTTCCAATATATTATGGCCAATGTTCCCCCAACCACACCACATAATACCAGAATTAATGAGAAAACCAATATTTTTTTTATGTATTTATTTACAATTATTTTCTGGGGTCTCCATGACTTTTGTTCATCGTGTAGTTCCCATTTTCAATTTAATAAGACCCAGTTTCATTTGTGGTCTCTTTCTTTTGATTCTTCTATTTGTTTGTTTGTTTGGTTTCCCTGGTCTTTGCTATAATGACTTTCGTGCTAAGTAATGCCCATTCATAAGGATCAAATGCCTGTTGAGTAGCATTATTTGCCCTCCATTTCTGGTTCTTCAATTATTCTCACACTCAATTGGCAGGATAATATGGGTCTTGGTTGACAAACCACATTCTGTTCTGAGGTGCAAATTAGATTTCAATGCACAACACCAAATCGCCAATAGTGGTACATACAAGTTGCCAACTAGTCTAGAATAGCTATTTCAATTGACGGTGATACTATTTCTAGATCTTTTTGTGTTTGTACGTGGTCTCAATTTTTGGTAATTTTTTTGCTTTTGTTGAAGGGAGGGAATTAGCAACTTGGTATAAATTCATTTAAACAATTCCGAGAAAACTACGGAAGGACAGCTTCAACATTATAACATAAGAAAAAACTTTGTTTGGAATTGTATAAAGAGCCTGCAATCTCTCCTATATAACAACAGACGATGGTAACTAGAAATGCTCAGTAACAGGTCAGTAACATTTAGTTGGTGATACTAATAAAGTTCTGTTGGAAATATTATTACTAAAAAAAATCTATAAAAATGCTAAGTGACGACGATCAGTGACCACTATATGGAGGGTTTGTAGACTATTTCTCCTAGCCAGATTGCAGATAATATCTTTACCTACGAAAACATATTAAATTAAAATGAGGACTGAGATGAGAAACCAACAAAAACGTTATTCCATTATGGGAGGCTAACATCGTACATTTGGATCTAGTTGCATCTTAATATTGATAAATAGGGTCTTGGTCCACCGTTGATGGTGGGTGTCACCTTTTCTGAAGGGCCTAGCAAAAATTATTTCTTCCCCTTTTTTTTCTTTACAAACCACACCAGCTAGACAAAATGTATCATAAAGCCTAAATTTCTTTTGCCAAATTGTTTTATTAAATGTACGAAGGAAGCGCTCTATGTTTACTGCTTGCAAATTACTTTCGAAAAGCCGAATCAAGATTCTTCAAAGTCATCCTAACAGAAAAGCATGGGTTGAAGATGTCCTCCTCACTAAATTCCATCACCTTGCTGGTGCCCTTTCCGTTTTCTCTAATCTGTTCTTCACTAATTAAGCTCAATATCCCCGCGGGTGTCGTTTTCAGTTAGAGCTGTCCACACAAAAGATTAGCTTAAGACATTAGTTAGCATTTGAGTGAGAAATCTTATTTATGCATTTACAAGAAGCTAGCAAGTACATGGACTTGGCATTTGGCAACTAAAGAAACAAATAGTGGGAGGCAAATTGGTTTTGATTTAGATTTTGTTACATTTCAGGTATCAACAAAATGTATTACTTTTTGTAGTTGTATCATACCTTATTATCTTGTTTGAACACTTCACTTCACATGTAAGCTTTCGATTGCACGTGAAGAGATAAATCAAGGTGCACTATCACCAAGCGCACAAATAGGTAGAGTGCACATTGCCATGTAATAAAAGAGGATAAAATATAAGTAGGAAAAATCGACCTTAAGACCTTGCTAAATAAGATCTTCTGGTACCATATGAAGTAGCTGGCTAACCGTATGTTTGGTTATACATGGAGTAGTCACTCTAACTTGGTGTAAAAATTCCTTTGTGATTGGGGTACCAAAGGATCCTAGGCCGAGTTCCATTTGGCGCATTATTGTAACTCTCAATCTTTCTATTTCAAATGGAAAATTTGAAGCAAAAGTTGAAGTTGATGTATATTTCAAGTGTTTAAAGTTCAGAACATGGCTTCTAACACATGGACATTTGCAGTAGAAAGAAATGGGATGACAAAGATGGAGAGACATATTTAATAGGCAACAGGGCCGGAAACAACTCCGATGCATGTCACTTTTACTTTCTCCGAATGTGTTAGGCTGCTTCAGCGTGGACTACATGAGATGGGCATTTAGAAGATGGACTTTTGCCCGAACCCTTCTGTGCTCATTTGCCGAACACTTACATGGACTTCCGAGGCTCTAAACCGCGAAGAGGCTGCAGCTTTTGTCCAGCAATTTATCTGCCTAGTCCCCCCAAAATGAGGATTGTTGTTCATAATCCATTCATCTTCATGATCAAGGAAGAGACCATTGAAAAATAAAATTTGATTTAGTCTTTTAGAGTGATCATTAGTGTGACAGGGAAGCATGAGTACAAGGTTATTAGTGTTATACGTTAGTGTAGGTAGCGGGCTGATATGTCATTCAAGTAATGGGTTACTCATAGTTTAATTGCACGTCGAGGAGTTACTTAGAAACATCATAAAAAAATATATGTATGTGTAGTCATTTTGTGCGGTGTAAGAGGTCGAGAGATGAAATTTCAGAAGCATATTGTTTCTTCCTAGTACGGAATGAGGAGTACCACCAGTGGTAATGCCTTACATCCTCAAGGTTTATGACATAAAATCATGTTTGTCCATAAAAAAGGTATATCGCGTCTTGTCTTCGAGATCTCTTCGTGTCATCCTCGTATCTATGAGCGTGTGAATTCAGATCACCTTTTATCTCTAACAAAAACTTCTAGAGCAGTTTCTATCACCTGAGCTGTAGTCAATCCCACATATGCAATAATGGAGCGAGTAATAAAGACTTGTAGCTTTGTTTACTTTTAGAGGGACACCCCTTGTAAGAGTAATGAACGGAAATTTACATCACTAATGGAAGTTAACCATACAAATTTTCTTTTGATATTTTACTTAAAGCTCCTAAAGTATAATAGAGACCCTTCACCACAAAGCCTTTTTTTTTTTTTGGTGCATCCTTCACCAGAAACAAGCAGTGCAAAAGAGAGGTCCTCCTTAAACAAATGTTGGTCTCTTCTAGAGATGAACAAAATGATTCCTCTTCATGGTACACAGCAGTTGGTACTATTGTCCCACGGCAGGAAGAAGCTAAGACCAAGAACAACAAAATAGAAAAGGGTACAAAAGGGTGGTAGTTCTGATAAACAAAATCAAAAGAAGAATCTCTATTGCTTTTTGTTGCTGAGCTTCCACACTAAGTGGATAATTAGAGAGAACACTGCACTGTAGTTAGTAGTTGGGACCCCATTACATTAGTATAATATCAGCTCGCTCCAACACTAGTAATCTACCAAAGGCCTGTGGTAGTCAATTAGTAAGGGATTATTTATGAAGAATTAAATGCTTGCTTTAATTTCCTAGCAATTTTGGAAACAAACCTATCTGACTCATATTAAACGTTTGCCAATTTAGAAAATAGCAAGGAAACGTCTATTTTCACTCCATGCTATACTTTTTCATACTCTCGTTCCTCGTTTAAAGCTTTATATTTTGTCGTTAATGTACTTTTTAGCAACAAAATAAGAGTGTGAAACAGCATATTGGGTAGGCAAGTAGACGATCCCAAACAGTAACACTTTATTCCTAAAATTTTCGCAAACTTATCTGTCAATGCTTTGTAACTTTTGCATTTGCTTCTCCAACCCTCTTTTGCAAATGGTAGTACAAGCTTAAGGATGCAACATATTGGTCGCGAAAGGTCACATTATGTTAACAAATGTGAGAGCTGAAACTCAAAAGAGCCCACTGCACTACATCTTCTCCCTCAGTGCATGGTAATCATGAGAAGCCAACTACTAGTGATGTGATAAAGGTTACTAATTGCTCCATTATGGTTAAGGGGCCTAAAGTAGAGGAAAAGTGGCTTTCTCATTCAGAAAATTAACGACAAACTTTGATTGTTATTGGTACATCATTCTGGAGCATTGCTACTGCTCACCATTAAAAGCCACAAAATTCGGGTTTATACAATTGTGTCTTTTCACTTTTCGTTAGGAACCAATTATGAAGCCTTTCAGAATGGGCAACACATTGAACTGCTCAATCTCCAGTTGCTCTTACAAGCATTCTTCAGCTTCTTTCCAGTAATTATTGAAGAAGTACATCATTAGGGAGGGAATAAGAAAGGCATGTATTACTCACAGCAAATCAAAGTGATCCCTAGGAACTTTCTTTTCTTAACTAACCCTGTTTTGTCTTTTCAATTAACTTATAAGTAAAGTCAGCATAACTGGTTTATGCCACTATCTTCTTTAGTCAATATGAAAGAGGAAGCCAGTGTGGCAGCCACCTAAAAGGCATAGATGTTAAGAAGCAAACAAGAATTTTTAACAGGCTACACAGTACAGTCACTTGACCGGTTAGACTTTACATCGTTCATCGTTAGTTTTTACAACTAAACATTTATTTGTCCTCTTTTAATTATATCCTCGTTCCGTTGTTAATGAAATTGTCAATTTAACAACAATAACAACAAAAAATCAAACAAATCCTGTTATGAGACATAAAAGACAAGATATTTAATTTGTGCAGTCAGGAGGGGGGGGGGGGGGGGGGGGGAGTTAGGAATTTGAATATACCAGAGTTAAAGCATATCTAAGCTCCAGTCCAAAAGTGAGCATAGAATGCAATATAAGGTGGCAACCCAGATTTGACAAACAACTCCCAGAAGTAGATAAGACATATATACGACTATTACCCAGCCTAGCCCATACACTGATCCCTTTAATTCATGCCTTAATTCTCCATTGTGTGGTACACTAGATTTTACCAGTTTTGGGCTACATTCTTAATCTCTGCTCAAGTAATGACAACATAAGTTTCCTCCCTCACGTCTTCTCCTCTGCCAATTCCAGCAATTCAGACAGACAACAACTAATGGGAAACGATTAAAGGATCAATCAAACATCACTAAATTTAAACGAGTTATTAAGATTTTCCTGGCTGATCTTCCCAGAAAAACTAGGGAAAGCCCATCCCCTGTACACAAAGTTCACAAGACTAACTTAAAGTCCCCCCCCCCCAAAAAAAAAAAGGGTGCGAACGGGAACCTAGATCCACGCCTTTTGATGTCACGCAAGTGACTTCTGCTAAGTTGAATTTAGCATAAAAAGAGCGTGAATTTAAGGTTGCGTGCTCAATGAATATCTAGATCGGCCATTTTCTGGGCCCACAAAAACCTCTGCTGCTTGTGGATGAAGGCCTCGACGGTTAACCGGAACTCCTCGTTGCTCAAACTGTCCACAGTGTCAAATGACGCCAGTGTCCGTACGTCGTCCGAGGCGACCACAATCTGACGCTCACGCGTCACCGTCTGCGACCGCCGGAGTTCTCGCTTCACGGAAATCTCGCGCTTCAACTTTTCCGACTGCGACCTCTTGAACCGCCGTATTTGCCTCGTCGCCTCCTCTATCGCCGCCGCCGCCTCCGTCTCAGCCACCGCATTCTCCGTGCACGCTACTATCTGCTTGCCGCAAACGTTACCACCGAACGACACTCTCTGCTTCTTTTCGCCTGTCATCTCCTCTGCCACCGGTGGAGGTAAAAAAGGCACTACCGCCGGCGGATAATTCTCAGCGGCGGCAAGTTCGTGCTGATCGTCGCTAATCTGGACGTACTCGCCGTAGAGATCGGCGGTACGGAGGCGGTTATCGGCGTCTATTTGGCGGGAAATCACGAAAACGGCGACCACGATCGCGTTCCCGATCAGAAAAACGACGAGAGGACTCAACAGGCAACAAGACAGTTCCGACAAGTACGCTCCGGACTGTCTCAAAACGCCCGGCAGGCGAGTGGAGGACCACGAGAGCAGAGTGAGAGCGACAAAAACCTCGACAACTTGCAACAACTTGGCCGCTCTCCTCAGACGGCGGTACCTGGCAATCGCATTGGCCTTTTCGGCCTTGACGCTGTCGAAATCAAGACCACCGTCCATCGGTGCAAAGCAGGGGAAAGTGGGTAAGCGGAAACCGGAAAAAATGGAGTGGCTAGGGCCGTGGCAATGAAGATCTGCGGTGGTTGAGGGGAGTTAATATAGAGAAAACTTCTAGGGTTTCGCGGGGTTGGGATGGTATATATGGAAAGAGAGTGTGCGTGAAGATAGTGGGGATCGCAGAATAATGATTTCCGGGAATTTAGGAGGGGGGGGGGGGAAAGGAAATGAGGAGAAAATCTATCTGGGAATTCGGGAGGCATATGATATGGAATGTTCACGTAAAGGACAGAATGAGGGACAGTTTCCTCTCCCTGTTCCTGGCTCTGTTTTCGAATGGAGGAAAAATTTCCCCAGTGCGGGACGATTTTATAGGGGGGAAGTAAAGGGGGAAATTACTTTCCTTTCTGCCCCGTGTAAGGGAACGTGGTGGAGTAAATAATTGTGCAAATTAATACGGTTAAATGACAAAAAATAGAATTTTATATTCAAATCACAATATGATAAGTAACTCTTTTGAGACTTTATATGACGGACAGCAGAACATTCAACATTATTTTATATCGTTATACGTTGTGCAATTTTGTACTTGTTATATTATCAGGAAGAGGTATCTAAGAGTGCCAAAATGACTACAAGCCCGTCTGTTAAGTTATATACGGAGTATTATAGTATATGACTAGAAATAAGTCAAGGATCTGTGTTTTTATTATAGTATGTTTTTTTTTTGTTAGACACCAAATTTTAACTTGGCACCTATTTTATCATCCTCATTAAGGCTCTCTCATCTCATTCTTCTGCTGTAATTCAATTAGGATACACGTTTCCTGATATTTTTAGTCATGACTTAATCTCACGTTTCTAAGGAGAGCGGGTGTGAAGTTATATCCCACGTTGGTACGAAAACCAGTCATGGATATGCTTTTTATACTTAGTGGGTTTATCCTTGAACATGTTTTTAGATTGAACGCCACATTTTAATTAACATCAAAACTAATCTCCCAGAGTGATTTAGTCTAGAATCCACACTTCTTGAAGGTACCGAACTTGATCTCTTGGAAGCACGCTAAAATTTATCTAACTTTTTTGTCAAACATATGACTACCTCATTGGCGTCTAAAACCAAACTCAACCTTATTTAAGTATGCCAATAACAATGATATACAGTTAGAAAATACAAGGGATTAGGGATTTATATGAATGCCAATGATAATTATGAATAATACTAGCTAGAAGGATGGTACATTTTCAAGAAATATAATAGGTAAGTGACAATGTTAGTAGTCGGTAAACCGAACCGCGACCGAGCCACGACGACCAAGCGTGCGGTTTGGTTTGGTACTCGAAAGTTGCAGAGCCCCTTGGATTTGCAAGGACGGATTGGACTGGGTTCAGACTTCGGAGTTCATTCTGGTTGTATGTATGGTCCCACTCCCTGTGGTTTTAGTTATCTGTTTATGTGCGATGCGCTTCTGCCACGTTGTATATTGAATGTTTCGTGGATTTAATTGTCAAAAAGCCCAAAAGAAGGTACATCGGGAGACTCTAAAGTCTACTGAAATTAAATGATTTTTGTACTTCTTATCCTACCAAAGAGCAGACGAAATTTGGAACAATAGACACATACCTGCCCTAGAAAGGTTGTGCTATTTGTAGTCGGTTGATTTTAGGTTGCTTTGGTCAATGATGAGACGGCAGAAGTTGCAGTAGGTATAGGTGATCGACAGTATTCTGACGGGTGCTATTGGACTTTGATCTGTTTGGTTACCGTATTGTTAGAGATTCTGACGGCACTTTAGCTTTTCCGACAGGTTCTTAGTTCTTTCGGATTGGGATCATCGTGTTACTGCTTGTCTTGGGGTACAACAGGACTCGACATCGAAGTGGTGGGGGTTGGAGGTGACGTTGCAACATCAGGACAATTGTCTGGTCTACGGGTTGGCGGCTCGCAGAATAGTGTGGTGTTGTTTGTTTTTTTATTAGTTATTTTATTTTGATATTATCTTGTTCTTAAATAGTATTTATCTTGTTATAATTGATTTTTATCTGTAGTCAGTTGGTTTTGCTTATCCATTAAAAAAATAATCTTAATTTTTTTGTAGGTTCTTCAATATTTTATTTTACAGTTTGTTTTAGATTTTTATTTTGTTACAATTCATGTCATTCACATGTCTTTTAATTGTCTATCTGAGCATATTTTGTAACTCCCTCTATTAATCTTGATATATATTTCTATACTTCAATTAAAAAAAAGAGACTCATGCCTGCAAAATTATTTCTTTTGTGGATTTTCATCGGTTAAACAACTGATTTTTAGTGTTTTTAAAGTTCTTCTTTCTTCCTTTTTTTTGCAACAAGTGATTTCTCGATTTTGAAATCTGTTATGTTTTTTTATTTTGTCAAGATTATCAACCATTTTGACAATCTATTGCCTCGAATTTGGGGTGCTGGAAATAAACTGTCTCTCGCTTAATTTTAGAGTTTTAACAGCACCATCCTTTTAGATATTCAACGCTTGGATGCGTGCATGGCCCATATACAGGCCTAGATATTATAATCGAATTGGGCATCGAACCGACAAAGACATGATTCGTTGATTTAAAAGCTCCAAAAAAAAAAAGAGAAACTATAGTTAATATAATAGCGTTAGTTATAGTATAACAAATATGATGGTGTTTTACAACATCAACAGATTGTTGTCGCGGGTTCATGCTCAATAAACAAGGAGATCTGTGTTTAAATCTTGATTGTTCCTTTTATTTAAAATTATACAGGTGTCCAAGGTTCCCGCGGTCGATTACGGGGTGGAAATTGTCCGGTTTGAAGCAGTTGGCCCATCAATAGAACCGAATTGGATAAAGTATCGGGTCACGTTAAACCGGTCCAAGCAGCCGGTCAGACTTGGTTCTTGTCAATAAATTTGGTCAGTGGACCCATTATACGACCACTAACAGATAATGTGTAGTTATTTGTCTGGATTATTATAGTTAATTAGAAGTATTTATCTCCTAAGTGTTTGAGGTAAAGTCATTCTTTAAAACTATCTCTATATAATGGTTAGAGATATTTCAAGTCATTATATTACAATAAATCACAAGACAATTCCTCTCTCTAGAGCATCTGGAGAAAACAAAAACTAAGAACTCGACTCTAGTAGCCGTTTTCATACCTGAGAAAAATATCACTAAGAACTCGACTCTAGTAGCCGTTTTCATACCTGAGAAAAATATCAAGCGTGTTGAAGGATCGTAACAACAAGGATCTTTCGTCAAATAGGGTACTTTTGTACGATATGTTTACGAACTCACTACGTGTTACGTGGTAGGCGTACTTAATTGTTTGACAATTCTAATAACTATGATATGAAGATAACATAGCAAGTAGGTCCTAAGGCAAAATCATAATATGAAGTAATTTAAAGAGTACTTAAGAATAAAATGTTTAAACAGATATTCAACCCCGAAACTATCTAAAGATTTGATGGGGGTGATTCAGATACTTTAGGTCATCCTCGCCTTTTTCTTTTCTTTTTGAAAAAGTCAATCTCACTTTCAAAACAATGGTTAAAACCCAAAGCTTGACCGAGGTGACCAACAGGCTCACTGATCCACAACATCGACCCTTAGTCCCAGCAGTATAGTTTCTCCTCCCCTCACTTTAAAGAGGCTCGTGGCACCTTTATCAGAACTACAAATTAAATGATTGTAGTACTCGAGGAAAGACAATGTAAGTCATACAATTATGCTGGGGAAAGCCAGTGCAAACATGAGTGAGGGATGATCTAATCCCATACTAGGATAGATGCTAATGAATGGTAAGGCTTTTCAATGATAGAAGGTGGGGATGGGCCGCTTGATGGATGAGCCAGGGAATAATCACCCATTACAAACGTTATGGAAAACTTCAATCTTTTGACAAGCAACCATATGATTACGAAGGACAAAATAGCGGGTTTGTACTCGTGCTCCTATCACTTTCCACAAGTTTGAACAAGGTTCTTATCCTGTCAGAAACAATCATTCATCACAGAATCACGACAAGCACGATCTAACTCGCACCGCACCAAATGTCGATTTCTAGTGCACGCTGACCGTCAAAATTGAAGCCTCACGTGGTTTGCACACGACTCCAAGGTATGGAGCTTTTGTCCGACAAATTTTAGACTGTTCTAGTATTTATATTTATATTTGATTTTGATTTTCTAAAAGAATTCTATAACACAAACAAGTGGGAAAAAAGTGAAGTTCACTTTTAAGATGGACCAACGTGAATCTCTTCTGCATGGGGAGGTCATGAATCATCTATCCTCTCAGTTGTAAAAGAAAGAAAAGAAAGTTGACGAGACAGCCGAGAACTCGTGGGCTTTTTTTGAGGTTGTCTAATGACCACGAAATATGTAGACGACAAAGCGGTGAATACATTACCAACTTGTAAAGATTTGTCTTTTCCTTTTATTTTTTTTTTGGTCACTAACAAGAGAAGATAGCTTTATTTATTTAAGGATTTAAAGATATAAAGATTAAAGTTACAAAAACACACACACACACACGTCGAGTTACAGCAATCAGTTTGTAACAACTCAAAAACTTTGAAAAAAAAGGATAAAGTGAAGGATAAAAAGATTAACTTTAGATGTTGCATCTTTAGTCGGAGAGTATCGGCTACAAAGTTGCTCCCCAACACGTGACATGTAAAGATCGCTGCAACGTGGCCTTGCCAATTGACTGTATTTTGAAGGAAAAGACATGGACAGATTGGCCAGAGATGTGTTTGATGAGTCAAAAACATTAGGGAAAAAAGCACTAGCACTCTTCAGATCACATTCAGGCTTCAGTAAAGCACCTATGCAGATATATAAAGGACCCGTCAACACGCGGTTTAGACGGAAAAGTTGTCACGATTTCTCTTGCTTTTGCATTCCGAGTTACTACCAGTCAGTTTCTCACTTTTTGAGTGTTAATCACAATATTCCTGGGGTACTTTTCTGTTTTGAACAATTCCGTGAAAATGTTAGTAAAGTTGCAGAGAAATTTTGGACCTTCGTGACATCAATATTAATTTTCTTATTTGAATTTATGATTAAGGTATGGTAACTTAGAAACAAGGTGCAATGTCACTGGTCATTTTGAGAGCGCCAAGAAAACTATCTAGTCTAGATAAAAAAAAAATAATAATAATAAAAAAAAGAGTACAGAATTAAACTTTATTGAAGGATTAGTTTATTACAGGTATTCTGTTCTGGGAACGGTTATAATAAGTGTTCTTGAAGAGTGGATGACCAATTCAAACAATCATAACCAAGAAAGACTGGTCAGTTGGTAAAGATCACCGTAATCACAAGACTCGTTAGATCAGTCGGTAAAGATCACCGTAATCACAAGACTTGTTAGATTGGTCGATAAAACGACCGGCTAAGCCTTTTTTGAAAGGTAAAGATCATCACACGAGTGAGTGAGAGCAGAGCAGTAATGATTCACCTCCTATTTCTCAGGGATATGATGAGTTTCATGATTAGGGGGTGATAGGGATAATGTATAATTAAGGTGATGTCTCATTGTTAAAAAAAATAGTGTTCAATGACTCCTTTTTCCCCTCCAGATTCTGCTGGGCCAGCCCGGATATCTTGATGAAACTATCCTCTGCCTATTGGGTTCGAAGGGTGGTAAGCCTGTCCATGGACCGCTTTCCCTCCATTAAGCCCAACATGTGCGAGCTGAGCTGGATTATTTAGCCCATCAAAATAGACCAGAGCTCTTTAACAAGTCATTAAATTTTCGCTGTGTTTAGCCCAGCCCGGGAGTCTCTCTCTTACTATCCAAGATACAGAAGCCTTTAGCTATTAGTTTTTATTTTTGAACAGGTAGGAATGGATGCATAATGGCTACATTTCACTTAATCTCCCGAGGCTTATATTGCTATTCCACTTAAAACCCTTTGTTTTAATTACATAACACGACACCCTAACATTTAAAATTGGTTCTAATTGGACCCAAAAAAAGGCGGACAAGTGTCCACATGGAGGGACAAACATGTCTTTTCAAGATAAATAGACACAAACACACCCACACCCAACAAAAGTCGTCGGCCACCAACTCCACCCCACCATCCTAGCGCCACCCCCATCAACCACCAATATCAGCAAACGGAGACCCCACCCCCCACAGTGGTTGTGCACGCGCCCCGCCCCCCCAAAAAAAAAAAAAAAACCAAAAAAACCACCACAAAATCACCCACCAACATACAACCCCTTCTGCAAACACACTTACGATCTGTAACCTCTTCTCTCCCAATGCAAGACAAGGGACCGGAGGATAAGGTGGAAGCAGATCCTTCCACAATGCAGCACAAGGGATTGGAGAATACACCGGTGGCAGAAGTACTAACAGCAAAGGGAGAAGAAAAGGTGGTACCGCACTAAGGACAGTTTACGATGACAGGAAAGGGGGAAGGAAAGGTGGCGCCGCACTGTGGACAGTGTGTGATGCCGTGAAAAAAGAACCTTTGCGTTATGATATGCAAGAAACAATACGCACTCTGGTGGTTCTAAAGCCTGGAGATCAGGCACAGGACAGGTCATCTAGATACAGACTGAATATTAATCCTCTAGGTCTAGCAATAATTTACATGTATGACATTTGTCGCATCTCCTTGCCAAATATAAAAAAAAAAATGCGACGTAAAAAAGGAGTCCTCCATAAGTTGAGGCCAATCTGTGCTTACCAAATTGTTCAGACCGACAAAGTTATGCAGGGCATACAACAGATTGTTGTTTGTTACAATCTTAGACATTACAAAACAATCCGAAGTATAACGAACCCTGAAATGTGGATATGAAGTTATACAATCGGCAAGATTTTAGTATCACACACTGAAAGGTTTTCTAGCTGGTGTACATGTGAAATGGTTTCTGATTCAATCGGGTATACATGAAAGAAACTCGCAATGTGTGAAAGACTTTAAGGTGTAGTATATAGCCATTACGTAGTTTCCTTGACCTCATTTATGTTAACCTTTGAATGCCCAACCAAAGCATCCAGATCTACTCAAAGCCTTACTAACTCTAGTGATCCCCTTTAACTAACAACGGAGCAACACCCCAGTAAAAAACCATAAGCTCAATACTGGAAACACTACCCCCTACATACCTTACTAGAATTCACATATACTCGTTTAGAACAAATTCAGCAATTGAAAGCTCAATACTGGAAACACTACCCTTATACAAGCGACTAGAATTCACACACTCATTCAGAATACAATCAGCATGTGAAACATGTGATATCACCGTCGTCAGAGTATATACAATATGCAACATGCCTGCATGTAGCATTAGGAATTGGTAACCTTTTGACAAAAGGAGCAGCAGAGATAACACAAAATTCTTATCCATATCTCAGTAGCACATTACCTTTGCTGCAAAATAGATCTAGTGCTCTTTGTCCACTGATGCAAGAATCTTGATCGACAACTTCCTTCAGGGAACTTTAATCTCAAGAAAAGCTGCTTAGCAAAGAAGTGTGCTAGAAAAAAATCTGCTAAGAACATAAACACGCCAAGCAGCACTAGCTTTCTAATATAAACAGCTATAGTTACATGGAAACAATAATCAATATGTATCGATACATCAGCGAGCCGTAGAGTGAAAGAGAAAGAGAAAGAGAAAGAGGGAAAGACAATGACATGGATAGATTAAACAACAGACTGGTAAGACACCAAACTTCCTTGATATTGTGAAAGGGTCACCTAGAATCAACAGTAATCTTATAACTTACAAGAATCTTGGTGTTCAACTATGAATCCCTTAACAACTTGGTTACTTTCAGAAAGAGACAATGCAGTGAAGTGAAAAGTTAGACTACAAAAACCAAGCTAGCTCGTCTCCAACCTCAGTTGCAGGAGAATCTCCAATTCCAGAGACGCTACCTTCAGAAACCTTGCATCCCCTCCCGCTCAGACCTTAAAAACTACTATACCCATGAACTTCCCCGACCTGGAACCTTGCACCCGCAGCGCACGCTTCGTGCAAACTAAGCCACCAACTATCACTGCGAACATTGTCATCAATAATGCAACTACACAAGCAACATAGTTATATCAACAGCAAGAGAGCATAGGCTACAAAAGTAAGCTTATCGAGGCTGCTTTTTACGAAATTTCTAATACCCACTTACCCAGACCATTGGGAAAACAACAATGACCACCATCTTAGTTGACATCAGTCTCCTAGCATGATTCTGAACATGCTTGTACAAGTATCAGTGCCAGCAAAAAAACAAAAAAAGAGTCAACATCACCTCAGTCCCAAACAGCCCAATAAAACATTTCAAACGCATCCAACTTCCAACCATGAAGAAGAGACATCTTTTTTCTTTATGGGCAAGAGAAGACACCAAATAAGCACACTGTTACCAAACAAGACAGTAGTAAGTGCAAACAATGTAAAGCCAAAAAAATTATTCTCTCAATTTTAATTTCCGGAAATCACCATACGAGACAAATTTACTTTTAATTGCCCTTGCCAGCCTAGAAATGTAATCTGCAAAGACCATTGGCAGAACAACAATAAACACCAGCTTAACTCACCCCACTCCTAAACATGGTTGTACCGTTGTGAGCAAAACAATGTCAAGGTCACTGCAGTCCCATATACAGCCTAAGAAGCAACTAAAACACATTCAACATCAATAAGGAGTCACAAAGATAAGCACAGTGTCAAGCACAAAGCCCTAGAAATGCTATTGTACTTTCCACATTGACAAGTTATAAGAAGTCACAAAAACAAGCATATTGTCAACAAATTACAGAGCAGTAAACACAAAGCCTAGATACGCCACTTTGCTTTCCACAAATTACCATAAATCTCAACAATGATAAGAATCAGCAGTAACTTCAAAGCCCTAGAAGCACTACCTTACTTCCCACAATTACCGTAAATTTTCAACACGATAAGAACAAGTCACAAACACTAAACAGACAAAGCCTAGAAACGTTACTCTACACATCGAAAAATTACCATACAACAAGTGATAAGAAGACGTTACTAAAACAAGCATGTCGTCATCAAACTACACAGCAGAAAATAGAAAGTACTCGAAACTCGTTCTCCACCTTCCACAGATTACCATATATTTTCAACAAGTGATTAGAAGAATTCACAAAAGTAAGCACATTGTCGTGGTACTTTACTTTACACAACTTACAATAAATTCTAACAAGTGATAAGAAGATGTCACGAGTACAAGCGCATCTTTATCAAATTACACAACCGCAAATACAAAGCCCTAAGAATTTCACTTTAGTTTCCACAAATTACCATAAAAACCGCAACTGACGAGCGAAAATCTACTTCTTCTTGCCCTTGCCGGCGGCCTTACGCTTGGGAGGGAGGATAATCTCGCCCTTGAGGACCGGAATCTCCATGATCTCAGACAGTCCTCCAAACTTCTTGCGGAACTTCTCGACCTGATCGGCGTCGATGAGGTTGGCCGACCGGCTGCCGAGGTAGAACGGGTGGTTGCCGGACCACACGTCCACCACGTACTCCTTCTTCGTGCCGCCGGTGGTCATCACCAGCTCGCCGTTGCAGTACACCTTCGCGTCCTCGTAGAACTGCGGGTGCAGGTCCTTCTTCCTGCACGTCCACCGCGCCTGATTCCGCTCCAATTTGACTTCACCATTCACCTGAAACTTCTTCGTGGAGAGGGACGGGGGAGGGAGGTTCGTTTGGAGGAATGGGTTGGATAGAGTGAGCGCCATTTGTGCGCGTTTCTCGGAGAGGGATGAGGGAAGAGAGGGAGGGGGATGAAGATGAGATTACGAAGTTGTGCCGCTGCTGGTTTTGGAAAAACTGACAGTAGGCCCGAATAGTTTCCATGAGATCCGGCCCAATGGGTTTCTCAGTGAGCCCGGCCCAAATCTCAAAACTGCCTGGTAAGTGGTAATCGCTTTTGGCACGGATTAAAGTTTCGACGACGTCAGAAAGGTGTTCTGGTTTTGGGACCAAAAAAGGATATTTGCCTATGCAGTATGCTTACATGAATATAGCCGAAACAAAAAAAATTAAGATCAAAATGGTCAAAAGCTTCTTGAAAAAGCCTAAGCTGACTTTCAAGCATCGTGTCATGGACTCATTGTATGGGAACCAAGCAGAGGAATACGCGTGAGAATACATGTGTTCGACCATAAAATGGGCCCGAAGTGTAATGACGCGACCTAATATATCAGGACTCTGCATCTTAACGTCGCCCACATACTTGGGGAATCTATTGGAATAGTGTCTGAAGCCTTCTTTAAATATAGCTAGTTGTATCTGCATAAAAATGTTCTTGTGTTCATGACAATCGCCTGTAAGTAACGGTAACAACACCGCCGCCGATTACATAAGATACAAAGAAGTAGCCTCTTGCTGGATTCTCAGGTGTGCCGGGCGATTTGGACTTCATTGTCTTATCTACAAACATGCATGTCGGAGGTATGACCAGTGGGTGAAAAATAGTTGGAATTCTTTCTTAGGAGATGGCTTATAACTTTACGTCTTCACCACTCCTCCTTTCAGAATTTCAGCCAATCGAGACTGTCCTTCCAAATGATTTTTTCTCTCTAATTCATGCTTCTGGTTGCCTTCCTGTTGCGAAGCTAATTTTATGCTAACTGATACTTGAGCCTAACATTGCCCTTCCATTTCCACCAGAATTGTTAGCATTATAAATTGGTAGGAGCTTTCCTTAGGATTCACTGGCACATGATTGTATTGGCTACTTTGGGCAGGTTGGTTTTGTCCTGTCCTGCTCACTCTAAAGTCCAAACCATTTGTAAAGTGGGTTTAGAAGTCAAGGTTCCCACATTATGTGGTAAGGAGAATTCAATTACGAAGAGTTAATGACAAAACTCTTTCATGACATTTATACGTTTTTACACTTTCTTTTTTTTATTTATAATTTTTATAATAATACCTTTCGAAATTGACAAAATCATTACAAACACCTCCAAAATTAGATGTCCGTTCAATTTTAGACGTTAAGTCCTCGTGTGCTTGTGTTTAAATTTATAATTTTTGTAATAATGTCTTTCGAAATTGACAAAATTATTATAAATAACTCCAAATTTAGATGTCCGTTCAATTTTGGACGTTTAATCCTCGTGTGCTTGTGTAAATTTATAATTTTCCCGGCACATCTTCCCTTTCTCACTTGGTTCATCTCTCTCTCTGATATGGACTTCGTGTGGAGTCTTTGACCAGTCTTTGACCAGATTCCTGAGTGATTAAGCGTGCGATTAGAAGAGTTCTCTGTTACCTCTTCTTCTCTTTCCCTCCGTCTCAGTTCTTGGGTTGTCTTTCTCTTTGGTTTTCATTTACTGCTTTCCTTCTGCTGTTCCTATGTCAATCTCAAGTGTAGAATCTTCCAACCTGGATGAAGTTCCTATTTCGGAACGCTGTGGCATGTTCGTTCTGGTGGATCAGGACCAGCATAATGCCCAAATAGTGAAGTGGAGGAACACTTTACTGGGCAAGTTCATAAATCGTAGGGGAATTTTCGCTTCCTTTTTGTTACAGTATTGGCAGCTGCTTGGTAATGTGGAGTGGAAGCTGTGGGTTTTTATTTTGCAGTTCATTTCTCTGATCCTATTGACTTAGAATGCCTTCTAATGAAAATCCTTGGAACATAAATAGTGCACTGCTTGTTCTCAATAGGTGGATCCCTTTTCAGAAAGTTGGATTCTTCTACAGTTAACCTTTGGGTCCGATTAAATGCTTTGCCTGTGAAGTAATTCTCTCAGAAATTTGCACTGCAATTTGGTGCTTACTTGGGCGAAGTCCTGGAGGTGGATTGGTCTGAATTGCGGCAGCGCCGCAAAGATTATTTTTGAGTTTTAATCAAAGTTTTTGTTGATGACCCCTTACTTGCGGAGGTTTATGTTCCTACCACTATTGAGATTAAGAGGGAGACATATATATATATATATAGAGAGAGAGAGAGAGAGAGGATGATGAACAGAGAAACCATCAAGTACTAGCGACGATCTACAGAAAGCTTATACACAAGACAAACATATGGAAACAGATAGCAGCAATTTAGGGACTTGGAATTAACAAAACAATCGGCCCAGAAAATCAAACATGTACACAGAGAGATTGACGGCGTAGGAATCGTAATCTGACCAGGCCGCTGACAACGGCGATGGAAGGGAAGGCGTCCCAGAGAGTGGGCAACGCGCGCTCCTCGCCGTGATCGCCGAGTGCCGTGCACGCTCGCTGTAGCCGGTTGACTAGGGAGATGAGGTTCTCCATGTGTCCAAGTCGGGGATCAGAGAGCTGGATCGGCGACTGGAAAGGAGAATCCAATTATTAAAGACCGTGATGAGTTCAACTTGACTTACTTTCTGTAAAGGGCAATCACAATTTTAAAAATCGTCCACGCGAGTGCATGGCCCATGCCTCCGCATTAAGCTCTCACACTATGTTAGGGAAATATCTTGATGTGACCAGGATCACCAAAAACATCCTGAATAGTATTAATCATCCAGAATCATTTAATACTTTTTAGCACAACATTATATTAATTCCGTGCTTTAAAGTCGTAAAATAGCACAAACAAGTTCTTGCGGTATACCATGTTGGTTAATGTATTGATGAACTGCATTAATTAAAGCATCACGGTGCTAATAAAAGCAATACGTGACTATGATACGAGATGGAAGAAAATTTTCTTAGATTGTATCGCATGGAGAAAATCATTTGTCTTGACAGGTAGGAACACTTGACACTATTCCTATTCACTATTAGAAGCCGTGATATAAAGTTTTAGAGGTGTGATTTCTTAGCATTACAATTGACAGATGTGGCAAAAAATTTCTTTAAAAGACAAATTTTGGTCAAAAAAAAAATTAAGTAAATAGGCAGTAATCAAGTTAAAAAAGATGAAAGAACAATTTTAATTCTTATGTATAGCCGACGTTTGACTTTTGACAAATATATAAGGTTTTTTTTTGTACAAAAAAGGCTGGACCGTAAGGCTCTAATCCAACCGGCAGGGAGTATTGCGCCTCGGGGACCTACAAGGTCAGGGAGTATTGCGCCTCGGAGACCTACAAGGTCACCACGTACATCTGAGCTCTCGATTCCCACACTTATGTCGGGGCCGAAGCGCACAAGGACCCGTGTGTGGAGCACATGCAAGGCGAAGACGTAAGTTTATCGCCAACAAGTGAGAGGGACAGGATTCGAATCCAGGTGAAAAACTTAAATTGAGATTCTGGGAATTGCTGAACCAACCATTGTTGGCGACAAATATACATGGTTTCTTTTATTGTAAAAAGGAACAACGGAGATTGATGGCCACGTGACGTGTACTTGCATACAGGAAGAAACAACAACAATATCACTATTTATGTTTGATTTGAAAACGACCACAATGGACACTCATCACTCATCAGTAACGTGGCATCAACTTTTCAACCAGCACATGAAGTACGGCTAGATTTCTTTGTCCAATGTTTACCCCATAACATGTCAAAAACATAAGGGTTAACACCTATGTCTCTGAGGTTATGGAATAATTACAGTTAAGAACACAAAATTTCAAAATGTAACATTCCGTGACCAAATACTTTTAAAATGTATCACCCGTGTCCATCCGTCAGGGTTCCGTCCAAAAAGTACACTTTTTTATGATGTCATCAATACGTATTTTTAAAATGACGATACTGCCCCTTGTACTGTATGTATATACTGAATATATTTAAAATTTTTAATTTAAGATTTCAAGGTTTAATTTAAAGATTAGGGTTTGAAAACCCTAAAATTATTGATTTGTTCCTTAGCAGTCTATTTCATTAATCTCAATCTGCAAATTTCTCACTGAAAAACCCTAACTTGCAAATTAGGGTTCTAATTCGCAATCTGCAAATTCTCATTTCAAAACCCTAATTCGCAAATTAGGTTTCAAAACCCTAATTCGCAAATTAGGGTTTCAAAACCCAATTCGCGAATTAGGGTTTCAAAACCCAATTCGCGAATTAGGGTTTCAAAACCCCAATTCGCGAATTAGGGTTTCAAAACCCCAATTCGCGAGCTGTAAATTTCAGCGCCGGCAACCATCTCCACTTGCCCCACGCCGGCAGCTCCCTTGCGCCGTTACCTCCATCACTGTTGACTAACTTTGCGGCGACGGGGAAGGGGAAGGGGGAGGGTGGTCGCGGTGACGGGGAGGGGAAGAGGAAGGGTGGTCGCGGCGACGGGGAAGGCTAAGGGGGAGGGTGGTAGCGGCGACGGGAAAGGGGAAGGAGGAGGGTGGTAGCGGCGACGGAAAGGGGAAGGGGAAGGGTGGTCACGGCGAAGGGGAAGGGTGGTCGCGGCGAAGGGGAAGGGTGGTCGCTGTAACGGGGAAGGGAAAGGGGAAGGGTGGTCGCGGCGACGGGGAAGGGGAAGGGGGAGGGTGGTGCGGTGACGGGGAAGGGGAAGGGGGAGGGTGGTGCGGCAACGGGGAAGGGGAAGGCAGACGGGGAGACGGGGAAGGCTAAGGGGGAGGCTGGTCGGGGGAGTATGAGAGATCAAATTGGGTTGGGGGGGATTAGGGGGGTTGGGTGGGGGGTGTTAGAGCAAACATTAAATTGTTTTTTTTAAAAGATAAATTAATGGCATGTGAAAGAAAATAACATTTTAATTTAAGGGTAACAATGTCATTTTATCAAAATCGTTAGGTTTTTTAGGGTTCCGTTTGGTCAATGGACATAAGTGTAATTTGTCCAAACTATTGTCCTTGGCTGTAATTACCCCCAAACCTCAGGGATATAGGTGTAATTAGCCCAAAACATAAAATCTGTGTGTGGTTCGTGTGACTCGGATTCTTTATAACATGTATATATATTTGTGATAAAAAAAAATTAATATTGGAGTTTGAGCAACATTTAAGTGATATTTTTTTTTGTCATTAAAACCGTAACAGCAGAAATGTTAAGTAGAAGATTCTTATCCGTGCCTACCAAATTATCGAGCAATAACAATTATGTCATTAACATATGCTCCATTATCATCTTGAATTACTCAGTATGAAAACTTTATAGCATATGACCAGAGTCTAGAGATTATAATAAAGTTCAATTTGTTTTTCATAACAACATGAGCATGAAATAGGAAGGTCAGAGGTGTTGGACAGTAAAGCTGACTCGCCCCACAGGTGGCAATGTGGCATAGAATTCTGAACCAAGAACCATCAGCTTCTGACCATATCGAGACACTGAGAACAGTGAAGATCCCGATCATGCACATACACTGTGCAACATATAATAAGCACAAATTTGCAGCGTCTCTCGTGAGGGCTCACCGGCCAATAAAGCTAACAAATCCCTTCTTAATCACCCATCACATTATTCACGCATTTCCTCCCTTTCTTGATCCTCCCTTTCTTGATCTGCCCTTTTTATTGACCTCTGACTCTGTTAACTTTGATCACCTTTTCCTTGGCAAACACTTCCGTTTCTGACCCAATTCTGGTGTTCCATAAACCCTCACTGGGGTTTTATCAGGTTCCAAGAATTCTTGATCTGGTACATTTCTAGATATTGTGATCTGGGTACTTTTAAAATTGATGTCTTTGGTCTATATATGATTTGGGTTGTGATTTCTCAGCTTTAAAGTCTCTACTTTTTCTTTTGTAAAGATCACTTGAAAAGTAGCTTTCTGATGTTATTTTTATGTCGTCGAGGTGACTAAGCCCATTTTTGGGATTTTTTTTCTTATTCTTTCGTTTCAAGGATATTTGCTACATAATTTGGGATTTGAATAATTCTGATTGGTGTTTGAAGTCAGCATACTCCAATGGATTCTTGCTGTGCCAACTTGAAGGCTAATGTACACCCAGTGCAAGTTAGCAAGAGTAGCAGTTATGGAGAAAGTGGGTTTTGGGGGCAGAAGATCCAGGGGAGTCTGAAAAGGAGGGGTTTTGGCACTCAGTTGTGGAAATGTTTGAAAACTCGAAGTAGGGCTAAGAATGTCAAGCCTGGGATTGCCTTTTCTGTTCTTACACCAGATATTAATCAAGAGATTTTGGTGAGTGGGAAACTTATCCCATTAATTTTTCGTTGGTTGTTTAATTATCAGTGGTCCATTGAATTGTAAATTATTAGATTTGTCAACTGAAATTTATTCGCGTTGGTATGTACTCTAGTAATTACCGTGGAACATTGTGTTTCAGACATTTGATGTACCAACATTTGAGCATCCTGAGGTAGACCCGAAAACAGTGGCTTCGATCATTCTGGGTGGCGGCGCTGGGACTCGCCTCTTTCCTCTTACCAGCAGAAGAGCTAAACCAGCTGTAAGAGAATACCTGTTTATAATTTGATTATAGTAGGTTGGAAATATTTTTGAAGTCACAGTTGTGAGAACTGAGGTTGGTAAAGCCTATATTTTAATAGTTCACTCTGGTTAATTTAATATTCCTACAAGTTTAGATTATTATAAATGGGTATATATAACTTCCAGATTTTCCTTTATTTTTCCCAATGATGAAGTTTAGGATTTCTTATTTTAATTGTGCAGTTATATGGGTTTGGCTGCAGGTTCCTATCGGAGGGTGCTACAGGCTAATTGATGTGCCCATGAGTAATTGCATCAATAGTGGCATAAGAAAGATCTTCATCCTAACTCAGTTTAACTCTTTTTCTCTCAATCGTCACCTGGCTCGCACGTATAACTTTGGAAATGGCGTGAACTTTGGGGATGGATTTGTGGAGGTAAGATTGATTTGGTCACGAGAAGCATCTAACCTCCAAATATTTGTAACTTCCTTTGCAGTAAAAATCTTCAGAAGATGGAATTTCATACAAACTGAAGTTGTTCCACCAATGTTGGCCAAACTTTTTGATTACTAAATGCTGAAATTACCTTCGGAATAGGTTCTGGCTGCCACACAAACACCAGGAGAAGCAGGAAAGAAGTGGTTCCAAGGAACAGCAGACGCTGTGAGACAATTTACGTGGGTGTTTGAGGTAGGTGCTGAAAGCTTCTCCTTAGTATTTCGAAAGTTCCTGCAGAAAATGACTAGATGGAATAATGTATACCTAATGTAGGACGCCAAGAACAAGAATGTTGAGCATATACTGATCCTATCTGGAGACCATCTTTACCGAATGGACTACATGGACTTTGTTCAGGTAGTGTGTACTTATTGATTAGATTTTGCTAAAATACTTGCATGTTGACCAAGAAGGAATGTTCGTTTATCAATTAGAAATGTGATTGCAGAAGCACATCGACACAAATGCTGACATTACAGTTTCATGTATACCGATGGATGATAGGTATGTTAGCAATCTGTTCAATATGCAATTAGATTTTCAGGCTCAACTGCTTATACGTAGAAATATGACAAGCAAGAGATCATTGAAATTTCTAGCACCAATTTTGTATAAACCAGGACATTAGGCCATGGTTCCCACATTATGCACCACTCATTTCGTTGGTACATGTATATGAACTAGTGAAGTCATTAGGCCATGGTTTCCACCAAGCAAAACCACCCATTGGAACTAAGCAATCAGTAGGAAGTAATAGTAGGTTTATCCTGCGGATTTGAATTTGCCATTGGTTTGTAATTGCAGCCGTGCTTCTGACTATGGGTTGATGAAAATCGACGAAACGGGACGTATAGTCCATTTTGCTGAGAAGCCAAAGGGCAACACACTAAAAGCAATGGTCAGTTTTCTTGACATAATTTCCCTTTACAACCATATTATCTCATGTCCAAAATTAACATCTGATGTTTCAGCTATATCCAAAGTCATTCCGACATACTTTTGGCCCCTAATATTTTTTTTCTTTTCTATGCACTGCAGCAAGTTGACACCTCTCTTCTTGGACTGTCTGGGAAAGATGCCTTGAAATATCCTTATATTGCATCAATGGGTGTCTATGTTTTTAGAACTGAGGTCCTGTTAAAGCTTCTGAGGTGGAAATATCCTTCATCCAATGACTTTGGCTCTGAAATAATTCCTTCTGCTGTTGCTGATCACAATGTCCAAGTGAGATAATTTTATACTTTGTCAACTTTAGGCCATGGAATAATCAGCTTACATGTGTTGAAATTTAAACCTGTAATTATTTGATGGTTTTAACTGCCTTCGTCTTACCAGGCATACTTGTTCAGTGATTACTGGGAAGACATTGGAACAATTAAGTCTTTCTTCAATGCTAATTTGGCCCTCACCAAACAGGTCAGTTTCACTTTTAGCCGAACAATCATTTGCGATCATTCAGAATTGAAGCTGAATACTGAGTAGACATGTCTGAGAATACTTCAGAACTGCATAGAATTAGGTACAAGAGAAATCGCTTCATGCTCATGAAAAATGTATACACGTTCTTACTTAAAAGTGAATTAGAAACAAAAAATTTCATGCATCTATACTTTCTGGAGTAGTGAACTAAACAGGAAAAACAAGTTGGTTACTGAGAATTTGGCTTAAAAAGAAAATTTGGAATTCATAACGTATCTCTCAAGGATAAGGAGTTTTGGTTTACTATAGGGGAAGAATTTATGAGTTATGGACAGTTTCAATTTTTTATTTAGCTATTTATGAAAGATTTACTTCTGCAAGTCGCAAGCTGATTGTATATTATATTTTCTGTAGCCTCCGAAGTTTGACTTTAATGACCCAAAGACACCTTTCTTTACATCTCCCAGATTCCTGCCACCTACTAAAGTTGAGAAATGCAAGGTATGCTGCGTCCTTACTACTATGACATGCATATTATCACCAATATGTTTGATTGCTAACACAATTGGTCTTGTAACCGTACGATTCTTACTGGTTATAACACTGGACCACCATGCTGTTATCTGACCAAACAGATCGGTGCTCTCATGTCATTGTTATAACAGTTACCATAAAGTATTCTCCAAGTTTTCTGTTTATATTGCTGATCCCGTATATCTCATGATTAAACTGGTATTTCAGATTGTGGATGCAATAATTTCACATGGCTGCTTCTTGCGGGAATGTAGCGTCGAACACTCTATAGTTGGTGTGCGCTCACGCTTGGACTATGGTGTCGAGTTCAAGGTGAGTCAAAGAATATTCAGTTTGATCACAGAGTGCAACTGAATAAGAGAACCAGCTATCTTATTTGCATACATTTTTGGTTTAATTAACTAATTCTTTCACAAGCCACAATACGTATTATGCAAAAGAAGCCCATGTGGTAGTGTAATATGGACTCTACAGTTACATATCAAAGCAGTAAACTTTTTGATTGACATAACAACCGTTATTTCCAAATGGCACATATATCGTTCTTAGGTCACTTGGGATAAGTATAGATATGACATATGATCATGTTGCTCAGTGAACTTCTTTGCATCTTAAAAAGTAAAGCTGCACTCAAGAGATTGCTTTAAGATGTTCCTATCGCTGATTTTGCTGCATAAAGTACCTATTAGAGAAGATGGTTGCTTTTCTTATCAGATAAATTTGGTAGATTAACAGTAATGATATGTACCCTACTTTTCTAGATAAACTACATTCAGTCAGGAAACACGTGTTTATCTTTCAGGATACCATGATGATGGGTGCCGATTACTATCAAACGGAATCTGAAATTGCATCTTGGCTAGCAGAGGGAAAGGTTCCGATTGGTGTTGGACAGAACACCAAAATAAGGTAAGATCTATTCTGAACTGTTAGTTGCCTCTCTGTCCAAAATAAAGTAGATGTGTAGAACTATTTAGTGTTCCTCTCTAAGAAAGCTTTGGAACTAATCTCTCTCTGCTGCCAAACCACGTCCCCTAACACCCCCGAACCCTCATGCACACATATGCATAAGCACATACAAGGCATGGGAAAATGAGACATAGTTATAGAAGCATGTAGTGAAGCAAAACTCTTCAATTTAAAGGACTCCATGCTAATGTAAAATCTTTAGATTTTCGCAATGCTGATATTGCCTCGGTTAAGTGTTCAAGTTTTTTATTGTAATAGCTCATTGATGTCTTAAGCTTTCATATAAATGTCATTTGTCTGATAATTTTATTCGTCTGCCATTATGTGAAGGAATTGCATAATTGACAAGAACGCCAAGATCGGAAAAGATGTGGTCATTGCAAATAAGGAAGTAAGTATAGGTGTTTACTTAACAGGACTTCCTGCATAGGAATAACCTTTTTTCCATCCTCATGAATGGTTGAACGCTTGGATATCTCAGGGTGTTGAAGAAGCAGACAGACCAGATGAAGGATTCTATATTAGATCAGGGATCACAGTTGTACTAAAAAATGCAACAATTAAAGATGGAACGGTCATATAAACCATGAAACATTCCCATTGATGAATTGCGCATGTTGAAGCAGTTATAAAAGCCAGAGTTAGATGCTGCTTTGCAGCATTCACTTGTTTGCAGTAAGAAGCAACTTGTAGGCCCTCTCTCCTATTTGTAAATTGCGATGCATCCTTTGAAGTATGTAGAGGGCTAGAATTCTAGTAGCTAGTTACTTGTAAAACCTTCCATATTGTAACTAGTTGCATGTAGAGCCTTTGGTTATGTAGCTGGTTAGTAGTAGCTTTTGGATAAATTAACTTGTCACATGCAGCTTCTGATTAAATTTTTTAGTCACTTGTAGCTTTTCAATAAATCATTTTGTTGCTGCTTTATTGATGGTGCTTGTTAGGTGCATTTAGTGCCGAGTACAGCATTGGTATGTAAAGATTTGTTCCTAAGTAAGGTATTTAAGAATTGCATAACACTAAAGTTTACCCCCTTGGACAAACAAAAATTATTGCTAAGAGAGCATCGTACTTTATCCAACCTAAGAAAACTCTGGGACATCCAACTTTAGTTTCTTAGGTTAACACCTTCAGTTTCCTTTGTATCCACCCTTGTTGACTCTAGCTTCTCTAGCTTTGTTCCACTTCTCTATGTTTCTCAGCCTGGCGTACATCTTCCGAATCTTGGTGAGCCTTTGTGACTGTTCGGTGATTAGACTAGCAGTCGAGGGGCTTTCACTTAACACTACCTCATAACCGTCGCCAAAAGAGTCCATTCCTTCTGTTAGAAGTTGCCAAAACATGCCACCAGCAGCTGCTCCTCCACCTCTAGCTGATGAATATATGGCTGAATAGACCGAGTTGAACAAAGCGTCTCTTTGGTTTGTGTCGAAACCAGGGTCTTTCAAAGATTTTCCAAACTCGGTGAAGAGAAGTGGCTTCTGGAGGATGTTCTGCGCGTCCTCAATGTGATTGCTGAGCCAGTTGTTCAAGAAAGTGAGCTGGGATTCGTCGCTTTCGCCTGTTAACCTGTTCATTGAATAAGAGCGAACACAATGGCATTTAAACTTTGCAAAAGAAGAGTGTACGTAAGTGCTGTTCCTTTTTAGGATAGCTACCATTGATCAGGGTAGGAGTGAACTGTAGCAAAATCAATCCCAGGAATCTGATTGTTTGCTATGAAATCAGTTCCTACTTGAAAATTTGGATTGGATTGCTGCTTTTGAGGTTCAGATTCTCCATAAAAGCCTTCCAATCCAACTTCTAGCAAGTGATTATTATCGATAGACTTCAAGTAAGAAGACATCTCTGTTATCCAAGCCTGTGAAACGAGAACACCGAAGTCAATAAATTGCTGACACAGTTTTTGACACATAGTAGCAACAAAGACAACCTAATTTAACTGTTAAGCAGCATACTTGTATGGTGTTAGCTCTATCCTTAGTATGCTCATATTACTTCGGTCCCTTTAGAAGAATCTTAGATGTAATTTGTTATGTCCATTTTATGATTGTTTAAGATTTTAGAACTAAGTAATAACTTGACATGGTATTAGAACTCTTGATTAGCGAGCTTGCACATGCGAGAGGACTATTGCGCCCACTTTTTAATAGCTTAAGCCTTTAAAACAAGCGATGGCCTAACTTTATTGATACTTCAGTTGAAAAATTAAATGACAAATGTGCTTGCAGTTCATCAGGAAGTATACTCATATTCCCTCAGTCCCTTTAGAAGAAAGCTTATTGATACTTTACTTTTAGAAATAAATGACAAAGTGTGCTTGCAGTTCATCAAATTGGACTTTAGATCAATAGTATCGCCAGGCTACATTTAGGGCCTCCAACTAGAAGCTAGATTAGCATTGACGAACAAAAACATAAATAGGGCCCCAATCACAAAGCAGTAAGAAGAAAGGAAGGGCATTTCTAACCTGTATGGTCTTTCCTGATGGGTCTGAAGTGCATCGAGGCTCATTCATAAGCTCCCAAGCCATTATTGTTGAGTCATCCTTATAAGCAACTCCAGTTATGCTGTTTTTTCTTGTAAGAACAGTCTATATACAAAATAAAATATTCAAAATTATAAGTATCAATTCACAAAGGAAAATTTATAGCGTCAAAAATCACAATTATCTCAATCTAGAAAAAATAAAAAGGGATCCCGGTGATGTTTGGGACAGGTGTATGTCATTTTCAACGTCCATTTTGTCACTAAACGACGAATACCTTGTCACGTACGGCACTCGTTAGCGAGAGACGGAGTACTGAAAAACATAAAAAATGTGAAAGTAAACTTTTTCCATAAAATATGTAAGCGGATTTGCGGTAATAACCTAATTTTTTTTCCCAGTATAACAAGAAAGAAAATGCAGGACCAAGAGAATTTTTGGCTAATATGTATGGCCAGGGGTATGTCTATTCCTCCTTCCATTGAGGCACATCATGCAAGATTGTCCTCCTTTCATTGGGGTACATCATGCAATGTCTTCCTGATTTTTCTCTAGCCAAGCAACAGAGAAAGCCTCTCAGTACCAAGAGACCAAAGAAAAGAAATGCAAGTTCTTTCTCACCTTGATGTGGTTTTTGTAAAATCCTCTGACCACTGGATTGGTGAAAAAGTCATCATCAGATGTCAAGTGTTGTCCCTGACCTCTTGCCCAGTCCACGTACTGCTTCTTCCCCCCAAGATTTTCATAGTTATTCACCAAGCTCAAGATTACCTTAATCCCCTGCTTTCTAGCTTCAGATATCACAAAATCCAAGCCCTTCAAGAGCACAAGATAGCCAGTGAGAACATGAAAAGTTAAAACATTATGTAGAACAAGGTTAACAGAGAGGAACCTGAAACATCTGTTCATTATAAGTTCCAGGAGAGGACTGTAGAGGGCTGTACCCACCATCACTGAAAGCCCAAGTTCTTGCAACTGAAAGGCCATGATTCACAGCTTCCTGGAAGGCTGAGGAGACCTTATTTCTCTGAGATGTATCAGAGGCCATGTACATTAACCAGTAAGCATTGAACCCGTTGGCATAGTAAGGGCTACCATTCAGCATGAGATGTACTCCTTTGGTCGAGATGAACCCATCCTCTGCCGAAACTTTGAGATTCATTCCATTTTCATGAATCAAGAAAATAACAAGAATTAGCAGTCCCCAATGCTTCATCTCTCTCTCTCTCTCTCTCTCTCTCTCTCTGACAAAGGATGTAACTTGTAAATCAAATCAAAATCTCTTTAAATGGAGGAGGCAGCATTAACTTCACTATAAGCAAAATGGAGAAAGTTCATAAAGGCACTGTTTCTTTCTTTCTTTCTTTATATATATATATATATATATATATATATATATATAGAGAGAGAGAGAGAGAGAGAGAGAGAGAGTTGATCCATTGATAGCGATAACAAAATAGGAGAAGTTGCTACCGCGATCTAGCCGTCCACGCGCGATCTGTGGACGGTCCAGATCTTTTTTTTTTAAGTATGTCCGCTACATTATGTAGCGGACGATTTTTTGACAAAAATACCCTCCAACTTAAAAACATCTCGTCCGCTACATTATGTAGCGGACGGATTTTACTGACATTTTTTTCTCTTTCTCTCATTAATGCTTTGACTTTTTTGTCTCTCTCTCTCTCCCATTTCTCTCATCCGCTACATTATGTAGCGGACAAGACTGACATTTTTTTGTCCTTTCTGTCCTTTCTCTACTTTCTGGCTTCCCTTTAATCTAGGGGGAACCTCAATATCAAACCAATTGAATAATCTTTAATCTATGGAACATTTCGGATCTCACACCTTCTCTGTACTCAAAACACTTGCCTCCACCCATCACAGTCGTCCCCACATCTCCACCCTATCACCACCGTCCATCTCGCCACCACCACTGTCGCCGCTGTCCTCTTCCATCTCCTGAGGTTTGTCGCCGCCGTCCTCTTCCAATTCTAAATCTAATCTTGAGCCCAAACCAAACCCAAATTTGTGATCTTACCGTCGAAATCAAACCCAAATCTGTGATCATGCCACCGAAACCAAACTCAAATCTGTGATCAAACCATATTTGACCCAAATTTGTGATCAAACCAAATCTGTGATTTTGCCTTATGCGGGCCGACGAGAGAGAGAGAGAGAAATAAGATGAGGAAGAGAGAGATAAAGAGGGGCCGGCGCTAATGGTATTCCAGATCGCATTCTCTCTGACATACATATATATGACATAATACAGAATAAAGATATCTTATTCGCTGTATCGGACAAATACAAAATGAAGACATCTTGTCTGCTACATTATGTAGCGGACGAGTACAGAATAAAGACATCTTGTCTGCTACATTATGTAGCAGACAAGATGTCTTCATTTTGTATTTGTCCGCTATAGCGAACAAGATGTCTTTTCTATTACCTTTACTTTTTTTCCTCCCAAAGCTTTTTAAATGAGATGAAAATCAACTCTCTTGTAATATGTATTTTAGTTTTTTCTTAAGCCCCATTGAAGAAGGCTTCTGATTCTGAGGAGGGCTCGGCCAGGAAGAGAGCTGTTGGGTTTGCTCCCTTGCCGGCACATTCTTATTATTGTAAAGGAGATTTTGTTAGCAAGGCTGGTTATCAATTTACCAAGAAGATCAATTTACCAGGAAGAGAGCAGTTGGGTCATCATGTTGCTTCTCTGCATATGACGATCTCCCAGCAAGAGAGAGAGAGAGAAAGAGTCAGAAAAAGAAAGAGAGAGAGAGAGAAAGAGTCAGAAAAAGTGGTCAGAGAAGGAGAGAGAAAAAGTCAGAAAAAAAAAGTATGGTCTATGTCTGCTACATAATGTAGCGGACGACGTTTGAGGGTATTTTTGTCAAAAAATCGTCCGCTACATAATGTAGCGAACGAACTTTAAAAAAACGTAAAAAAAAGATCTGGACCGTCCACAGATTGCGCGTGGACGGCCAGATCGCGCTAACAACTTCTCCTATTTTGCTAGCGCTATCAATGGATCAACTCCCATATATATATATATATATATATATATATATATATATATATATATATATATATATATATATATATATATATATATACACACACACACACACTCGTTGAGTCCACGCGTGAACATCAATGTTTTAGAAAGGTTCATAGTCAGAAAAGTTAATATGCATTACAATGAAAAATAAAGTAAGGATTTAATAGATGTTACATATGCAATTCAATATTTAAGTTGCTAAGCAACCGATGTATGAAAATATAGACACAAATCAACTTATTTTGAATTGGTGGCGGAACGGATTTTTATAAACATAGCATAAGCATGACAATTATCTTTTAAAATTAAGTGTATAACATTTAGACCAAAAAAAAGTAGATGCAACAATTTATCAAGGCATAAAACGATCACTTTCTGAGATCAAGGGTTAAAATTTCTTTTTCTAAGTCTAGTGATCAAACTTTTTTCGATAACCCCTCCCTTATTTTATCGGTCAAGAGGAAAATATTTCATCTATATTAGAGATAAAATATTTACATTCCGGCAGCACTAATCTAGCTAGCGTGTTGGACGTCTGGTTAATACCAAAGTGTTACATCTATTAAACATATAAAGAGTTGTATATTTCAAACGCTAACTTAGGCTAAGTGAGTCATTGACATGCAACTTCAGCGTTCTAAAAATTGTGTGATAATTTCTCAACAACAATGATTGAAATATAACTTTGTAGGCTATTCTCGGTAGCCATGGCTATTTTTGGGTGACTACGAATATGTTTCTTCAGTTTTTTTATTTTAAATTCACAAATGCTTTTATCTTATTTAATCTTATTTTTTACTTTTAGCAATGATTTTCCTTCTTTTCTTTTTGGTTAAATCTCTGAGGCATAATTTATAGAAGAAGAAAAGTAACTTCATCATATTCAAGAATAGAATATTCAAATGACACAGTCAAATAAAGTTTACGGGTTCACAAATTTGAAAGAATATCCTAATAAGTTTATTCCGGAGGAGTTAGCGTTGTTCGCTCCATATTCGATAACTCTAATCTAGTATATGAGATGTTTTCAAAGTTATTAACAACTTAAACATAACATTTGTCAATTATACTGCCTATCGATTATACCGAATAAAATGTCTGCTCCTAAAAAGTAAAGGTTTAGCTCTCACCATTTTATCTATACCACTTTTTTCTCCGATAAATTATTTATAGAATCTTGGTGCTGGTAATATTTTGATACCTACATTGAAAACTGACACCTAAAATAAACCCTAAAATTATCAAGCTTCGTCATAAAAAATATGTCAAAGTTTGTAAAGAGTATAAGAGATTAGGAAGCTTAACTCTATAGAGCCCGAACCTATATAAACTCACAAATCAAAACTCGTTTGAAACTTACAGACGTAGAAGGATATCAATTAACATTTGATATACGGAGTATTAACCGATCAAGGGCTAGAACATAAAATAGTTTACCTTTAAACAAACTTTGAACAACATGCACGAATGTTAATCATCTAGTCCCTTTGACGAGGTGGTGAAGAAGAGTCACAAAATTTGAATTATTAAAGATGTATGAAGGGGTATAGTCAATTTACAGCAAGAAGAAACACGAATGGGCTTTGAGATAGGTCGGCAATTACCGATGTGGTAACATTTTAAAGGTATTAATGTAGTTTGTAAAAGTGTATAAGGACATTTTTGTCCAAGAAATAAAATCCATACATACACACATACCTTAAACCCGGTAACATTAAAAGGCATTAATGTAGTTTGTAAAAGTGTATAAGAGCATTTTTGTCCAAGAAATAAAATCCATACATCCACTACAAACACACATACCTTAAACAACACCCCCACCCCTCACATAGTATACACTATAATAAGAGGCAGAAATTTATCACACACACACACACACACACATATTATCAGGTCTTAGCCAAACACAAGAAAGTGGAAGAGACTAAAAATATCCAATTTTTTACCTTTTTTTATTGAAGTGTATTAGCAAAATATCATTGCCAACATAAAAGGCAAATTCAATTATCAGTCAAAAAATATGAAACTCGGATTTATCTATTGAAAGCAAAAACCATTATTAACAAATGGTCATTTAAAAAAAATTGCTGAAATTATTACATAAGATCTTATGCTCACCAAACTCTTTCATAACATAATCTATATCAAGTATCAAGTTATAGATGACATGAAAAGTGCATTCATGTATTAATTGTAACTTTAATGAGTGTAGAAAAAAGTGAAGTTGTTAAAAGAATATTTATTTTAGGTATATTAATTGCATTTGAATGGCAATTGAGTGATTAATAGATATACGAATGGTACTCTTGTCCAAAAAATGATTTACTCACATTCACACTTTTTATAAGTAGTATAAATATAGAAATGTGTGTGTGTGTGTGTGTGTGTGTCATATGGAGCATCGGAGTGAGTTAATCTAAGTTTCTTGAAGTTTATAGCTTACTTATGATATCTAAAAAATATAAAAATGCAACCATATCTTTTTAAAACAGAAAATGTTTCGTGGCCGTCACGTCAAAAGATCCAGACTATCCATTTGCAATGATTCACGACATATGTGTCACTATTCTCATCGTCTATGATTTCGACCAAAAAGAAAATTGCAAGAGGCTATAAATTTATAAATTCTATTTCATGTGATTTCACCATATGGTTTATTAATAAAAGTTTGAAAATTGTCTCTAACAAGATGTTTAGCCACGAAAAATAGATGCAAAAGTAAGCATTCTAAACTTGTTTTTCAAAGGATAAAATCAATAAAAATTTATAGGGCAAAGGCACCTTAAATTTTGTGGGCACATCCAGGCGAAAACAGTAGAGTGGAAACCAACTTTGGTATCCCTGAAAGAAAGCGAAGCAAGCAAAGAATAAAGAGAAAATCTGAAAATGTTAAACTTGTAAAAGGGCTGGTCAAACATCAAAAGGTATTGTCATAAGATTTTAAAGAGAACAAATAACATCGTTCACATTTGAACCCAGGGGGAAAAAGAAAAAAAGCCTGTCACGTGATTGCAAGAAATCACTATTTTATTTAGGGATTAAATTTTTCTCAATGCCCGTAATCTTAAATAGTTTTTTTATGGCACTTGAAATATATTGAAAAATTCCCAGGACATGCTCTAACGGTAGACAATATGAGCTTCTGATGCCACCAAAGCTGGTTCATTTATCTTTTTTGCAACTTTTGTCACGCTATTTATAATGTGAAAAAAAAAGTACAACTATTTATGATACAACATAGACTGTGGACAATGTGTTGCAGTTGAATTATTTGTTAGCTTGTTGATGTAATGATCTCTTGCCCAACCTACTCTACCAAAATGGTGGGATGACATATTATCTTTTTAATTTAATCCCCTCGTCGTACCTTACTACATTTTCAGTAATTCTTTGTTGTCTTTAGCCCCTAATTCTAATACTAGCTTTAAAACATCTTAATCTTGACATTTATACGTTAAGTTATATCATTATTTTTCACAAGTCATAATTAAAATCAGATGAAATTTTAGATAACTCAAATTTCACAATTTGCCCCCGTTCAAGATTAGGAAGAAAATTTTAGGACAATGAATATGACGAAGTGGCGTCTCCAAAATGGAAATTACTCAATTTTTGGTTTAGCAAGAGAGTACCTTAAAGTCAAAAAGTTTCCTTTCACGGGCTGGTTTTGCAGAAGGGGCATCTGCGCCGTGCCCCCACACTTTTGATAAGGAATGCATGTGACCTTCTTATTCAAATCATCAAAACTGCAGCTTATGAATGAAAGTGAAAAATAGGGAAAAGTAATGATTTTTGGTTGAAGTGACTAACCACCGACGTGATTTATGGCAAATGGAGTGGCTTGATAGGCGCACCAAATTATGGGGAACAGGACCACTTAAAGACTCTCACATGCCACTACGCCTCTGGCTAAGAAGTTTTGTCTTAATTGCAATCACTTCCTTCGACTAACTTCAAAGCTCAAGCTAACGACCAAGGTAACGTTCGAAATAACTTATCAAGTTGGTTTTTTATTTTTTATAAAAATTAATAAATGTTTGATTATTAAGTTTTTTTTTTAAAATTTTTTTTGTAGTGATTGTGGTGGCGGCGATAGGGCGTGACAGTGGCCGGCCGGTGGCTGTGGCGGTTGTGTGTGTGTGTGTGGGAAGGGGGGAGGGGAGGGTTGGTCTCAAAATAAAAACTAAAACTGAAAATCCAAAACTCAAAAATGAGAGTTTTCAAAAACAGTTTTGTTTTAAAAATTGAGAGGAAAAAAAAAACGAAAACTGTATGTCAAGCGCGTTTTTTTTTCAGTTTACAAAATTAGAGAAAAAATTAAATGGTTTTCAAACAGACTCTTGTTAGTTGTTATTTGGTCCAAGTTCCTTTTTAGAGTCACATTGGTCCTTATTCTCGTTAAGAGTCACATTCATTATTAAGTAATGACCCAAAAATAAGCATAGATCTGATGTTAATACTGCTCTGACGATGGGACTAATTTTTTTTATTCCAAGTCTCCTTAAGCTGCATCATTGGACATTAGATGTGCCTACGCCATTTGGATTTCCTTTTCTTGGAATCTGTTGACGTGCTTTAGAGATATAAAAAAGATGCCTTTTCCGAAAGATGAGAAATATATGCTCACGGTTTGGGTACCATGTTTTAGAAGTAAACAAACAATGAACTTTAATTGAATACCACAATGAAAACACTTGTACGTTACTTTATTTTTATTTTTTTTGGTTAGAGATAGAAATATATACCATGTCCAAAAGAAGTGTTCAGACATATACAGGAGTAAGATCAGCAAAATATGAATAACCAACCCATCCAAAAGCCACACAAAGCCTACAAGATAGCCACAGGAAATACAAAAAAAAAAAAACCCACTGGGGCAGAAGCAAATATCATCTCAACATAAGGAATTTAAATCCCCTACTGTAATCATGAATTACAGCAGGGGTGTTGTCCCCATTGTTATGAGAATCTCTCACAACAATGGGGACAACACCCCTCTCACAACAATGGGAACAGCTCTCTCGCTCTCTCTCTTTCCCTCTCACAACAATGGGGACAACACCCCTGCTGTAACTCATGGTTACAGCAAAGGATCCTGATCTCAACATAAGCGAATCCGCAGAGTCCTGTACGAGAGCAAACCAAATCTGGCGAGAACCAACGGCAGAAGATAAGGCAAAAGATGCTGGTGCTGATGCGAGGTCCAAAATGCAATCATTTCTCCGGGCATGCAGAATGAAACTTCGTGCAGCTATCAAGCAAAGCTAACAAAAGGCCAGGACGAAAGCTATCATGCAGTCTGTGGGTCATCATATGCGACAGCAAATCACAAGGAGGCATGAGAAAAATCACATGCAAGTGATGTAGAGAAAGCAACCAGGTTAGATGTTAGCAGTACCTCCGCAAGAGTAGAAGGCAAGCTATCAGACGACACAAAATCAGTGAGGGCATTTATCGGCAACCAACAATCATTAAAAAGAACTAAACCGATGCCAAACCCAGGCGCAACCCCAGAAGCAGTCACAAACATAGAACAAAAAACCGGAATGGACGGTACGGGACAAAAGCAGGTATCTGGAACGGATAGGGGATAAAGAGGAGGAAAGAAATGCCCCAAACCAAAGTGGTAGAGTCCGTTCATCATGCCGATCCGTAGCCCGAAGTTTCCATAGGGCACCCCGAAACGGCCGAGTGCCCCGAATTATATTGGAATCACTCACTCTCGTACGTTATTAAAATACCAAATTTTGCACATCTATAAGTCAAAAATTAGTGAGATGAGTTCCCGACACTATTTTTGCAAAAGCTAGTGAATAGTGGTTGAAGTTGATGTTCCTGAAAACTTAACTTCAAAATAATAACCAAACAAAAAAAGTTGAAGAACACAAACTTGAAAATGGAAAAAATGGTAAGCAAACGAGACGCACACGTGAGCCTTTGGTTTGGTTCACCTCTGATTGTTGCATGACCATGTAGGTAGACTTCAATTGGGGATTTTGGGCCTGCAGTGGACTGGATATGAACTGTCGACTGGATACAGTTGAGCTGTGGGATCGCAAGACTCTTATCTGTTCATGGGCTTGCACTCACATGAATAATCTTGTTTATTTGAGCCCAACCAACCAACCGTTTGTCTTTTCTTGTTCTTTTTCTCTTCATGTTTTGGGCTGGGCTGGGCTCTCCGGCCCTTTCAAGCTGCAACCCTAGAGTTGTCAAACGGGCTGGGCTGGCCCGGGCCCGTCCATGAACAGTAGCGGCCCAGCACAAGCGGGCTTTGGGCCTGGACCAGGCCTTCAGATTCTGCGAAAAAGCCCGGCCCGGCCCGGTTTGGCCCTGCCCGAAGTCGGCCCGGTTCTGGCCCGGTTTTGGCCCCACCACTTGTTTGAATTTTTTGCTTACCCCTTTTCCAAAATTCCACTTTTACCCCCCCCCCCAACAGTATTGTTATGTGTTAAAATTTTATTAATAAAGCTCACCAAGAAGAGTATGAAAATGTTTAACATATAATAAAAAATATAATGGCTAACAAATAAATATGTATATACATACATACATATGTATATTACTTATAATGAAATAAAAGGATAAAGATTAGGTTCGTTAAATTGTGAATATTGCCTAGAGATGAAATTTAAAATTGAATAACAAGAAGAAAAAAAGGCCCGGGCCCGGCCCAAGCCCGACCCTAGATATTGGGCCTAGGGCCAGGGCCTGGACTGGGCCTAGGTTTGCCTTCAATTGGCAGCCCCACTGGCCCGGCCCCACAGCAGGCCCGATGGGCTTGGGCTGGGCCGGCCCAAGCCCGGCCCTTTGACAACTCTATGCAACCCTACGAAAAACTTTTTCAAAAGAGTCGTTCAAAGCTTAAACTTTCTGACGCTTTATTATTTTTATTAAAAAAATTAGTAAGTGGGACGTGACATATTCACAAAAATGGAATCAACTCACTTAAAAAAAAAAATTTGTGCATAAAGCTTCTAATATGCCAACAAAGTGGACACCGCTGCTTTCAAGTCATCATACAAATTATAGATAATATACTGGTTCAGTTTTGGAGCGTATTTACGGTCTCTTTTTACTTTTACTATTACAAAAATCAAAAAAATTCGTCATCCCTTACGTCCTTGATGTTAACTTCTCAAGTCAACAGTCCAAACTTGAAAAGCTGACATACCAGTATGCATGGGCGGCTATGAAGAGGGACCGGGAGTTACGTGTAGTAGACTAGACAGCATTGAGCTGCTTTCTACGTTGTTCTCACGACGATAGAGGCTCCAAATTCAGCTAAAAACCATGGAAGGAGAGCAACAAAGTGGGAGCGGAGCCACCGTGTGCGTGACAGGGGCGTCAGGGTTTGTTGGTTCATGGCTTGTTATGAGGCTTCTCCAAAGGGGATACCATGTCAAAGCAACAGTCCGTGACACTGGTTGGTTGCTTTCACTCTGTCTGTCCCATTTTAACTATCCGCTTTTGTATCGGTAGCTTAATTAGTACTAGCTTCCAACAAGGTCAAAATGGTTGCAGGGAATGAAAACAAGGTGAAGCACCTGCTAGACTTGCCTAATGCTAGCACACACCTGAGCTTGTGGAAGGCTGATCTGTCAGACGAAGGCAGTTTTGATGATGCCATTCAAGGATGTTCTGGTGTCTTCCACACTGCCACTCCTATGGGTGTTGTTTCTGTTGTTGATCCAGAGGTACAATTTGCTTAATGAATTCTCGCTTTATGTACATCTGCCTAGAACAAACATCTATAACGCAACAAAAGCAAGTACATCAAGCACAAGGATTTACGAAATTGTAGACTTGTGGTCATTTTGAAAACTGCAGAAGAAAAATACTTGTTGCCCTGTCTTGAGATTATTGATTGCCCATGTTGTGAGCAGAATGAAGTGATCAATCCAACAGTGAATGGGGTTCTTAATGTAATGAGATCATGCTCCAAGGCCAAGACTGTCAAGAGGTTTATCTACACATCAACCACCGGAACAGTTGTCCTCCAACCTCAACCGCCTCCACCCGAGTACGATGAGAGCTTCTGGACTGATATAGGCTTCTGCAGGGCTAAAAAGATGATTGCATGGGTGAGCACTTTGGTATTTCTTCCGTATTTTTAGCCCCTAAGCCACTCAGTTAACTCCCTGTTCCATGAGCCTACCAAAAGAAAAAACACTCAAAATGTTTTGGTCGTTTGGCTAGATTACAGTCAAGTCTCTCTGCTAACTTCGATTGTTTGGAGAACTTTGTACGAGATAAGTCACAAATTTCCACAGATTATGTTCCCCCCTCCACACGCACACACACACCACCCCATTTCCCTATCTCTTACCCAGAAACATAAGGTCATTAGTGACTTGGAGATGAATGTGGTTTCTTCTAAGCACAATTTGCTGTCATCTTGTAGTGGTATTTTGTGGCAAAAACGACAGCTGAGAAAGCTGCATGGAATTATGCAGAGGAAAACAACCTTGATCTCGTCACCATTCACCCCTCTATCGTGACAGGGCCATTCATCACGCCTACAGTGCCTTCAAGCATCGAAATTTCAATAGCCTTAATCACTGGTTTGTGTCCACTGCTCACTATTGGGGTAATCATGAATAACACTACATCATATGAATGCTATAAAAGTGAGTACTAAATATGAGTTATGTTGTATGATTTAAGGAAACAAAGCTATGTACCCAATGCTGACTCGGGCACGTGCCGTGCATGTGGACGATGTGTGCAATGCCCATATATATCTGTTCGAGAATCCAGAAGCAAAAGGAAGATACATTTGCTCCTCTCACTGTTTCACCATCTTTGATCTTGCAAAATCACTCAGCCAAAAATACCCGGAGTACGATATACCAGTCAAGTATGTAGACACTATATTCTCTAGTACATTTCGGGGTAACTGGCTCATAATTCTCTCGGCCTGCCATCTGACAGGACTGCTTTTTTGTGATTCTGAATGTACAGGTTTGATGCGGTTGATGAGTCTTTGAAAGGCATCCCTTGTTCTTCCAAGAAACTAATGGACCTGGGGTTTAGATTTACGTACAACCCTGTTCAGCACGACGTGGGGGACTTGTGCAGCGAAGCTATTGAAGCATGCAGAAAAAAGGGGTTCATCCCAATCAAAGCGCAAGCAAAGCAAAGCTAGAAGAGTAGAAAGAAATTGCCAATGCCATCAAATATACTCAAAAGAACAGCCTTGTATCCTTCATTCTCTTTTTGTTGTCCGCATCTTGCGAAGCCAATAATATACATCAGAGAACTAAGAATAAATAGATAGATTTGAAGAAAATAGTTTGTTCCGGACACCTTATCATTCTAGCCAAGTCCTAGCATCTTCAGTTAAATCCTTGGAACACACACCCCATATATATTGCTTGCCTTGAAATCCTGCTGATCAATTGAGGAAATGGCAAACTAAATGCTACACAATCTAGATATAACGACTGCTTCTTGGACTTACTTCCATATAAAGGAGGTGGCTCCGGAGGTGAAAATCGAAAACTTGGCATTTGGTAACGCAATTCTCGTGGCAACTTCTTCAGATATCATCCCATCCACATAGTAGTCAAAAGACCTTTCAGGTCTGTAATGAGAAGAGCATAGCATACATGAGAAAGTGAGAGATTGTAACATTTTATTGAAAGATGACTCAAGCTAGTGAGATCAACACCTTGCGTCCGCCAGAAAAAAATACAAGCCAGACCTGGGGAGCATAACTAGGCTCTGATACTTGAAACACCGGCCACATATCAGACTTGGGAAGCATTTCCAAATGTAGTGGCGTCGGAAGCGAACATGTTGCCTTGCAAACTTTTCGGCATGCTTTGGTCGATAAATGTGCCAAAAGTCCATCAGATGGATGAGCATTTCTGGTGGTAATGCTCCCTGTCAATGAACCGAAAACAAGAAGAGTAAACTAGTGAAGCTAACATGCATCCTGTTATCAAACTTAGCCAATTTCATTTACTCTGAGCCTAAGCTAAAGACAAATGTTCCTTGCCTCCAAATTGGATCGATCTGTGGCCATGCACATTTATGTTGCGAATTAGTTTCCTCAGCAACTACTTGAGAGACCTCATCGTTAATGCTGCTCTCCTTGTCGAGCATCAAAGCAATATTAGGTTTACTAGTAACATTATTTGAAGTCAAACCGGGCCCTCCTTATTCAGCTATGTATGGAAAAAATACAAGCATGTACACCCACAAAGAAAGGTTCACAAATCACCTGTATACCAAAAACATAATAATTTGATTGTAATAGCTTAGCCACTGATTATTCCTTCTCTGAGGTAAATCAAAGTCAACCCAACAAAAGAATTTATAAAGGTAAATAGCCCCAAAATCTGACATTTACGGAGAGAAGGAATACTCAGTGGGAAATATTGGAGGCTACCAAAGATCATAGTGAGCGACCGAGACTCAAGATTTACAAGCAAGTTTTGTTGTTCAAACTCTTTGGCTCGGAGCTGCACTTTTCGACGAGCTTTCACCACATCCCTAACAAAACGTAGTTCACACATTTTTGGTCTCCCCCAGAATGGTGTTAGGATCCACCCTGTAAACGATCTTGATAAGGCCACTATAGTGAAGATCTTGGACCGAGCTTAAAAGGTCAAGCATTGCTAAAATCTGGAGAAAGGCCATGTCTCTGATTCAAAGGAAAGACGAAGGCACTGAAATTGCCAAGCCATCCACGACGACCCGGGTTTCAGTTGAGACCGGATTTTATCTGCTTGTTGGCCATGCCTTGTGTTGGGGACCAGATGATGTCCAACTGGGCAAGCTAGAAGAAACTCGTGATGTTGCTTCGCGTGCTCTCCCGCTATAATTATATCATATCGAGACTTTGCTCATCAGGTATGCTGGTGAGTCTCCAAGTTCTTGGTTGTTTCTGTAGAGCACAACTTCGCCGAGATGATTATGGCATCCAAGGGTGTCGCGCCTCCTTGAATTTTTCAGAGCCATAATGTCTTCTTCATTACTGCTAAACTAACAGTGTCCTAAACTGCATTACTTGATTTTCTTAGATGACATTCTGGATCTTGCTAAATATGCAACCGTACCAGTAATCAATGGCCACTATAACTGATGAACACAGGAAGCTGGTGGAGGAGCTGACGTTGTGGATGACGACCTTGTCAAGTTCGCAGGATCAAAAGCCTACTTCATGCACTGTTTCCCGGCAGAAGGAGGTTTTGAGGTTACTATTTCCTTCCCTCAACCGGAGAATCGCATGCATACACAGAAAGCATAATTCTCAATCCGCTTGGCCTGTTGATGCATTCATGTTATAAACTCGAGCATTTGTACTCTGCATTTATCTCCTTAGTGATGTCAGAAAATGGATCCTTTTTGTTTAGAACATAAAATGAGCTCTTCTCAATGAACTTCTATTGGCACCTTTGATATAATTACAGCTTGCCCTTTGAATGCTAATCTGACTAGGTGTGTTTACAGTTGTTCATGCTATGGGATAATTACAGTTAGGCTGGCTCACCTTGGACCCTCTTCACTCCCTAATAGACAAAATTGATATACCAGAGACATAACAGGTGCTGATCCCAGCGCCAATGCTTCAGTGGTCATAACCATGAAGGATGAACAAAACTGGTAGATGTACTCCGAGTGTCTGAAATATTGTACCTCATCCTCTTCTCAAACAATGAAGGTTGTACACCCCTGCCTTTTCCAGAGTGCCTTTGTCTGCAGTTCGGTGTTTACCTCTCTTCTGAGTCGTATTTGTTCCAAGCAGCCTGCGGGCACCAGAAAACAATAAGGGGATTCCAACAGAGCTGTTCCAAGCATTTTATAATCGTGGGCTAAAAAGCATGAATAATAGAAAAAAGGGCAAAGCGCCGGTCAGAGTGTACATGTCACCGTCACCCGCACTTTTTAAGATAGAATATGGAAAATCACAGTAAAAATGACAATTTGCACACAGCACATGTGCACGTGCACATGCATATTAGTTATGTAGAAGTTACTATGAAACGAGTCCAATCCCAGCTTTTTGAAGAATGAAGTGTTGCCTAGTTTCTTTCTTACAAACTCTTTGCTCATAAACCATCTAATTTTCCAACAAAAAGGAGATCAATTACACACCTTTAGAAGATCAAAAACCTTCTCACATATATACTTCTGCTGAATGCTCGCCCCTCTTTGCTGAAGCTTGTCAGGATGAACAGAAAGAGTGGCTTTCCTGTAAGCCTTTTTTACAGCATTAGTTGTTACTATATCTGTCAGGGAAATTGGTTGCCAACCACTACCAGGCCCAAGGATCTGCAAGTGAAAAAGTCCAGTCAACACCAAACCCTTGATGTGCTTAAAATGAAATAGGAGAGACAAAACAGACAACACTAAAAGCATACTGAGTAACAATAATCTCAGCCTCACTCAGATGATAACTTTAATCATAACTGATCATCATAAGCATCCGCTTACTAAAAATGAAGCAAAACCTGTCTAATTTTGTTAATAAATCATTAATTCAGATGCACTGAATGCAGATGGTATTTCTTTCTAAAGACGATGTAACTAGTTCAGATAAACAATTAATTTTGGAATGGAAGATTCAGGATGCATAGAGCAGAAACTTGTGGAACAAAATAGGCAGAAGGCTTGCACATACGTATTGCAGTGTTGAAAGCAGCGCACGCAAGTTCCCTTCCTTCCCACTTGACCATCTTTTAATATCAGCATCGAGAGCTTCTGATAACCGCTGCAATTATAGTTCGATACAACATAATAAGATGGAGAAGAATGCATCATCAGTAATTGCAAGATAGCAAAAACTTATTTGAAGAGATTATTACGTTCTTTTCAGCTTGTTCTTTCTGAGCAAGAAGATCGCGCATATTTTTCTCCGCAAGAGCTTTGGCCTGAGAGAGACCAGAAAATCAAATATATATAACCAAAGGCATGAGTAATCTTGGACAACGTCCCTAAGCTAGTATCAATACTTAGACAAGAGTAAAAGCATACCGCACGATCCATTATCCTTTGGTGCCTCTCTAACCTTGCTTTATTCCTCTGAGCTGATTCAGTATTTGTTTCATCAGATCTGTGTAAATCCTGGAGAAAATTCTATCAGTTAGTCTTCTAGCATTCAAGTAAAGGTATGCCTAGTGAAAAAAGCGTAGTGTCAGAATAAAAAACTGTCGAGATACTCACAGAGGAAGAGCTCTGCCTTGTTGCATCATCTCTGGAAGTACTCGAAAACTTCTCAGCAACAGACCTTTCTAAATGTGCTCTAGCCTCAGAGGTAGTCTTCCTTGACATAGCTTTTTCTAGAGCGCGTTCCCGAGCCTCAGCAGTGGCTCTCTCAACAGCAGCACGTTCTGCTCTAAGCTTGGCTTCTACGTTAGATTTCTCAGCTGATGATTTGGTCCCTGCAGAAGCCTTCTCGAGTTTCTCTCGTGCCTCAGACATTACCCTTTGTCGAACTTCAGCAGTTGCTCTCTCCACAGCAGCCCTTTCTGCCCTTTCTCGGGCTTCAGCAAACGCCCTTTCACGAGCTTCCCGTATCGCTCTTTCAACCGCCATTCTATCCTTCTCCCTTTCCCTTTCTCTTTCCCTCTTGTTCACTTCACCAATTTTTCTTAAGCGTTCTTTTTCCTCTTCTTCTTTTTGCAAAGTTTCATCTGTTCTCTTCTCTTCCATATTAGTTAGATTCTCCCTGTTCTCTTTCCTTCCTTGACTTCTTTTGATCTCTTCATCAGTTTCTACAGTACTTTCTTTCTCTTCGGAAACATTGGTGACTTGAGATATATCCAGTTCCTTCACGTCCTCAACCCATTGCCTGTCACCATGAGTTGTTTCCTGTCCTTTATTTTTCTCTTCTTCCTCTTCTAAGGCGATCTTGTCCTCCTCGACAGTCTCTTCATTTTCTAAAGACATATTTTCATTCTCTTCCTCTTCAGAAAGAAGTTCATCCTTCTCACTAGTTTCTTCATTGTGTCTGGATCCATTTTCCTCTTCTTTGTTGTCGAAGGCAGTTTTGTCCTCCTTGACACTTTCTTCAGTTTTATTAGCCAGTATTTCAACACCATCTTTGACATCTGAAGCTACCTCGGAATTTTGAACGTTCTGTCCAAGTTGTTCATGTTCAAAGTCCATGTCAGTAGAACCAACTTTTGCAGCAATATAATCAGCAGAAAGGGCCTCATCTGTGTGATTCACTTCCTGCCCAGTCTCAATGTCTTCAGCAGAGTCAAACATTTCTTTTTCGTTCAGCTTATATGCCACTTCAACCGCTTCTGCTTCATCGACTTCATAATCATTGAAAGCCTTATCGACTCCCTGTTTACCCCAGTTTTCATAGTTAACTCCTTGAGTTATTTCGACGTTTATTTCATGATGACACGTTTCTTTAATCTCAACAAAGCCGTCGCTTCCATCACCAGCTCCACTAGAGTTCTTTTCATGAGCAGCATTTTGAAGTACTTCAATCTTCTCCTTTTCTTCAGACTTCCCTTCTATATTCTCAGTTTCTTCAAATCTGACAGCCCCCACAACCTTCTTCTCATTTCCTTCCAACTCCAACTCATGTTTTCTTTTTTCTTGACTTTCTCTCCCATCATGAGGATCGGTTGGTCTGTTCTCATCACTTTTTAGCTCATGGACCACAGAAAATATCTTCTCAGTGTCTTCTCCATCACAAGCGTCTTCATGTCTCTTCTCATAGCAGTCGCTGACACATGCCCCTTTCAGATTAGTTTCATTTTCTACACATCGAAAAGCATCTTCTTGTTTCTTCTCACTTACTTCAGCATCATGTATCATTCGTCTTCTGTTTCCATTTTCTTCCTTTTCAACATCATCTATTCTCTCCTCAATGTGTTCCAGTTGAGTAAATTTATCCTCATCAATTTCCAGCTCCTGAACCTTATCCTTTCTCTTCTCACACTCTTCACCCTTTTGGATACAATCATGTTTCTTCCCATTGCTTTCACTGCCACATAACTCTTTCAGATTATTTTCATTCTCTACCCATTGAAAAGCATCTTCTTGTCTCTTCCAAGTTTTATGATCGCCAACGTCATTTATTATATCGTCAATGTGTTCTTGTTCAGTTGGTATGTTCTCAGCAATATTCAGCTCATGAACCTCATCCAATCTCTTCTTCTCATTGCCTTCATAGCCAAATGCCTCGTCCATTCTCTTCTTCTCATGGCTTTCATAATCACATGCCTCAGTTAGATTATATTCAATATCTACCCTTTGAAAAGCCTCTTCTTGTTTGTGGTCAGTTACTTCATCAACAACTTCACAAAGTCTAATTTCATTTTCCTTCTTCTCGTCATCTTTTACTCTCTCATTCACGTGTTCTTGTTCAGGAACCTCTTGCTGTTTGGTCTCGGTTCCTGCCAGCTCCTGTGGTTCATTTAGTATCTTCTCATAGTCATCCTCCTTCAACTCTGGAGGCTCAGTTTTTCTCTCAGCTTCTACTGTCTCCAGATACTCCTTCGATTTCTTCTCAGAGTCTTCATGTTTAAAGGGATCATCATCTTCTTGGGAAATTCCTGTTTCTTCTTTTTCAGCATGTTCATGAACACAACAAACTGAGAATGATTTATATACATGTGCTGTGACCGTTTCTAGTTTCCTCTCTACACCCTCCAGTTCATAAGCTTCTTTGACTGCTTCAAAAGCTCCTTCTTGCTGCACCAGGGTTTCCTTGGTTGTTCTCATCTCCTTGATTTTTGAGTCATATTCCCCAACTGACTGCAAATTCTTATCTCTGCTATCTAACTGCTCGGAGGCCGTTAGATTAGTTCTGTGCTTCCCATTGTTTACCACTTCAAAAACTGATGTCTCCGATTCACATTCCTCAGCTGCTTCAAGATTTTCTGCCTGTGTTTGACCCACAACCTTTGTAGCAATAAAAAGTTTCTCACTATCTCTGACGTCTGAAATAACTTCTCTTCTCGATGCATCCTTCCTTTCCATCTCAGGATCAACTTGCAATACAGCATCCAGGTTCTCACATGTTTCTGCGGCATTCTTCTCTTTAGTCATTTTTCTTGCATGTGCAACAATAGTCTCCCTTCTATGCTTAACTTTCAAGCTATCCTTCGGACTCCGGTTCAAACAACTTCGAAGACCATTCTTATTCCTTTCCATTGATTCTTTGGCAATTCGTATACTTTCTTGAGCCTTCTCTATAGCATCTTTCAAGGCAGCTACAGAGGCAGCGGCAGCTGAATTTACATCAAGTTCTTCATCAAAGAACGTTGGTGAACAATCACCAGCAGCACTTTCAGAAGCATCATATTTTGGAACCTCAAAATTCGAAGCGACCGCGCTCTTTGGATGACACTTGTTATCCTTTGGATTAGCAGGCAGGGTTGGTGGCACTTTAGGGGGACGTGATTTAAGGTTAACTTCATATGCATCGAAAAACTTGTCATTTGAAAAGGATCCATCCCTACTAGATCCATTTCTAGATTTCTTTGCACCTCCAGAAGTCTGTTTGTTAGCAAGATGTGGCACGTCCTCCCTACAAGTTTCCTCTTCCAGTTTCTCCTTACTGAAATCGGCTTTACGGCGAACATCACGATTTGAGCTTTTCGCCTTCAAACCTTCTGTATTTTGCGAAGGAGCAGTTTCATCAATAAAACAAGTAAATCCAGGCACATCGTGGAGTTGTGCTACGTATGTGGTCCCATTTGTTCCGTCTTTGCTTCTTTGGCTGGTCTTATGATACGACATATTAAACTGCTTCACAACATCAGAGGATTCAGAAAGAGGCGCTTCAGATGAGAAAGCTTCATTCTTTTCACTTGGATTCAAACAATTGGAGCCATTTGAGGGAGATTCTGTTACGAAAGCAGTCCTACAAAGAAAAAAGGGAAAAAAAATGGAATTCGTAACCAACGTTGTGTAATGAAAGAAGACATCGCTATAGGTAGAGAACTTAGGGAGAAAAAGTTCGATACAAGAGAGAGGAAAAGAAGACAATGGGTAAATATACAATGTTATATAAGCATGCGCAAGCGATAGGCGCCTGGAAAGTTGAGTTCTTAATTTATACCCCTCATAAATGGCGCGGCTGCTTGGTGCAGTGCCAAACACTGGGGCCAACAACCGTGAGGTTGCATATTGAAACCTAAGGATCCACAGCGTGGGAAAAAATAAGACCGAAGGTTAGTTCCAAAGTCCACCCCTTCAGGCAGCCTTTGGTTAGGTGGAGATCCAAATGAGAACAAAAGCCTACACCACCAGAAGAAGGCATATTTGTTTTTTTCTGTTTCTCCTTTTTTTTTTTTTTTTTTCTTTTGGAGCGGAAGGAGGACGGAGAGGCTTACATCTTGATGAATTGACATATATACGTACAATGGAGACTTAGTTGATGCATAAGGTAATCAAAATATAGACAAACTAATGGGGTACACGGAAAATTTTCAGAAAGCAACTTATTGACCCATTGCAAAAATTTAAAATTTCAGGAAAGCATGAGCTAAGCAACGCAAGTTAGGAAAGAAAGTAAAATAATGACTCGAAATCAAATAGTAAGTACTTGAAACTTCACGTACATTAAATAAGGTCCTTATAACAAATGGTAAAACAGCGGCGTGTGAAGTTAACAAGAATGACACATGTAATGCAAGAACTAACACTTGGTCAGCCAACCAGAATAAGCCTCCCAGATTAGACTACAGACCAAACATTGATGTTATCCTATGCTAATCACGAGAAGAAACCAGAATAATGCGCAAACGAGAACTGGGAAGCCAATTAGGACTCTAATGCAGATCACGTCAACCGACCAAATTAACACTCGAATGAGAATCAGCATTGCCCATTCGGAAACTTCTATTGAACAAGCTCAACATAATATCACTTTAAAACACTAGAAATCCTCTTTGCCGCCAAGTAAAATCTATATTTCCTTTTATACAGTATCTGTTAAGTATACAAATTCAAAATCTCATGGCTCAAAATAAAAACTTTTCCATAAGTTTTCCAAATTTTAATTGTTCTCGGCAACCGACAAGTACAAGTTAGGTGGAAAAATCACTTTCTAACTGATAATACAAAAACTCCACAACCAAAAAAAGGACAAAAATAGATATAACAAGAATGGCCCTAAATTTAGACATGCTTCAATTTTATGAATAGAAAAAGCAAATAAATAAAAGGAAAAACTTACCGTGATTTACTAGAAGGTCTTTTGCTTCTTTTCGGACCAGCAAACAACTCCTCGTGAGAAACACCCACGTCACTATCTCGCGAGCTGCCGAAAATCGCGGCATAGTCGAGCTTCGAGCTCCGAAAATCGGGGGAGGCGCTCGTTCCGTCGAGCGCCGCGGACACATCGAGAGTCGGAATCGAGGAGCGGCGCGAGCCGAAAATCTCGCCGTAGTCCTCGACCCGGGAGGACACCTTCGGGGCCCCGAGCTTGCGAGCAGCAGCGGGCCTGCGAAAACGCCGTCGTACGCGTTCTTGCCGAACAAGCCGTTGCCACTGGAGGCTTGCCTTCTGTGCAGCGGACGGGAGATTGACTCCATTGAAGCGGCGTCGTCTGGCTGCTGCAAGCAAAATCTTATGCAGAGCCGAGGTGGAAGACAAAGGCAGAAGAACAGGAGGACTGAGGAAATGATAATAAAATGATTGTTTGGCTTTTTAATAATTAAATAAATTATATATATAGGGGTGGAGATACGAAAGTGAAGCTCTATTTATTTGGTTGGTGAGGACATGCGGTCGAACTGTCAGCGTACTACAGTGTCGACGAGGAAAGTGACCGGTTTAGCCGGTAACAAATTTATTCCTCTGGAACGCCGGCAAATAATTACATCGAGGCGGCCAAAAATTACATGTAAATTTTTTTAAAAATTAATCTAGTCTAACGTAGAAACATTTTATTCTCTAGCTTCAGAAGTATATATGTATATACATTATTATTAGTATTATACATCGGTCAAAATTTCGCTTAAATTATTTAAAGTTGCAAATGACTTTTAGTAACACTTGTTAATAATAATTTTTTTATAATAAATGATAAAAACGAAGATTGGGACAGTTCAATTTAAATAAATTTATCAATTTTTTAGGATATAAATTTTTTTACTTTAATTCTTCAATCGCATGAAGATAATATAAGCAAGTTTTAGCAGCAAACATAAAGAGAGACTGTAATCCCCGATCTTATACAAGATTCAACCTTGTGATTGGGTGTGAGATCCATGCAAGAAATAACCTAAATATTACTAAATCCTTGCGCTCTAGGTACTATCTGAACAAGTACAAATTATCGTAATGCATAGATTCGAAACGTATTAGAATTAAAAAAAAGTACAGGTTGCAAGTTCCACGAGATTTTAAATTGCATTTGCTTCAACGGGACAAAATGATGGTTTCGGCAAGAGTAACAGGCAATTTATTGCTTCTGACTTCTCAGATTTTAAATTGCATTTTACTTTGTGGTCCTGAACTCATTTAAAATCATGCTTCATCAATTTTTTTGAAATCTTCCGTCCCAACATTGGTCCTATGCTAGTACGTTTTTACATTATTATAGAATAATATTGGGACAAATAGCGTGCTTATAGTTTGAACAGCTCTTCAAGTATATACTTTTGAATCTAAATCTGAAAATGTGAACAATATGTAACTCTCTATTATGATAAATTAGTGAAATAATTTCTAAACTGCTTATAGTCGGGATCGATTTGTTACGTATTAATAAAATATTTCTTCTATCACAACAGCAAAAAAAGAACATTGAAGCTATGCAGGCTTACACGACTAAAACCAATAATATTTCAGTAACATTCAACCAAAAAGCATATGTTTTATGAAATTAAAAATGGGGTTGAAGTAGTACTAGGCATACTAAAATAGTATTAAACAACTTAATTATGTTTTTGATGGAATATAATTAATTTAATGTACTTAGCAATTTCTTGTTAATAAAGGACAGTTCTAAATTTATTTTGGTGGATTGTGAAAGACAGTAAATAAGGGGGGTGAAGAAAAAGAGAAGTAAAAGACAAAATATTAGCTACTACAAGCTAAGAGGATAAAAACATCCAACTCTGGACAGTGTCATTAGGCAATGTTGCAGATTGTTCTTGATGGCCATAAAAAAATAAAAACAGTATTGGTTTGTCCTAGGATGAAGGATATACAAGAAAGAGAGAACAAAATGCTACAAGAATGATTTCAATTTCAATAATGACGTGTTATCATCGTTCACCGCACAACGGTCATTTAACAAAAATTGCATTTTTAATTCGATAATGTATTAATTAAAATAAATCTAGTAAAAAAGTGAATAAACTATCATTTGTACTAGTACAGTAGCACCCCCGTCACCCCGTTAAAAGTGGGTTGGTTTCAAGAGGTGATGTTTGTTTTTTTTCTTCTTTTGGTCAAAGACTAATAACATTTAGGGCTAATTATACTTATATCCCTGAGGTTTGGGGATAATTATAGATAAAGACAATAGTTTGGACAAATTACACTTATGTCCGTTGACCAAACGGAATACAAAAATACTTAACGGTTTTAAGAAAATGACTTCATTACCCTTGAGTTTGAAGGTTATTTACTTTCAAAATATAATTTCTCTCTTATTTTATTTTTTTCCTCCTCTGTCTTCCCAAACCATATTTTACCCCATAAATTTCTCTCTCTCTTCAGTTTGTTTTTTCCTCTCTCTTCCCAAACCACTACTTACACCCACCATGCCCCACCGCCGTGACCTATCCACCGGGCACCACAGTCGTGACCCAAGCACCCAGCACCACCACCGTGACCCAACCATCCTGCACCACGCCGTGGTCCACCACCTGCACCATTGCCATGACCAATCTACCACCACCAACCCGAAATCCACCACCGCCTCCACCAATGACCCAAATTCCACCACAACTACCACCATTTGACCACCCTAACCTTAAATAGACAACTACCCAAAACCAAACCCACCATCACGGACCACTCTTGACCACCATCGCCGACAGTCATCAAACTACCACAACGAACTCCATCAACCACCGATCTACCACTGTGTTTAAGTCAACCTATCAACTAAAACAAGATTTAAGGTAATTATCCAAAAAAAAAGTAGATATGTAGCCGATTGGACGGGAAAGAGGAGATGGGGATCCGTCGGGGATAGTGGTGGCAGCGCCGACTCCATCGCGGGCGCTGTTGGTTGATTGGTCACCGGTTGGACTGGAAAGAGGAGATAGGGATCCATCAGGGTTGCTGGTGGCACCGACTCCATCGCGGGCGCTGTTGGTTGATCGGTCGCCGGTTGGACGGGAAATAGGAGATGGGGATTTGTCGGGGGGCTGCTGTGAAGAAGAAAAGGTGAAAAAATGATTTAAAATAAGATTTAAAGATATGAAAGTGAAAATTTAAATTAAAAATAGAAAAAGTAAAGAAAAAAGGATTTAAAACAAGAAAGGGTGAAAAAAATAAGGGTTCAATAATATCCTAATTTAAAAAATAGGGTTAAAATCTTAATTTGAAAAGAGAAAGAAGTAGGTTTGAAACCCTAATTTTGGGAATTAGGGTTGAAAGCCTAATTTTTTTAAATAAGGGTTTGTAATCTTTATACAGTGTTATATAGATATATGGTATAAGGGTAGTATTGGCATTTAAAAAATACATATGAATGACATCAGCCAAAAAGTATAATTTTTTAACGGAACCCTAAAGGATGGATACGGCTGATACATTTTCAAAGTTTTTGGTCACGATATGTTACATTTTGAAACTTAATGTCCTTGACTGTAATTATACCCTAACCTCCGGGACACTGCTGTAATTAGCCCTAACATTTATATTAAGAATTATATTGCTGGGATCTGTCGGGACAAAACTCCACAGTAGTAGTGTCTTCCGAAAGTTAACATAAGTGGTAAATATAAAAGTGTCGAGACTGACAGCTTTAGCTAACGAGTCCGCTATAATATTAGTCTCGCGGTAACAAAAAATTAGTTGAACGGTCGAACGCTGGTTGAGCAGAGTCAAGCAGTCGCGAAGGAGGGAGAAATGCCATTGGTTACGTGCTATGGACCCCGGAGACAATTCAAAATAACAAATGAATTAGAAGGTGCCGTTCAAAGGGTTAACTCCCCGTCAATGGGCCACATTCATCCCTGCAGACATGATGATCGCGTTATAGTTTCAATCTCATAGCACACGTCAAAGCATATCAAATTGCCTTTGGGAGGTTGAAACATTCAACTACAGATTAATTAATCAACGTCGATGTCGATCTACGTGGAAAAGAAACAAAAGCGGCTGGCCATCTTGATGCCCATCTATTTTTCTTTGCATTTTTGGTACACTTGTTGAATAGGATGCTTTCGGCCAATAAATTCTGGTTAAAAAATATTGTAGACATGGAAAAGAAGGAATTATCACAATAATTTTGTTCCAGTAGCAATGTTGGAGATTCTCCTGACAGTTATTTAACATTCAAAACTTTGATTATGGCTCAAAATTCCCAAACACTGCACATGGGATTGGTGACAATGAGAAGAAATAATGAAATGCACATAAGATGAGGTGCCAGAGACCAAGACCACCAAAGGTACGTGATCTCTCTCTTTTTCTTTCCCCCCCCCCTTTTTTTTTTTTGAGAGAGAGAGTGAGGGAGAAGGACCAATTTTATTTATAGCAATGGAGAAATTTTTTATAGAACAACGAGCATTACAATTTGAATTACCTCGTCCATGTAAGTCACGTAAACACCGATTACAGCAGTATCATGAGCAAATTTATGTGTTCTTATATTTTTCAGTTCGCTTCACCCAGCTTAGTTTGCAACTTCTAGAATTTCTGATTGGCTGTTTATCTTCTCTAAGAACACCGATGGGCCTTCTTATTGATTTGTAAAAACTTACAAATCAATAAGAAAATCAAATGATGAGATGTGGAGACAAATCCTTAAGCCTAGAAAAAGAGGTCACTTGGTTTCAATTGGACCCACCAAATTATGGAAGAGTATCTCATGTCTTCTCTTATGTGGCTTTGAACTCTGATCGTCGTCCTCTTTCACAAACAACGTGACGAAGGTCTAAAATAAAGTGTTGGGGCAGCGAAAATTATTAAATAATAAAAGAAGTGGGTTTCCACGATTGGTGATACTTGATGGGTTTTTTTGCCTTTTATTTATGTATAAGGGTGTCTTGTCCGGTGGCATTATTGGGATATGAATACAGCAAAAGTCAGTTCTATGGACCACCTTGTTGACCACATTAGTAGCTGGCATGTTGAGCTCAAAGCCTGTCATTATGCCTCTCTTTCACGGTTCAATTGCCCAGAAATTTCGTCTTTTTCTTTTTTCTTCTTTATGTTTGTACAGGCTCTTCAAATTTATAATTTATTGAATTTGCCCAGGCAGAAGTTTATGCTCATTTGTTTAGAGCTTTCTCTAAGCGTCCCAATATCTAATTTACATGTTTTATCGTACTAAACGTAGTCTATAATTTAATTGAAACGTGAACGTTCCATTTAAGTGTCATTAAGTAATGCATTTCTAGACTTCTTTCGAAAAAAGCAAACATGGTTCATTAGCACCTTAGCACCCAAGCACATAGTGAAACAAAGAGTTAGGTATACCCCCTTGATTTTTTGGTTTTTATTTGAGAAAAAATCATTTTAAGTACATTCACACTAAATACGAGGTCTAATGAATAACGACTAACACAAGTCCCGCATCGATCATACTTGAAGTTTGAAATTGGTTCTTATACTTAGTGAGCTTTTTCTGTTCTTGATACTTTTGGGTTGGACATCAGGCTTCAATATGGTATTAGAGATAGGCCCATACTGTTCCATTCGTGTCGTTTTCTCGCCGCTTCTCTTCACTCAACGAGATCACCTCTAATTGCAAGCGAAGACGCTTCGCATGAGAGTGAGTGTCAAGTCTCAATCGATCATACATGAAATTTGTGATTGATTCTTACACCTACTTTTGAGTTGGACATCAAACTTCAATAACAGTTTCTGAGAGAAAAAAAGCTTGCCGTAATTTAAAACATTAAATGAAAACAAGGAAGTGTTATCATGCCACACGAGATTTGGAACTACTTCATTCATGAAGCAATAATTGATTAAGCTTGGTTTACTGCGTAGATGAACTCCTTCATTCGTGCATGCATGCAATTGCCTGGCAGCTCATGGTAGATTGCGCCAATAACAGTGGTAGCATCTCATGATAGATTGCGCTCTTAGATCATCATGATAATAAGGTAAAGCAAAAGATCACACGACAGTAGCTCCGATCCAACCTTTTCAACTATGTTCAAGATCTAAATTATTGTAAAGTAGATGTCACTACCCACGTAGTGTACTTTTACTTTTTTGTTTGTTTAGGGGGAGAAAGGAGAGCTTCGAATCTCCCCCTTCATTCTTGGAAAGCTACATTATTTCAACATTTGCCTCGAGGTCCTTGGGCTTGGACCAACCCAATGTAGTTCGAGTGGAAAAATATGCAACAAAACTTTTCACATTTACTATCGAAAATTTATTGGCTTTTTATAAGGGTAGTTTATATCTATTTTGAGCAAATTTTAAGGCATTAACAATTAACGTTTTGCAGTAGTCTAGAAACTTGTGATCTGCTTTAAGGTCTGTGAGTACAATCAAATGCGATAAACCTCGTTCGTCAATCTATTTGCGAAGGTTAGAGAGTTTAGAGGCCCCTCACCCCATTTTCCATGCGTGTGCACATACATTTCATTAATAGAACATGTCAAATGGAGTAATGTTCGTCTTCCTAATAGAACGTCTAACAATTGGTTTTTTTTAAAGGTGGCTTCTTGTGATATGGTCCCATCTTTTTGCCTTCTTAATTTTATGTTTTTATTTCTTATTTTCTTATTATGCAGTGTTACTTTTGTTACACAACCGTATTTGTTTACACTTTCCATACCCGTTTTAAAAAATAAATAGACTTTCGTTTACCTATTTTTTCACAAAATGTTTTCCATATTTTTGGTGGATACCCCTATAGTTCATCTTGTGGTATACCACAATACACTTAAAATGCCTCCTTATTTCTAATGTCTAACCCAATGTGGCCCACTTGTTCAAATGTGTCATCAATTTTGGCCCGAGTTTAAGTTAACTATTCTTTTTCAATGGTTACTAAAACTGCGTCGACCAAGCCCTCTACAACCATCGATACTCTTCACACCACCTACACAGATTATTGGTTGTGGTAGTGCTGGATGCCCTCGGAGGCTGTTTGTGTGTGGGGAGGAAGGGTTGCTCATGATTTGACGGTGCATATAATGGTCGTTGATGAGGAATTGAATGGTGCTGCTCAAAAGTAGCGTGATGATGGTCAGAGGAGGCACATATATACACACTCAAACACGTATATACTAAGGTCAACACGATTAGGGAGTATGATTATCGTCGTTATCGATGATGTCATTGCCTAAGTGGTTCTTCATGGTGGCTATGGAAGTGGGAGTTAACCAGAGCTCGCGCATGTGTGTGTGTGTGTGAGAGAGAGAGAGAGAGAGAGAGAGAGAGAGAGAGAGAGAGGGGGGCAAGGTGATGCGATGGTATCATAAACTCTGGAGAAAAACAGTGAACATTTTTAATTTGCTTTTTCTGACAAGGGATCAAGTTTGGTAGAAAAATACTATCTCCTTTCACTTTTTTCTACTGTTTGAACAAATATTTTTGAAAACAAGTAATAAAGGAGCTGGAAGAAAGAAATTTTTGCTATCATTACAAAAACAAAAAATAGAAAGCCGAAACGAAGGCCTCTACTCTAAGCCGATCGAGTTAGCAACCCTAGCCCAAGCCCAAGACCGATGTTGTAGCCGATCCAAGCCCAATACCAGGCCCACACTTGTGTGTTGTTTTAAGAAATAGGCAGGCCCAATCCCCAAATTAAAGCTCGCATTCGCAACACCAGTCCACGGGGGCCACCTCTGTATCCTTTTTCATGGCTTGAAGAAAAAGAAAAACCCTTTCTTTTACCAAAACACTGTTCGGTAGACCAAACAAAAACCACACACACACACTGAGTAAAGGTTTCCGAACTCTGTAAACGGCACCGTCGCGACGATGTTCCGAAACCAGTACGACACGGATGTGACGACGTGGAGCCCGGCCGGAAGGCTGTTCCAGGTTGAGTACGCGATGGAGGCGGTGAAGCAGGGATCGGCGGCGATAGGGCTACGATCGAAGAGCCACGTGGTGCTGGCCTGCGTCAACAAGGCCAACTCGGAGCTTTCGTCGCACCAGAAGAAGATCTTCAAGGCCGACGATCACATCGGCGTAGCCATCGCCGGCCTCACCGCCGACGGCCGCGTTCTCTCCCGGTACATGAGATCCGAGTGCATCAATTACAGTTACTCGTACGAGTCGCCCTTGCCTGTTGGCCGACTCGTCGTTCAGCTCGCAGACAAGGCTCAGGTTAAAACCCTAGCCTCTCTCTCTCTGTGATTTGTTTTTGTGTTTGTGGGAACTTTACAGTACTGTGTAATTTAGTGATGCAAATGTGGTTAGCCGGTTACTTAACTGAGGTCAAAACCTTACCTGTGTGTGTATACGCCTGTTTGTTTACTGATCTGGATGCGATTAATTGGTAATTGCTGCTGGAACCTCAGAGTTAGGGGTTAAGGGTTCTGTTTAATGTGAAGGTGCAATGGTATACTGTTAGAAAGCTTAAGTCAGCTGTGTCTGCTGGTCGTCTTGTTGTTTGGCTCTTGGGTCAAAAGTCAAAACCCTAACATATATGTAAATGTATCTATCTACATTTATGTCTTTATGTGCTTTTGTCTGTGCATTTTACTTCCTTCGTTCCATGCTGGATTTTCCCTCCTTTGGTTTTTTGTGAATTTTTACAGTAGATTTGGTACATGTATAGTTCGACTTTACTCATTGTTCTTACCCTAGCTTAGTCTTGTCAAATTGAAGCTTATTTAATATATGATTGCTATTTGAGTTCGATTATGTGTTTACATTTAACAAAATCTATCTTAGAATATTGCAAAAAGTCAAAGGGGGAATCCAATGGAATGGAGGGAATGCATTACTGCGTAATTTACAGATGTGGATGTCGTTAATTGGTAGTTGTTGCTGATCATCAGGGTTAAGGATTCAGTTTAGTTTTTTTTTTTGGCAGCGGAGACCACTATGCCCTGTTTGGTGTTTTTAAAATGGAAGTGGAGATGATGAATATAAGGATTTTTAGTACACATATTGACTACGTTGAACGCGTGATTTGACTGTGGTTATTTGGTAATTGTTGTTGCATCTTTTATAACTATTGGGTTATGGTGCAATTTTGGGTTTCCCAGTAGGGAGTGGGGAGAATGCTCAGGTCCTGACTCTTAATCCTAGTCTCCTTCGCTAATTATGTATATTGGACACTTACCCACTCTGCGGTGATGCTTATTTCGTGATTTGTATGAAAGTTAAATTGGTAATTGTTGCTTGATACTCAAAATTAAGGGGCTCTCAGTGCATTAACTTCACAGTTGCTCTTAAGGACTGCCTTTGCCTGTCGGACGCCTCGATGTTCAGCTCGCTAACAAGGCTCACACACACTGACAATGTTTCCTGTGTAATAGTACTTGTTACTAGATTTTTAAGATTAGGTTTTTTTTTTGTTTGGTGTGTTTTTTTTTTGGGGGAGGGTGGGGGTGCTTGTTTCCTAGTGTAGACAACACACGCATTGTGTGATTAGAATGTGATGAATTGGCTACTGGTCTTAATACTTAAAAGTAAGGGTTTAAATGTCCTGTTTTGGGTGTTTGTAATTGTGATATTTATGCCTTCTTGGTTGTCTTAAAACAGAAACTGAGATCATGAACTCTGAGAAATTTGTACACTGTAGTCTTAGGGAGCTTTAGTTTCTGTTGAAATCATTAAACTATTCTTCGAGTTCGTGGACAGCACATTTCCAAGTGAAGATGATTGTTTCCAGCTCAATTTGAAGTCGCTTTTGACCAAACAATAATTGAGCTCTTGGAAATTGTTATTAGATTGGGCTGGCCGTCTTCTTGACCATTTTATGCACGGTTAATAGATTAACCTATGCTGTAGCAAGGGGACATATTGGTTATATTATGGATAAATACTGTGTTTGGGATAGGTACAGAAGATGTTGAACAAGGAATTTCTTGTTATTGAAAACTTAGGCAAAAACACTAGTGTGCCTGAGTCATCCCAACAGTCTGGCAGTGGGAGGTTGAATTCTCACTGTAACTCCAAGAATTGGAAATAAGTTGTAACATCCTTGGTGGCAGCCAGTTTTGTAGTTACTGATAAGATGGGTCGAGCCTGCTAATCAACGCAGGAGTTCAGAGGGTGGTGTACCAGTTCCTCTGCGTTAGAATGATGAAGGTACGTCAAGGTATGGTGGCCATTTTGACATAAAGGGCATTTTCCTTATACTTTAAAATCTTCAATATGAGAAGCTTCTAATGTGGATTACATTGTTTCAACATATCAGAAGGTAGGTTTCATCTCTGGTGGGAAGTTGGTTTTCCAAATTGAGAGCCGTTTATAGGTTGAAACGTGAATGATGATAATGAGAACGTGTGTATATAAACGGGGAAGGAAGAACGGGAATTTTATATCAAGATTCAGTGGTACACATCTTTCATAATAGTCTTCCACCTGAGAACTTTCACCCTCTGCTACTATTTTAAAGTAACTCAATACCTCAATTTTTGTTACACCACACAGGTTATAAGGGTATTAGAAGCAAGAGACTAGTGATGGCATGATTAATTTTTTTGAAACAAAGTTGTCCTTGTTAAAGTAATCTTTTGGAGCCGTTTGAAACTTGCCACTTCAGCCCCTTAAGCATTGTAGATGTCTTCCATAAGGAAGTTCTTGGGTAACCCCGCACATAACTACTATTCATTGTCATGCAATCTGGTGTGAAGAACTCAAAGGAGGCCTAGTAGTTTAGAGTGGTTGATTCTTTGGTTTCTTTTGAGAGTAGTCGATTTGCTGCAACAGAAAGGTGAATAGGGGCTTTATAGTTTTTTCATTATCTTTATTTTTTGCTTCTTTTTTTTCTTTTTTCGGTGTGGGGTTGGGTGGGGGGGGGGGGTTTAAAAACTAGTGGCTGTGTTTGGTATGATTTGCAAGAAGGTAATGATTAAAAAATTGATGTTGTTGGATATGATCTTTGAATACTTCTGTAAGCTTGTCTTCCCAGTTTTACATGTTGCGAGAAATTTTAGTGTCCTTGTTGGCTGAGGCAGTCTTTATCTTCTTGGTGTTGGGTTGCATTTGGATATCTAGATTGGAGGTTGTGTTTACCATGTGGGGCAACAGTCATAAAGGAGAGGTATGTTGGATCTGAACTTTGAAGTTGTGGTACTTTTTCTGAGAAGGATGCCTCTTAAGATCCAAAAGAATTTCCAACTATTTCATCTTCTCACTTTTGCGTGTTGTGAAACTTTAGTTTCGGTAAAGGCAGTCTGGATCTTGTTAGGATAAAGTTTTGGCATGATTAATTAGATTTCAACCCACTTTGATGTGTATCAGTTTATCACAAAAGTCATATAGGCTGCCGCAAGTTCATTCAGCTCTTTACAATTGTTTCTGCTGTATCTGTAGGACTGACCGGCCTTTATTTTCTATCAATACTTTCACTTTCTCCTGTGTTTTTATGTTTGTTTTGTCCCGTGCACATTTCAAGAACTAAAAAAGCCTTTTTTTTTTAAGAATTGTGAAGAACTATACTTTGAAATTTATATTCTAACTCCAAAGCGGACATTGATAGGCTCAACTCTGTGTTTCTGAGCTCTGTACTTGTGGATTCATTTGAGTTACCCTGATGATTTTGATGTAGTGTGTGCATGCTTACACGGGATTTGCTCAAAAAAATTCTAAAAAAACAATTTTATTTGGAGTTTATTTTGGCATGGTCAAAATGCCTTTTCTCCGCAAGCACCCTTTTCATTTCACCAGTCCTTTTTAATTACTATTGTAGCTTTTTTTACTCTTGATTTTCCAAAATGTTGTCATGTGAACTAGAACTAGTAGTTGATGTCAAATTTATCATCCTTGGAGCAGTTTGAGATCCTTGTTGTGAAGGAAAAGATTTTGAACTTGGATTTTTCACTTAGGACCAGGAGCTCTTTTAGGAGATATCCACACCAGTGGTTATCATGCTATGGAGGTCATTATGAGAGAAAAAAATTAGTGAAGGTTTAGAGTGAAGAAGTGGCTTTTGTTCTGATTGATGGTCGCTAAGCATCTTATGCTTTGTATGATGATTAATCTATAGAAAAGAGCTAATGTGGAACATCAATTCTCTTGGATAGTAATGTAGTATGCGATCTATGAAAAGCTTTCTTGGTGTATGTGAAACATCTTTGATTTTGCCACAACAGTTGGTCGGCTACATATGACCATCTTGGTGTCCTTCAAGTTAGCACTTGCGTGACATTATGTTTGAAGACTTGCAATTATACTTGCAATGCTAAATCTTAGTTGCATGAATCATTGGAGGGACCTATGTTACATGGACTCGGTACGAGTGTCTGGATTGAATGCGTGTCTAAATGTCGGACTCGTCTAATTTTGAAAATGCAAGACACGGGGACACGGCAAAATGTTCATAATTGTTATTGCTTTTTAGTTATTTCAAAGGTAAAAAGGTGTTTTGTGTGGTGCACTTGGTTTTAATTGATAACTTGTCTCCTCTCAAAGCAATAACTAATTAAATAAAAAACTCTATATAGTATTGATAATTTCATATCCTATGAGATGTGTCGGACACATATCCCATACCCATGTCCAAGTGTCGAGTGTCCGACACGGGTACTTCACGCAAACCGAAGAGTCCATGTAACATAGGTGGGAGCGGGTGTGATGTTTTGGAGGGGGATTTGCTGAAAAGTAGAGTAATGGATCCAGACCGCAGTTGCCAAAAATAGAGTAATGGGTCATTTGCTGACTTCCGTGAAGGACTTGCCTAATTAATTAGAGTCGTCATTTATCTTAGCCTTTAAGGTTGTCAGGTTATGCTTCTTAGCCATGTCTTGACCTAAGCTTTTATCATTATATTCCATTCTGCCCACGCTTTTGGCAACTGCGGTCTGGACGTGATGGTCCTGTTGCCCGGTAGGAACTTTTAAGCCAAACAGTTTCCTTTTTAAGGTTTGGGTACGCGTAGAGGTCAATTTGCGAGACGGCAAACGCAGAAAAACTGATCGTAGATTTTAAGTTTTCGATGATTACCATTTTGGTTCGGTTTTGAAACCACCTTTGCCAGATTACTGTTACCAGTAACAGAAGGTTTCCCTTCTCTTTTGTTGATTTCATAACTATCTAGTGGATGACCATCGAATCGTGTAAATGCCACTTTGATTCACCATTTAACGATAGTGATCCACACGGCGAATTAGAGTGGTTAGCTCATGGATTTTTTGGTCACTGAACATAATAAATGCATTTACTTCAGGTTATGTTGTTTGGCTTTTTTCTGTGAATAGGTGTTCATACATGGCTAGTGGTGTTCTTTACCCAAAAAGGAAAGGAAAGAACAATCGACTCATGTTGTTTTTAGAAGGCTTTAAATAAGTAGTTTCGCCGATTGGCGCTGTTTGCACGTTTGCTGGCCACGACGTAATTGGGGCACACAATCCTCCTAAGGTGTCATCCAAAGGTGCCTTGCGGGACCTTACATGCAAGGTACTCGTAAGGAACCTTGGACACAGGTCCATGTGCAGTGTTTCGCATTTCATTCATTTCAGTGGATCGTGGAGGATTCGAAGATATCTACTTTGTGTTTGTTTGACTTGAACTTCTTAGGTCGTGGAGGAGAATGAGTGGATTATGAAGTATGGACTTTTTAAAATATAACATGCATGGAACTTATATGATTTGAATGTTGAGCTATCAGGCATACGAATTATTTGAGTTGAAACTTCAGTGTGGCATTTGGCCTTGAACTTCCTTTCAGTATTAGAAACTGCGTAAATCTACCTTGGTCTTCCCTGGTTCTTCCTTTGTGTCAGGTGAAAATCTATAACTACTAAATTATTCCTAAATTAAACCCAGCATTTTTGTGTACTCCCTTTTTTCTGGGTATGTCTGTAGTGTACATTTTATGCTAGTGTACCTCATCTTTTTCTTCCATCATCGCTTGTTGGCAGGTTTGCACTCAACGGTCGTGGAAACGGCCTTATGGTGTTGGTCTGCTGGTAGCTGGCTTAGATGAATCCGGAGCTCACCTCTACTACAACTGTCCTAGTGGGAACTACTTCGAGTACCAGGCTTTTGCCATTGGATCTCGCTCACAAGCAGCAAAGACGTACTTGGAGCGCAGGTTTGAGAATTTCATGGGCTCCTCGAGAGATGATCTGCTCAAGGATGCACTTTTTGCAATTAGGGAGACCTTGCAAGGAGAAAGGCTCACAAGTTCTATATGCACGGTAGCGGTGGTTGGAGTGGGGGAGGCATTCCACATATTGGATCAAGGAACAGTACAAGCATTAATAGAAGCATTTGAGATAGCCGGGGAAGAAGCTCCTGCTAGTGAGCCTACTGCTGCTGATCAACCAGCTTCTGAACCGGGCGTTGCTGCTGACCAGGGAGCCCCTGCTGAGCATGATGCTGCTCCAATGGATATTTGAGGATACGACAACCCGCAGGTCTGTAATGTGATATTTAGGAACTCTTGGCAAAAAATTAATGCAAAATGGTTGGCGCCATGGACGGCCGTCGCTCTTCTGCCCGGACGTTTTCTGGATGGAATTTTATGTGTTAATTTTAATTGCTGCAGACATTTAAAGCTCGACTCTGTGGAGCACGGTTTTACATTTATACTTGGATCAGTGATGAAGCATCGTGGTAGCCTTGAGACCATATTAAATACGGCTGGTAATTTGTGCCTTCCGTTGTGAGTTAGGTGATGAAATCTGTGCTTTAATCCCTATATTGCAATGGATGTTTTAAGTTACCTTGAAAATTGATGCTTACACAAATGTCGCTGGAAAATTGAGATCTTCAAAATTTCTTTAAAGGGAAAGTGGGTTGGATTCCTTTGTATACGTAGGTTGCCTAATACATGTGGTGGTGTAACCTTTGAGAGGCCTTGTAGTTTTTTATTCCCTCTTTTTCCCTCCAAGTTGACCCCCCGTGCCATTTTTATTACTATCTATATTTGTATTTGACGAAAGCATTTCCTTGAATTAAGTCGACCCAAATTAGTATGTCTTTGGGAAAAAACATCTAAAACGAAAAACTGATGATTTTAAGCACAGGAACAAACTGCAGAGTTGAGTCAAAACTGTTTACTCAAGAAGTTCAAATCCATGGTATGCCTCATGCAGCAAATATACAAGGCATGGATCACATTAATCTAGGAAACAGGTCCCTCGTGTAGAAAATGACCAAAAAACATCTTCATATGTATATATAGCTCTGCGACATCAGTTTCCTTCTACACAGGAAACAGATCGTCATCTGAAAAACCAGTAAGGTAAAACATCAAAAGCCGATAACAAAGTGCCATGACTCTATCCTAAAACGAGTCTGGTGTTATTCCGGTAGAGGGGAGCCAATCTCCTTAAGTTTGCACAGAACAGAATTTCTTGACAACTCTTGAGATGGAGGAAGAAACTAAAACTAGCTTACGATTTCGTCATTATTGAGAAGCCTTTGGTGATTTATCAGGTACGATGCTCTCCGGAACATTTAGTTCCGGGGGAGTTTCACGGACAACACCTAGCATTGAGTCATACTCCTCATCTCGGCGAGCAAACTTCTTGCGCATCACCTTCTCAACCTCGGTCTCGTCTAAAGGCTTTGCATTTTCAGCGGCATGGGCCTGTGCAAGATTTGCATAGTTGGTGGCTGACAAGGAGATAAATGCCATCTCTTCATTGGTAAGCTTCCTGAGGAACTTTGCCGGATTACCTCCCCATACCTATTATACATCAATTACAGATTCTTAAGGTCACATATAAGACCAGATTTCATGGTTTACATTTACGCAGAAACAGCATGCAAGATGCAGATACGTACATTTAGGTCTATTGGTGAGCAAAGTAGGTCTATGGGAGTCCAACCACAGAGATGGTTTTCCAACCTCTGGCTAGGATGGAAGCCATCTACTGATAAAGGTAACCCAAAAAAAAATGAAGAGCAACAAGAATCTGCTTAGTGATATAAGGAGCCAAATGCATTTGAAAACCCTATTACGTTCAAATTTCTGGCCCGCTAACTCTTACTTTACTATCCAAGACAATAGGATATCCAGATGGTCATTTGAATCACAGGGATAGCCAGATGGTCTAAAGAGAAACTAATTGCTGTCATAGAACTCTCTCAAAAAGTGACGCAGTACCTAGCAGACGACTATAAGCATGCACACCCTTCTTATAAACTAATAGTAGCAAATAAATTCCACGGTATTCCTCAAATAACTATTTTTGTGTTTAAACAAGCGAGCCCAACAAGTAACGGCTGTTGAAATTACCAAACAGAAAGAAAGTGAAACAACCATAACTAATTCTTACAAGAAACAAACATAGCTAAAAGAAGGGCAGCCACATAGCACAAGGCTCTCGCAATTGCGGGGTCTGGGAAGGGTATACCTATGCAGCTTTACCCCACAAATGCTATTTTTCTGTGTTCCAAAACAAAGAATCACATAGGTACTTATTGTGCTGTAGAACTATCGACCAAAAGAAGAAAGTCCTTTTCTTGCTGTGTGTGTGTGTGTGTGTGTGAGTGTGAGAGAGAGAGAGAGATTTTAGCACCTCTCCACAGGGAATCCTGATGTTCTGTCTCACAAGGGCTCCTGCAGCAACCATGGCATTTTTCTCAACCACCACCCCATCAAGTAGAGTAGCACCCATACCAACAAACGCCTCATCCTCGACAGTGCAGCCATGTAGAACAGCACTATGACCTGTGTGTTTGAATTCTAGTTTACTTCCAAGAAATTTTGGCATAAAATTTAGATTGCATCAGCTATTTGACATACCAAAAAGAGAAGCGCTCACCTACAGTGACATTGTCCCCAATAATTGTGGGTAGCACCTTCCCACTTAGATTAGATTTTGCCACATGCACTAGGGAGTGGTCCTGTATGTTAGTGCCAGACCCAATAGTGATGCTGTTCACATCCCCTACGCATAGAAAGATATATAAAGAAAAATAAGCGGAGTCCTAAAGATGTGCCTTCAGATACCAAGTACATATAGTTAAGGACAAGAAAAAATAATCAAGAGCCATATCATTATAGTTGCTGCAAAGATAAGTTGATAAACAGTCATTTTTTATCAGTTGGGAGTTGATTGAAGCGTGTCAAATTGTATTTTGTTCCCCAATCATAGTTCATCCCCTTCACAAATAATTATCAAAAACTTTCTGAAAATAAGGTGCAAAATTTAAATCCCCTGGTGTGAGGAGCTCCTTGAAATTCAAAGCAGTAAATGGCTTGTGGAGAAAATGAAATGCCCAAAACTTGAGAACATGGGAACCTTAAAGAACAACCAACCCAAACAACTAGGAGTAAACAAGAACCGTTAAGAATGACATCAATAAGGATATTAAAAAGCTATTTCTGTGTTTTCATTTCTGTTAGAACCTCAAGATGTCAAAATATAGCATAAGAACAGTTTTACTTTGTACGCGTGAATTGTGCCGCAGTAGGTAGCACATACCTCACAATTAGCACTTATTAATTCTTTCTTCCTTTCCTACCTTCTTCACTGCATTGCTCTATCTACTAGTCAACCTTCCCATTCTTGTGGTCACAGAAACCACTACCAATTACCATCCCGAAACACGCTGTTAGCCAGAATACACAGGTTCTCCTCTATTTTTTGAAGTCATCAACCCCAACAAAATCCATGAGCCTGTCAATATCGCAAGGTTGCCTCTGCCATCACATTGCTTCATCGTATTTGATTTGCAGCAGAGAAGAAAATTAGGGTCGAAAGATATTTGCTTGCATCCAATTATGAGAACTACATCTGCAAGTTTCTGCTCTCGGAGTGGTTTCGTGTGCAGGTAGTGTGACATCTTTATATGCTCAAACCCGGTTTCCATCCTAATCTTTAAGTTAGTGTTGTAGTTGTGTCCAGGGGCAGAAAACAGAGGTTATGATGAGAAAGGCCAAAATTAAATTATAAAAGTTATAGGTAATTAATCAAGACAAAGCAAATTTTGGAGCATTGATCTTTAAAATGAACTCAAGTAAAAGGGCAAAAACATCACCTTTAAACTTCATAAGTATCATAGTAGAAGCAAAAATAAAAGTAAAAGAAATGAATCCACATATAAATGTTGTAAAGGAGGACACTTTAATTTTAAAACGCTAAGAAAAAGAGTTTAAGACTAGCTTTTTACATTTTTTTCCTTTTGGATCTGAGTATTTAACACAAACTGAATGTAATTTATACACTAATAGTGGAGCCCAAAGCATAACATACTCTTTGGGCTTTTGATTGGTATTGAAAAGTTTGAACAAATGAATAATGTAAGGTGGGCCAACAGTACTGGATCAAGACCGAATCAGCAAGGAGTCAAGGACCTTAAGCTAGCAGGTGAAACTCTCAAAAACTTTGATAGGGGCCTCGGCCTCCTAGTGCTTTTCCCCCCAGAGTTCGGCCCTGGTTAAAGCAGGGGAGTGGGGATCTAATTTCCAGGAAGGCCAAAGCTTAGGGGTATCCCATACCATATATGTGTTTGGTCTGAAGAAGCTGTTGAGTTCCACTGGTACTTTTGGCATCAATGCGAGACATCAAAAGTTAGGTCCTTTCTTTGTCTATAAACGGGGTTCTTAAAATATTTTTAACATATCAACTTATCAACACCTCATTTGGTAGCTATAACACGAGGAATAAAGATTCAGAGAAAGAAAAAAAGTACATGCACAACAAACATTCAGCTTTAGTTGCATAAATCTTCGAAAGTTATTAATGAGTTTGCAATTGTGCACATTATTACTTTCAAGTGTTAATTCCAAGAAAATGAGGAACTGTGAAAAATAGAAATGAAGTTAAAACCAAACATCCAGGCAACTCAAATGCGTTATAAAAAAACCATGCTTTATGCAAAGCATTACCTCTTAAAACACATCCATACCAAATAGATGATCCTCGTCCGACTTGAACATCCCCAGTGATCGAAGCACTTGGGGCCACAAATGCATCCTTATCAACCACCGGAGCCTTATCAAATATGTTCATGAGAGTTCTATGCCTGGAGACTAAATTATTATAAACAAATGAAAAGAAGTCAAGTTAAATTGTGACTATATCCTGAATCTCAACTTAAGCAGGAAGTACACTATGTTACCTGATAATGGAACGAAAGAATAAGAAATAAACACGAAGAAAGTCTTGCACCAATAATATGTTAAGGGACATGAGGAAAGTGATGTCCTTGGGAACAACAAGCAATTGAGACCACAAAAGAAAGTATGAAGATCTTAATGAGAGGAGCCGGGCTGATTAAACAACTCAGCTCAATAGAAGCCCTAATCCAGTTCAGTTCTCGCAAGCCAATCTTGACAAGCATCAACTGACCTGAGCTAAAGCAACCTGAATTCTGAATTTTCATTGGTTGTCAATTATTATTAAGTAAAATCAATCAATCTGAAGAAATGGGCCAGAATGTAATCAGAGTCATTTGCATCAACATTCTTTTTTCTTAAACAAGCACCTCTACAGAGCTGTTCACAAGCTCGATTCAAATAGCTTGATTATTTGAGCTCCAGCTCAGGCATACAATTCTAGATAGTACATAAAAGGAGCAGGCAGTCTTTACTCATTTTTAACCTTATAACCTGACCAATAATCAGCTGCTTTCTATCATGCCATTCTCTACAGGGACAGAATGCTTCATAAATCTAAATATCAAAGGCTCCTAAGGAAGTGTCTTGTTGTCACAGGAATCAGCTAGGCCAGTCGTCTGAAGAGCTGAGAACCTAAGGAAGAGGACGCGTATCCTTATGATTGGGTTCTTTGTGTGCAAGAAGGCTGGAGAAAGTGTGGAACATCTCTTGCTGTTTTGATTGTGTCTAGAATTTGTAAAGTTTGTTGTCCTGTTGTTCAAGGTATGCCAGGATCATTGTGCGTGGTGGTTGAGGAAAGGATGGAACTCACTAGGTCTAAGGCAGGGCCAGCCATCAGTTGTCAATGGAAGTTATCATGCATATGAAGAGGCGAGAAGCCACTCGTGGTGACACCTTGACAATCATCTACAGGATGCATCATTAATCGAGGCCTATGGACTCCGGACACATCCGTTGTAGGAAAACGAGAAAAAACGACCAACTTCTCAATTTGCTAACCCTGAAAGGAAAAATATATCTATGGTTTCCAGTAAGCATATCTGCCTGACATTTCATAATATGTCAAACATCCTCAGCCACAGTAAGTGGGACCCTTTGTCCGCTTCTTTATGTATCATTAGTCGTCTTGATTTCTTTTCATTTTGTCTTGTTTCATGGCTTCAACTTTTATAATTTCTATCTAGAAAATTTCACCTTCAACGAAGTTCAGTAGCTCTACTCAGTACGAACTATCGAATCATAGAGGAGCACCCCAGAGAGAGCTATGGAGCCTCCTTCTGCCTTGAAAGTACACCTGCATATTTTACCCCTACTAGTTTTGTCCAAATACTATCTTCAGTCCAGCACCCCTCTTTGAATTCATAGGGCCTGGGAATCCTAAGAAAGATTATTTTCATACAGTTGGCCTCAAAGACGGAAGTGCAGATGATAATGATATTGATGCATTTTCTGAAAATTACTGAGTATTATGAAGAATTGGCTTAGAAACGAGAGGGAAGAAGAGCATGCCCCTACTGAACAACCCAAAAGGAAAAGCAAATGATTGAGGCCACAACACCTCCTGCATTCATGAAGATAAAATGTTGCCTGTTGTTCACTAGGGCATCAAACTTTGCTCTAGTCTCGTAAGCCAACATATTCAAACTATGTGTCCCAGCCAGGAGTTATCAATTTTCTCAATATGCATCAATATTTCCCCTGTCTACACTTTGTCTCCTACGCCAAATGACTAAAGTAATCCCACTAAAAACTCTAGGGCTCCTAAAGTAAAAATTGTGGTGTTAGACTAAAGATACGTTGAATGAGATAAAATGACATGAGCAAAAGAAAGTGGTATACGCTTAGGCAATAAATTTCATAGGAGGCTCCATGACTTTCCTTTCCCCACCCCTCTAGGACCTTAGTCGAGCTTCAGCACCTATGGTTGAATACTTCTGTTCAGTTCTATTGGATTTGTTCGAATGCAAAGCAACTTAGATGGAAATTTCTCACACGTTATCATGAAACTAGAGAAAGTAAAAGCTGAACCGAGACTATCAATCTTGCATAAGGAATCTTGCAAAGGGTTCCATTAGTGTGGCCAAACATGTTTGACATAGTATCAAATGTCAGGTAGATTTGCTAACCTCTGACGCAAGATATATTTTATATTCAATGGGTATAATCCATACATCCAACCAAGAAAGGGTGCTTTTTATTTTTAACCCTGAAATGGAGGTGTCCAGAATCCATGGGCCTGACTAAGCTCGCGTGGGAACAGTGTGGTCACCACACTAACATCTTAAAAATGACAATGATGGGTCAGCAAAGGTGGCATCACGCCTGCTCATATCGTTGGCCCAGAAATGCACCAAGTGAGAGTCGAAAATAAGATTATCAGGTTTATGGCTTGATAGGCCCCCCCCCGCGCAGCAAAGGAAGTCCTCTGGGCCCTCCCTTAGGGTGCGCAGGAAAGGCCCAAAGCCAATCCCAGGGCATAGTAAAGCTTCATAATGTCTTCCTGTCCAGGTGCAGGTAGTCCGTATCTTGACACACATGTATACTCACCAAGCTTCTCTTCAAGATGTTGCCCAAATCGTTACGCCTTTTGTGCAAGTAGAAACTTGAACCAACAAGGAATCTCTCTATCTAAGGCCACTTAGAGATGGCAATTTGACCCGTAACCGGGTATATATCCGACCCCCCCCCCCCCCCCCCCCAAAAAAAAAAAAGACCGTTGCAGCGGCCTTTTTTTTAAAAAAAAAATTGACAGGGTTATATTGTGTTTTGGTCTCGCACGCGGGGGTTGGGGGGGAGGGTGGGTGTAGTTAAATTTAAAAGTTGCATCAGATTCAGGTCGGGTTTGGTTTTAAGTATAACCGTCCCGGTATACGACCCGACCGGCATATATAGTACTCCCTCCGTCCCAAAAAAGTCGCTCAATTTTCCTTTTTTTGGCTGTCCCAAAAATAAAAGTTACACAATTGCCCTTAAATGGGCTGATTGGGACCACCTCTTTATTTATTTATTTATTTGTCTTTACTTCTCTCTCATCTCTTTCATATTCGAGTTTCTCTCGCTCACCCCCTCCAATTACCACCACCACCTGCCCCCTTTCGCTACAGCCTCCAATAAATCAGAGATCTGACAAAAAACCCAAAGACTCTATCTCTCCACCACCGTAGCCAACAACCCATGCTACCCAAATTTTGGTGGAGTAGACGAAGGTCATGAGCTTTCTTGTGTGTCGTCAATGGTGTTGGGGAGGGTGGATCTTGTGCCTGGTGAAGGGGACGCTGGTCTCGACGATCATTTTGGGGTGTCAGCTTGGATGTAACAACGACTAGGCGCAACTGGGCATTTCATTAGGTATCCTTAGGGACGTTGAGGCGGCACTAGGCATTGAGGTGGTTGCATGAGTGTTGAGACAGTTGCCCGCGTGTTGTGGTGGTCGCTTGAGTGTAGATGCAATCGGTTCAAGTTTTGGTTCAAGAGTTTCCCCTCTTTTTCTGTACTTTGAGATGAATTGTTGCGTAGGGCAGCATAGAAAATTGGCGATGGCATGTATAATCTTTATTCTTTGGGAGCATGAATTGGAATTGGTGGTCGCTGGTTGGTGTTTGTTTCGTGTTCATATTATGATGGACGATTTTTACATGGATATTCTTGATTGGGAAATACAAAATCAAAACAAGATGAAGAACCAGAGACTAGAGAGAGAAAAGAGGTTGGCGGAGCCCAGAGAGAGAAAGGGTCTTGGGTTGTAACTAACGTGCAAGTGGTTCGAAGAAAAAGTCAATAGCTAGACTTCTATTAAGGGTAGGATTGGATGATTGACATAATATGACTATTTCTTAAGACTACTAGCCACCACACCTGCCCAAACTTTCTCATTTCTCATCTTAACATTTCTCATTTCTCTGCGCTGCACCACCTAACCACCTCACTCCTCTAGCCGGCAGCTGTCCACCAAACCCTACCACAGCAGACCTGCCCTACAATAACAGAAGTCCCACTCCTCCAGCCGTCCACCAATCCTTAGCCACGCCAAGCAGTTGCACTGCCAATCATCCACTGACGCCACGTACCTCTTAATCTCTTTTCTTTACTCAGTGACGGTGAACAAGCACCGATCGACCCATTGACGGCGAACCAGCACTTCGAAGTTTGAAGCTTTGGTATTATTCATTTTCAATTTGAGCTTTTTATTAGAACGTTATGCTCGGTGGTATATTATTTATCTTGAACACTTATTTGACATCTATGGTTTAATCTTTCTCATTTGATAATTTAGCTGGGACTTGAATCCAATTTCTTTGCTATTGCCGTTATTTAACTTGTTCTGGACATCAATTGAACTTATCTTTTTATATATATACATGGAATATGCCCCTTTGGAGTTTGGACCAGCTTTCCCTTTTCCTATTATACTAAGAAAATAGCTTGTTTCGTATATCAAACACATAGCAGGGTCGGTTCTTTTATAGTCCATCAGATTAGGGATGGTATTCTCATTCCCTAAATCGATGGCGTGGCGGATCAAAGTTGGACTCACAAATTTGGACCGTTGGGGCAGGTACAGATCTCATAAAAATCGTGTCCAATCTGTGCCATTGACATCCCTAGGGCTACTAAAGTTACGGACACTGCTTACCACGGCTTCATTCGTTGGCCACCAGTCATCAGGTTACCAATTGCCCACCTCCACTCACTGGGCAGGCGTCAGCCCGCACATACAACATTATTCCAACTTCAAGGAGATCGAAAACGAAGCATAAGGTCACTTTAGCTTGTTGTAGCGGGGTGTTTCATCGTCAAAGGCTGTAGCATTTCCTATGAATTTGTTTAAGGATGTACAAGAGGGCTTTCTCGTCTAAAGGCATGTGTCAGCTTTTTGATACAATGACCACTACCTCCGATGATGCTACGCCGCTGGGGAGTAAGAGGAGTCAGTTTTCATTTAAGATCAAGAAAAAGCCGGACATATATTTCATTTACCTTACTATTATTGCAGTTACACCAAAAGGACAAGGATATGACCGAGCAAGTACTCTCCCTCGTCCGCCTAGGAATATAAATCTACTCTAATGGAAGGTGTCTGTAACTCTTCTAGCTTGTTCCAAGGGAGGAGAGCTTCAAGGGATGAGAATCCCAACCATTCCCAATCAAATAATCAGCAACACATTTCTCAAAGTTGTGTTGTGAAGGACGGGTTGTTCCACATTCAGTGGCAGAGCCACAGATGGGCAACCAGGGGCCTTGGCCTCACCACAGTTTGAAAATCCCATTTGCTTAAATTGATCCTTAAGCTTAAAATAAATCAAATATAAAATGTTGAAAAAATTAATAAAATGAGATTAGGAGAAAAACTGTTTAGCTAACACCGTACTTCGCAAAACCAAACAAATACCATCCCATAATACCTATTCCCTTTGACTTTTTGTGAATTCCTAAATGAACATCGGCTTCGCTTTTTTATTTTCCCTAGTTTGACTTGTCAAACAATACTTATTTGTCAAACAACAATTATTTGACTTATATATGAGTTCAGTAAAACGTGTAGATGATTTAATCTTAACATAAAAACTCGCAAATAGGAAAAGGGCACAACACTAATGAAACAGAGAACTGCACGGTATTCTTCCGTTGCAAAACCACATATTGACCTCACTATTTGCTTTTACCCTAGTTTGACTTGTCAAAAAATACATATTTGATTTATTATTGCAAATTGAGTTGGGTAAATGTGTAAATGTTTGAATTCTAACCTAGAAATACACAGAAAGTCAAGTCAAGACAAAATTATGAAACGAAAAATCTACACGGCTCTCTTCCAGTGCAAAACCAATCAACAACCAACATCGATAATCTGATTAATCCCCCCCCCCCCCCCCCCCCCAGCTATCACCGAAAAGAGCATGTTAATGAGCTTCATTTTCTACTCATCCCGATCACGATTGCAAATGCATTAATAATTCACCTACATTTGTAAACCTAATTGAACCACAGCAATCAAGGCACAAAGCAAGCAAGCAAAGGACACAGTGTTTATACGTGTAGAAGTTAGGGTAAGAAATGGAATGAACTGAATGTGAGAGAGAAGGGGCATTACGTTGTTCTTTGAAGTAGTAGTTGCCTTGGAGGCGTGACCCGAGGCGATCCATGGCTTGACCCGTCTCGCGGATCCAGAACCCGACGGTGTAGATTGCCCTTCCTAGGGTTCCCATCGATGATGACGATGATCCTTCTTCCTTCTACTTATGCCGATTTTCACACTCTTCTGCTGCTGGTGTTTGGGGGCTCTGAGCACTGTGAGCTAACGCGAGAGAGAGAGAAGTTGCCCTTCAAGTGAAGGGCACATGTCCAATTCTCATGGCCCAGGGGGCAGGAAAGGGCATAATAGACTTATTGCTTCGTTTGACTACCTTTCTCGTCGTTTACATTTTTGTGTTTAGATATATTTTTCGTTTTTTAATGTTCGCTCACGATTGGAGTTTCTCCCGCAGGAAAAATTCATCTTCTCTACAAACATTCTCTCTGCAAATCCGGCCTTCATCAACACCGGTGAGTGGTTACATGGTAGAGTAGTTCCCTTTTTTGTGTGCTTTGTGTGTGATTTTAGGGTTATTTCATTTTAAAATTCTTTATGTGATACGACAAATGACCTTTTAACGGATGTGAGTCTTTCTTTGTGAGCATGAGTGCGAGTTATCGACGGGTTAAGCTATATGGGGTCCGTTAGGTGCACGGCGATTAGGTTTTTGCTGGTCTAATAGCTTGTGTGGGTCTCTTGGTCGGGCTTGCATGCGATGAATCTAGTTCAAGGGTTTTACTTCTAAGTTTTTACGGTGCCTGCTATGTTTTTGTTGGACTAAGGTTAATGGGGAGGATGGACATGACTATGGTGGTCAGCTGTAGGTTGGTGGTGGTTGTCCCATGTGTGACTAGCATGATGGTGGATGGGTACAGTTGGTTTTGCAGGGCAGAATCCATTCGTTGCTGGTGTGCGGATGAGCTAGGTGGCGGATTGCCCATGGAGGTAGCTTCTGGCATTGCAACCGGTGCTTAAGACGCTTGATGATGCACTAGGCGTGGCTGCACGGGAGATCAAGGCACGCGGGCTCGGTAAGGATAGGTATCGTAGAAGCAGGGGACAAATGTCTGTTTGTTGGAGTGGGCCATGGATTTGGGGCTAGATTGGAGTTGATTTTTTTTGGTCGGGTTATCTATTTTGTTGTCTTTAGTCAATTTTGTGTGTGTCCAATTCCCAAAGAAAAAAAAAGCAAAATCTTTTTTTTAATGCTTTGCTTATCTTTTTTGTGGTTGTTGGCTACTATAGTAAGTACTTTACTTGTTGCATTGTTTTTTTTTCTTTCTAATATTTTATTATACCTACTACATGGGATTGTCATCTGTTTAAATCTGTGTCAATTTTGTTGCTTTTATGGGCAGTGTGCAACTTGATTGCTTTGTAATCTTTTACATAATTTTATATTTTTACTACTAAAAAAAGGTATGTTCTCTTTTTAAAATGCCAAGTCCAATCCCTCCAAAATCTTTGTGAAACTTAGTTTACTTATTGCCGCGTAAATGTGTGAAAAAATGATTTTCCAAGCAAGATAAGTGAGTTTTCTTAATTTTGATAATGTCATTATTTTGCATAATTGCTAAATGACAGTGGCGTGCAGGTAGTGGTGGCAACAACCGCGATGGTGTGGATGTGATAGCAAAGCGGCCATTGTGATAACGATGGTTTAGTGAAGGGGCATCATCGTTTGGGTGGTGGTAGCTGTAGCGGCTAGGTGGCAATTGTTGCAGTGGTCACAGCAGGAACATGACGGTTGCAGGGGTGACTTGAGTTAAAAAAAATGTGTTTGCAGTTTAGAATGTTCTTCCAACTAAAGGAGTAAACACTACAAAAGTACTGTCTCCGTTCCTTAAAAAGTGATCCATTTGAGCTTGCACGTATATTAAGGATTTATGTTATATATTGTGTGTTTTTCTCATTTTACCCTTTAGAGATAGAGAAAAGAGAGTGAGCCATGAGAGAGGAAATTGATTAGTAGGGTGTTAAATGTGGTGAGAGAAATATAATAAAAAAATGTAAAGTGATGGGTCAAGAGAAAGAAAATGAGTTGGTAGATAATTAAATGTAGTGAGAGAAATAGAATAAAAAAGGGTAAATATGTAAAAATACTTACAATTTTTTTTCTAATTTTTGTGAGACGGTTTAAAAAAATATATGATCAATTTTTTAGTGACGGAAGGAGTACTTTTAAGCATTACATGATGAGTAGAGTTTGACCATTAAATGTTCCCTTCACGTAAAAGGTTGGTAGGCAACTCCATATGGCTACCGCAAATGAGTACACAAAAGCCTGCACACCCTCGCAGGCCTCACCTACGCTGAGCAACTGTATTGCAACTCTCTTCGCGAAAAGATACAACCTGCATCACGACATCAAGCATCTATAGCCCAAAACCAATGGGGATATAGATAAGAGCTTAAACAAACAAAAGAAACACAAACAAATCTTTCATTTTAAAAGACAAATCAACTCTTTTTGAAGAAAAAATTTAAACAACGGTGACAATAATTTTATTTAGTGTCATTCATACTTTATCTTTTATTAGATGCTTAGTGGGGCATCAGCCTTCAGTCGTTCCCTTATAACAGTGACAAGTTAGTAGTACATGTAACGACAAAGTTATCATTATATACGAAATATTAAACCATCAAATGCTCAGCTGATTATCTACTCACTTTTTTTTAGAAGAATATAATGATAATAATAGTCTCGGTTCATTTCTGACAAACACTCAGTGGCCTGCCAAAAAAAGTAACGTGACACAACAGAAGAATGAGGTTGAGAAAATTTAAATTGATTGTTATTTTTTTAATTGTAGCCCGTGCAAACTACTACTCCGTACATGCAGGGGTAACTACCCACCAAATATAATTAGGGATGAGACATAAGTTTTGTCGCTAAATTCTTGCAACAAAAGAGTTATCCCTTCCGTAAATACTTAACCAACTCCTCTGTGCAAGTGACACCGAACAGTCAAATCCTATATAGCAAGAAGAACTGGAAAAAGATCGATACGAACGCTCGATCAGTTATTCAGTTGGATCTCCTTTTCAATTTGGTTCTTCTAGGTGAGCTAATCCTTCATTCCGTATTGATTAATTGCATGTCATGCCTAGGGCTCGAAATGTATCGATTATCGTCAATTCAGTCGCAATTTGCTGTTCTCGTCGAAAGAAATAAAGATCTTGCTTAATGGACTTTACCGCTAAGGCAGTGATTTTATGTCAATCCTAAGGTTTTAGTGTGAATGATGTGAAATGCATAGTTTCGTTAAGCAGAGTCATGATGTTGCTGTTGGACCTGCGAAATTTGGTTTTGTTTTGTTCGCAGACTGCAATTACGGTGTTACCAGTGGGTTTGTGTTTAAAAGTGTTGAGTTAGGACTTTTTTGCGTGTATTATTGCTTAGTAATTCCTGAAAGGAACGTCTATTTCCACCCGGTATTCATTATTGCATTTTCAGTGTCGCTACAAAGTGCATTAGTCACATAGTTGACGTTTCAGCGACTACTGAGGGTTCAGAAAAGCATAATATGGTCTGAGGAAAGCATAATATGGTCTGCAAACAGACATCCAATTGCTGCAATGTAAACTCACCACCCCAACATTGCCTAATAGAATCATTTTGTCATTTCAGCTGGATTTCTCTCTCACACAAATGCAGGCAGAGAGAGAAACATAGAGATATTACTTTTGCGCTTAACGGCATATAGATTTCAGCTAGAGGTTCTAATATTTGATATTTACAGGAACACTAAAGCTTAGGTTTTATGGAGGGAGCTAGTGGTGAGGGCAGCACTTCAGTGGCGCCCCTAGCCAAGTGGAGAAATGATTTCTCCAGGGCGTTCCAGTACTATTTGGATAGGTCTACGCCGCACCATGTCCAGAGGTGGCTCGGAACTCTTGCTGCTGCAGCGATTTATGTCTTGCGAGTTTACTATGTTCAGGGGTTCTACATTGTGTCTTATGGTCTGGGTATCTATATTTTGAATCTGTTGATTGGGTTTTTGTCTCCAAAAGTTGATCCGGAACTGGAAGCTTTGGATGGGGCTTCCTTGCCAACAAAAGAATCAGATGAGTTTAGGCCTTTCATTCGCCGCCTTCCTGAGTTCAAATTCTGGTGAGATTGCCTTCCACATTGTTTTTTTCATTTATAAGTTTGTCTTCTTTTTCAAAATATGTTTGTCGTTTTTAAAGAGTCATGTTTAACGCATAGAGTTGAAGTTTCCACCTGCATAAATTTCTGTTCTTTTGCTTATTTCATTCATAGGAGTCTATTTTGCAAAGGAAACGCAATTTTTTTGGTAAGTAAGGCACATCCTAGCATTTGTCACCATGTCTCCTTTTGTTCTGCGTATCATAAAGTTGTTGAAGTTATGTTTCCAAAGCTCTTGGTTGAAGCTGAAGCTGTGACCTTTTGGTGTCCTTTTTCATTTCAGCCATGCATCTGTCCTAAAACTACTTCAACATATATCTTTTCTATAGTATGGAGTAGATTTCAGACATTGATACATGTATTGCCTTCTTTGTTACGTGTTAAGTATGCCATTTAGCTAATTTAAGTACCGAGTGAGTTTGTTGTGTGTCTCTTTTTGTCGGCTGCCTCTTCTTGTAAGAACTAAATTTCACTCAGCACACTACAAGAAGCTGTTACCTGTATAACATTCTGGAGTGTAGAAGGAAATTCATAATCAAATGTTTAGGATTTGGGATCTTGTGTCAGTCCATGGTGTAAAGGCTTGGCTTCGGAGCAACAAGCTCTTAGTAGACACTGGGAGTTGACAAAAAGGAAACTATGTGAGTATGTATACGGTCCAAATGTATAAAATTTGTATGCTAGCTTCTTCAACAGTTTGCACCTTGAGTCGGATTGCTGTTTGCTAATTGAACGGATTGTGATAGTATCAGTCCATATGCTTTTAGAGTACCCCCCCCCCCTCCCCCTCCCGCCCCCTCTCCTTACTGCAAGTGCAAATGCACACTTAATTTATGTTCTTGCATCATGGGTTCAGAGACTTTCTCTCTTTATTTTCTCTTGCGGCATATTATGCTCAGGCCTGACAGGGAGATCACTAAGTCAGTACACATTTTGTCGCGTTGCCCTACTCACCTTCTCAATGCCCATGTCTTTTGCTGCCAGTGGATGAAGAGTAATCAGACTGGAGGATCATCTACGATAATATCAGATCTGGAGAAAAGCTGATTTAGTTCTGAAAAAATGATTGCCGTTCAGAATTGTTTTATGTAAATGATATATTTTAGACTAGGGAGATTGGATACCAAGCTTGCCATGTAGTAACTAATATTCTTCTGGAGTATATGAAGATAAATCACTTACTATAGGAAGTTGTGTCCAGTAATTATCCTTAAAAAGATGACATGGTATTGAAATAAACAAGAATGGCATCATCATGCAAATTTTGAGCATCATATTTGAGTTGAAATTTGGCTTCCTGTGACGGTGGCAGGATTTCTGGTTAGATCAGTTAGTGTCGGCGAGCCTCCAACGTATAGGATGGCTTTTCTCATTGTGTGGGGTATGTTTCTCAGCTTTCCGCTCTGGTTTTCTCAAAAATAATATCGTTCCGATCCTGCTCTATCATGGTAGTTGACTAGAAGTCAATACCTGGAATGTCGTTGACTAGCTAATGACATTGTTCAAGAGTATTCTTTTCCCACCTGCCCTCTGCCGTATACACAGTGTCCTAAGCACTATAGTTCATTGGTTTAGCTCCTTTTTTGGTTGTTTTTTCCGGTAGTATTGCCTTTTTATTTATTTTTTTAATAATTCTTTCTTGCTATTGTTGTTAGCACACTGCACTTTTTGCTTTTTATTGTACTTGCTGACAGCTATGTACATTATGTCCTAAGCAGTGTAATCCGTTTATCGTTTTAGCTCCACTTTCTGGTGGTTGTTTCTGTTAGTATTGCTTTCTTATTTATTCTTTTCTCTTGTTATTGCTTTTTGTAAACTTCTTATTATTCTTTTGATAATTTTATTTGCTGATTAAATTCCTGGTCAAGGAGGTTGTTGATGATTAGTTGAGTAATTCTGTCCTTAGTGGTGCTTTGGTGAGTAGTCATTAAGGGTCAGGGTTGAGCCTTTCAGAAAGGTTGACAGACTAGAGCAGAATGTCCATAATGTGGTTATAACGCTCAGTGAAACTGTCGAACTAAAGCAGATATTCCTTTGAGACTTCATTTTTTCCGTACCTATATGCTACTCTCTTGTAAATTTTCAACATAATAATTTCCTTTTCTTTCACAACGTCAGGTATGCCATCACAAAGGCTTTTTGCGTAGCGTTCACAATGACCTTCTTTTCAGTATTTGACGTCCCTGTTTTCTGGCCAATACTTCTCATATATTGGATTGTGCTTTTTGTCCTAACAATGAAGCGTCAAATCATGCACATGATCAAATACAAATACGTCCCACTTAACGTTGGAAAGCAGGTGAGAGCTTTTCCTTATTCTACCTAATCAGTATATTGTTTTTATCTTAGTTGCACAAAGCGGGGGTGGGAGCGGGGGAAGCGTAAGTACCAAGAAGAATCTGAGGTTGGGAGCAGTTTGAATAAATAAATGCGTAAAGAGTATTATCATTTGTTTAGCATAGTTTACATAGATAGCAACAACAGACAAGGAGACTTTAAGGACTTGAAGGAAGAGAGAAATAAGGAATTGAGTTGAAAAGAGCTTGATTTTCATGTATTCTATCACTTGTTCCATGCATCTCTATCCAACTAGCGGGATCGAGTTCTCATCTTAGTTTGGGACGAGATCCCATGGAGCTCCTAACTTGGGATCGCAAAAGCGAGTTTTCGAGAGAGAAACGTCACCATATTAGGAGTTTCCTGCAACTAAGGTTTTTATCATTATTATTCTCCTAATTCTTAATTCAACTTGTGGGAGTTGGTAGCATTTCTTCATGTTTCTGTTGTTGTAGTAATATAACAACTTCTTGGCGTTTGACAGAAATATGCCGGCAAGAAGTCTGAAGCCAGTAGCAGTCGCGCTTCAAGGGACTGAAGCTGAATCTTGTTCCTACTTAGGAAGGACATTGTAGGAGTTACACAGGTTTAAGAGTTCCCCGTTTCAGTATTTCATGGTGGAATTCATGCTTTGTCAAACATACATCTTTGTGTTAACTTAGGAGCAAATGTAATACGCATAACTTACAAGCATGCCCTCGTGGTTGAGGACAAGTCAGAATATCTTTTCCAAGATTTTAAGTTGAACGGTTCCCATGAGCTGTCTGCTGGCGTTGCTACCATTTGACTTCACTATCTTTTTGCTGTTCGCTGTGCCAAGAAGCGCAAGGTCTTCAGATCGTAACCATTACAGTGTTTTCTCATGATTCGACTAGCACAAATTGCGTACCATTCATTGGCCGGATATGCACTCATACTTGTTCGAGATAATTGTGTCGCGATCTGTATGCAATGATGACATGTACAGAATAGGTGTCAAAATTACTGTTCTCTATATATATAAATTTGCAATTCCGTTTTGACCTAAAATAGAAGTCCACTAGGTCGCACTATTGTAATGCTAAAAATATATGATCGATACTAACAGTTTCAGCTGAAGGAGGCTAAAGAACTCGCAATTTTTGCACGTCAAGCCAGAATTGATATCTATCAAGACTGGATTGATCATATTTTGGTACCGTGTGAGGCCTGATCATAATCAATCCCCCCCCCCCCCCCCCTGCTACCATTTTGTGATACACTTTTACTGTTAGGGTGTGCCTTGGGGGAAGTCAATTAACTATCTACATTTTGGGTATGTAATTATCATTAAATCATGGGATGTCATGATAATTCAAACATTTGTTGTATCATGCTCATACACAACCTTTAATCTATTCTATTCTCGACTTTATCAAAAAACGCTATGGTGGTTGGTCTTAACAGTTGCCATGCTCCATCAATTTGGTTGTGGTGCTCCATCAATTTGCGTTTGACTTGCCCCAATATCCTTTTTTTTTTCCTGGAAAATCGTATTTCTCCCCAACCAATGTGAATTGAATCATAATCTTTTCATGTATTAGCGGTTATAATAATCACCTGCAGTAGGAAATTCCCAGTTGGAGCAGAGGTTCACCCTGTGCCAGATATATATGAGTCTCTATCATACAAGTCCGATTGGTGTAACAACCTCTAACTACTGAACAACAAAAATTGGAGGTGGTCTATGTCAAGTATCTGACTTCCTGTTATTTTAACACCCTTATTCGTGTACGCAACTGGTTCTTAAAAACGTGGCCAGCTCAATTGTTGAGGATCACCTACCATCCAAATTCCCTGATAAAAGCTTCCAAACAAGCACTCAAACCGCCTACTTTCTTCCTCCAACAGATGAATGGAAGAACCATTCTCTTGATATTGTTCTTCTGGGCGGCTCTCACAATCGTCACCCCTATACTCGTTCGCATGTCTGCTGCTGCAAGATCCCACCTGGAAAATTACGGTACAACGAAAAAAAAAATTCAAGAAGCTTTGATCTTGCTGTATAGTCTGATATTCATACGCGTAATGCTGAAAAAGTTACTCTGTTTGCTTTGTCTCTCTCATTCTCATGGAGCTCTTTGCACATCGTCAATGCAGGTGAAGATAACGAAAAAACGAGCGCCATAAGCGTGATGGGGTTGTTGCCCAGAAGAGCCCTTGTAGCCATGGTATCGCCTCAAGCTCCAGCACCGGCAGAGGAGCCAGCACCAGCACCTACACTCCAACCAATATTTATGAAACAATGACACTAGTTAATCATACGCTAGGAGTTCAAGATTCCATGTCAAAGACTATATATATACTTGTTCAACACCATGTCTACGTTCTTATCTGTAAATTAAAGCTGAATTGAGATGAATTAAAACGAGAAGAAAAAGAAAACTTCCATAGACACTGCGTAATTGGATTGCATTACTTCGTTAATGAGGCCTTTTATGGTGAATTTTATAGTTTTATTACTTTTACCTGGATCATGCAAAACAACCTAGCACTGGCAACTGAAAAAGAACCAAAAACCAAAGAGCTAATCAACGCTGCAGAAGCTGAGGAAACAGTAAGTTGTTTTAACATAGTTCTTTTCAAGCATCACACAACAATGTGTCGATTCTGGTTCTTTGATTTAGTTCGGCTATCTGGATTGTTGGGTCTTAAACCTTATTAAGCAAATTATTGACTAGAGTTCTTGTCTACACATTTCATGATTATCATGCCTTTTCAAACATGGGGCAATTACCTCTTTTGATATTCTGTTGTGCATTGCAATTGTTTTACTTATTTTCTTTCTTAACGTGGATTAAAATGGTATAACTTTTGCCAGTAAGAACAATTAACTCCCATGGGAGGTATCTGCGTGGTTCTGTCTTCGAGATGTTTGACACAGTTTTTGTTCAAAAGCAAAAAAGCATGACTCTGTGCGGAAGGTGCATAGGCACAGCGTGCAGAGGCCCCTCACCGGCAACAACCGTTAATTGCCATTGCTTAAATGTTCTAAGGAATTGAAGGTGGCTGTTAGTGACCTTTGGTTCCAAATTCTGCAGTGCTGGATGCAGAGTTGGGAACGCCTCTAACGAGTTATTATTGTCGAGACTTGGCGAGACTGCAGGACAGTTGGCATTCTCTCAGCTGTCTTTTTTAAAGATAAAATTTCATACGGTGTCTATTAAAGTCTGATGTCCAACTCAAAAATATTTTTAAGAAGAGAAAAACTCACCAGTTATAAGAATCGATCTCAATCCCTATGTATATTCGATATGGAACTTTAATGGTGCCAGATCATTTTCTGTTGTTGCTCAGCGGGCGGCGCAGCACACGCTTTAGAAGCAACTTCATGAGCAGTAACAACAGCCTCACTAGCTGGAGCGCTTCTTATTCTGCTATCTCAAGCCTCCCTTAATCCAAAACCACAGATAACATGCACATAAGCTTGTGGGCTTCTCCTTGCCACATCTCCCTTAAAGGGAAAAAAAAATGCATTCCGGAGCAGATCATCATCACTTGAGGAGCCCGTGAAATTTTATAAAACTGCGCTCCGAGCAAGTCTCAGCGTGTCAGCAAGCGAGCCACGATGACAAAAGCCTCGGCGAGTGAGATAGCCGTAAAGTTAAAATTTGAGGGACAAACTTTGGCTGCTATCTAAGTTATAAAAATCTTCCTTCAATCCCGTATATAATGACAATTAATAGTCGTTAAATATTTGTAATGGTCTTTCTGCTAACACTTTTAACGACAACTCTTAATAGCATTTTTTAACGTCGCTAAATAAAAGTCAGTAGAAATATATAGCGACCATTAATTGTCACTATATTAGAGATATGAGGAAGATTATTTGATCTGGGTAGTAACTAAATTTTTCTTAAATTTGAGTATCCAAACAACAAACATTATAATTATGTATAACATTTATCTATAAAACAACCAAATAGTGGTCTCCACGACAAAAGCCTAACCGCATCCTTCACCCATTAATTTGAAGGATCAATCTACAATAACTAATTAACCACATTCAATCAACTGTAAATTACCAAGTATACATCATCGCTTGTGTACCTTAGGTAATGAAAATATATACAGGGAAAGGGAGAATACGGTTTGACCTAAGCCTTGTGAGCAAGTGACGAGACGACCAACAGATGAAGGCAGCTCAACACGTCGGTGTCGTATTGGTTGGTGGGCATCTCTCTTAAATTGTATTTAGAGTTTTAAAGAAAACAATCGTAACAGTGATAACGAGGTGCAATCAATAGATAGTCTGTCAGATGCTACTCAGACAGTCATACATATATATATATATATAGACACACACATAGAGGCACATGTATATACACATATTTTTTCTTTCATTTTCAAAAACAAAGTTTTCCTTTTCTTCCCACCACCCCTCACTTTGTTCTTCACTTCTCTCTCGCTCTTTTGCAACACACAGTAGAGCCCTAACTGCACCACACCACTGCCACCGCACCCTATTTGCCCCCCGCTGATCCACCATCCCTCCTCCTCCTCCTTCTGTCTCTCTCACACGCTTTTTTCTCATAGGCACCCTCCTACACTTCTTGCACAATCGTGGGAGCATACTGCGGAGCCGCACCCTGTTTCCGTCCCTCACTGATCCACCACCTCCTTTCCTCCTCCTTCTCTTTCTCCCGCGTGCGGGTGCGCACCCACCCCCCCGGCACATACAAGCAACCTGCGTCTGCATGTTACGAGGGGCAACTGCCTGTGACTTCTAGTTTTATGTCACTCCCTCGGCTCAATTCGTACTATATACATCTCGCCACCCTTAACTTCACTAGTTAATCTTGGGTGGTTATTGGTACATTTAATTGTTTGATATATTGAGAAACCAAGAGGCCATTGGTACTAAGGCCAAGGAGGTAAGGGCATAGTCGAAGATCGCCGCGGAACTAAGAAGTTCGAGAACTTCAATGGTTACCATCAAGAAGGCTCTTTTGGGGACAATGTGCATGTGTGAGTCATCTAAATTAGAAAAACAAATAAGTTAATCATGAAAAATGCACACAAAATAAAAAAATAAAATAAAATCGTACGAGGATAAAAATAAAAAAATCACAAAGAAATAATTTGAATTTTGTCCTCTTAGTTAAATCCCTAGCAGAAAAGCAAATTGCCTCCAAGAATTTTATACGAGTAAGGTTAACGTGGAAAAAGCAAGAAGAACCAGATGTGACTCTAAATCTCCCAATTGTAGGCTTCTAATCGTAGAAATCGAAAATTTGCATGCAGAGACTAAATTTACAATGAAAAGGTATTGGGCACACCGTTATACACTTATGGTCTCTAATTCATTTTTAGTGGTTTCCGATTTTTATCCAATTAATAACAATGACAAAGCCTGCATACAAAGGAAACAAGGAACCTACACTAAGCCCTAATTTTAATTTGAACACAACATTGGGGGTCAAAATGGCCTAGTAGGGATCAAAACGATGTAGTTCTGACCGACGTTACGGGAAGCGACCTAGTTATTAGTCTTACTTCCTCGAGACCTCAACGGACTCAACTTCTCATAATTGAGCAGGCTTAGAATTTTAAATGACTAACACTTCTAGCTGACTTAGAATTCTGAATGAATAAGAATTCCAACTTTGGTAGACTTCTAGGGCTGATAGACTTCTCTCTATATCAGACCTCAAATTCTCAGTTTGTATCTTTTTTGAACCGAACTTCGTTTCAGGGTTGGGTAAATGAGTCTAAGACTCTTAGACGAACCTATGAAAAGCTAGACAACAAAGAGAAATGAATGATAAAAGCTAGAAATCGATCGGAAGACAAGATACCTCTCCACTTGGCTCGTCTCAAATGCCTAAGGAGAGGTGGCTCCACGATGCAGTGAGACCGGTTTTGGGATTATTGATTGGAAATGTAATTTCTTTCTTGCAAAATTTTCGGAGTTTTTCCCCTCTAATCTTCCTTTTTCTCTTCTTCAAAATGTCTAAACCGGCCTTTTTATAGAGGTCTGGCCAGTTGAAGTGATAGAACAGACCCTCTTGGTCATGCAAATCATTGCAGTAAGATAAAAACCAAAATAAAGTGAAAAGTCCAAAATGGCCCGTGTCTAAGAGTGAGCACGGTTCGATTTGAGGGCTAAACCGCAAATCAAATCGATGAATCTCAATTCACAAATTCTTAAATCAAACGAACCAATACACCTCGGTTTGAACAATTCAAACAGTACAAACCAAACATTTCGGATCATTTTGAGCATGGTTTAAACATTATTTTATTTTAAAGAAAAATGAAAATTCCCTAACCGGTCAACCAATAAAAGTTACATCATATCATAAGTTCTAAAGATAAAGCATCTTGAAAATAAACAAGGCAAGACATTCGGAAGTCCATTCACTATTGGAATAATCTAAATAAGGCATTAAAATTCCAGTAACAAAGAGCTTCATTTCAAGACTTATGTCAAGATCCAAATTTGCATCTTTTGGTTAATCTGCAAAGTAAGGCGCCGACGATGGCAATTTCCAACGTCATCAGAACACGATGATGATATGCTCAACAATCTTCAGAAAGGATTAACACAAGAACTACCGAACAACATAAGGGGCATACCTTTATCAACTTTGCAATTGTTACATTTTGATCGATGGCTAAACCCATTGCCTTGAATACGATTTCTGAAGAATCTTTTTCCTACAAAGTATTAAATCTTAAGGACATGTAATAAGAGCAGAACGGAATCAAACTCTCTCTAGACTAAAGAGTTATAACACCATGCTTCATTCTAAAACTATGTATAAGGAAACCTAAAAGATTATATGGTACTGTAAATACTAGTGCCAAGAAAACTTACAAACCATTAACTACAATTTCACGAGAATATTGACCTGCCTTTTGTCAAACACAATAAATTAGAGTCACTATCTCAACTACGTGGCATAAAGTACCAGACACAACTGGCTAAAAATCCCGGGTACGGGTACATATTTTGAATACCCGCCGAAAATAGACCCGTACCCGAACCGACTCGCAATTTCGGGTCGGTCCGGGTTGGATACGGTTTACCCGACCTACCCGAGTTGTTCACTATATATAAGTGCTAGAATGCTAGGGTTTCATACTTTCATTCCTTTCTCTCATCTTCCTCATCGGCGCCGCTCCTCTTTCTATCTCTCACGAGTCACGACTTCGCTATCTCTCTCACAACGTCCCTGTTCACTTCCCTCCTTCTCTGAACTCTCTTGTCTCACCCACCACGCCACCGTAATCAGATTTGTCTCTCACTCTCGCCCAACATTGATCCACCGACGACAGCATCTCTCTCAGCCTCGCTCTCTATCTCTCGCTCTCACCCACCGTCTACTAGAGTCAGATTCACCGACAACCGCCTTTCTCCGCATCTTGATGGCACCAATCGTCCAGCTTCGATGGCCACAGTTCCGCCATTGTCTTCCGTGGAAAAGTTGAGGCCTTCAACTTTGATTTCATAGTCGATCTGACTGTGAAATCAATCAGATCTTGTTTTATTTTTCTGTTAATTTTTTAGGGATTTATGTAATGGTCATCAATCAGATTGTGATCTACTTGTATTATTTCTATTATGATTGATTTTTAGCTCATTTTCTGGGAATGTGTAAGATTGATGCTCTGATTGTGTTGGATTTGAGATTATTTATTGGATCTATAACTGAAAAATATGTTTAATTGTAGTAACAAAATTGAAATCATGTAGAAATTAAACTATGAAAATTGTAATAAAAGGAAGGGGGAAAATATTTTCAGAGAAATACCCCAGTGAATATATAGTGTTAATAATAGAAGTAAAAATTTGTATACTCGTGGGTAATACCCTACCCGCAAGGGTAGGGTACGGGTGCCAAGAAATACTACCCGAGAAAATCGGGTAATTTTTATCCTACCCGGATTTATCCGGACCCGATCGAGTTTTACCCATATCCAACGGGTATACCCGTTTGCCAGGTCTAGCAAGCAAGCACAACCACATTATTCAGCAAACATATTGAACCTGAACAACTTTATTATACCTCTTCATATTGACAAGCATGAAAATGATGCAAAACTTCAACCAATATCATCAAGAAATACTACATAAATGCCTCACTGGTAACCTTAATGCTCTCATTGCACCTCTCCCTTGAGATATTATACAACGATGTAATTAACTACACAATGTGAATAACTAACATAGGAACTCAAATAGTGAATACATGCTGCTTTTGAACATTACGGTATTATGACAAACCAAAAAATCAAGAAGTATAAAATTTAGAGTTTCAGAGACTTTTAATTGAATATTATTCAGTGACGATGGTAAGTAAACTTAAAAGCAAACTCATAATATACCTGCACATCCTCATTGGATCCTAATCCACTTCTCATTCTCGTCAATCTGCGTCTCAGCTCTCGGCTTCTCCACCTTCTGGACCAATCCGTCTCCACGAAAAAAAAAACCGTGCCAAATCGCCAAAAACAAACACAAAAATTTCACTACAAGAAAAAACACTTTTAGTGACGGCATTTTCCGTCGCTAAAAGTGAATATTCCGTCGGTAAAGACTTTTTAACGATGGACAGTCCGTCGCTAAAAGTTCGTAGGTGAAAACCCCATCGCTAAAAGATTAGCGATGGAATTTGATGGTCCCAAAATTTAATTTTTACGAAGGAATTAATTACTTTTAGCGACGGAATTTTTTGTCGCTAAAAGTGTTTTCTATAGTTTATCTAATTTCTGAATTTTTCAAAAAAAATTTAAAAATCTTTTAGTGACGGAATTTTTGTCGCTAAAATTCCATCCTAAAAGTCATTAGTTTGCTTGGTCTCTAAAAATGTTTATTGATCTATATAAAGACTTTTTGCTGTAGAATTCTGTCGCTAAAAGTCTAAAAATTCTATTTTTTATTTTTGTTATTTTTTATAAATTGAAACCTATTTCAAACAATTATCCCTAACCAACCAATCCAACAGAATTCAATTTTTTAAACTAGGATTAATTCTTTACCAAATTTTAAGTAATACAAATAAATATTAAACATATACACCACCATTGTACGTGATCAGTTGGCCCCAATCACAATCAACGGCTGTGGTTAAGTTTTAAATACCGTCTGATTCTTCCTGCCCAACTCTTTCTTTGAAGGCTTCTACGATGAACAGAGAAACCCCATTGATTTCACGCTCTTTTCATCTCTCTTTCTAATATACCCTTGCTCTCTGTATCACCCACCCACTAATTCATCTCCACCTACGAAAGATGGAAAGAGATGAATTCACTCACTACAGATCAGAAGCAATGGTAAGTTTGAAAGTACTCCAGATTCATTAGCATTTGCACCAAGAAACCCATTTCTTTGTGTATATTCTTCTTTCTGCCCCCTTTCTCCCGTTCTTGATTTCTCTTTGACATCACTTTACGAGAAATGCAAAAACGGGGAGGGGGCAGAAAGAAAAACATATCTTTGGAATGCTAAGAGATTTCAGCCAAACACTACAAGAAAAATCGTTTTTAGTGACGAACTTTTAGCGATGGATCAAAATCCGTCGCTAAAAGTATTTACTAACGGAATAGTCCGTTGATAAATATTTCTAGTGACGGATTATAACCAACGGAATTTCCTTCGCTAAAAGTTTTTTTTCGAAAATTTGATTTTCGGATGGTATTTTTGGTTGGGGAGAAATTTTTTTGAAAATTATTTAGCGGGGGGATAATTGCCGATGGATTAAATTCTATCGGTAAAGGTAATATTTGGAAAAATTATATGACTTTTAACAATGGACCTTCAGCGACGGCCAAATTCCGTCGCTAAAAGTCGTTTAAGTATGAAACCCTAAAGTCATTTCTCTTTTTCTCCCCGCCGCTTCTCATCTCTCTCTCTCTCTCTCCTCTCTTCCTGTCGGCAGCTTGTCCGTCCTCCGGCCATCTCGTCGGCTACCGGCCACCCTAATCCGGCCATCGCTCCACCCACGCCCCCGTGTCTCCTCTTTGGCTACAGATTCGACTATTTTCCGACCGCCACCTCACGCCCTTTTACACTACATGGCACGTTTTAAAGCACTTCAGCGGAGGTGAGTTCAAATATATCATTATAATATAGTCTCTAGTTTTTCATGATAGCAACTTGGATTATACTACTGCTATATGGAAAGGATCTGTGTGCATCGCATTCTCTTTTGATTTTCTTCCTTCATTTAAAATTGCTTTGCAAAGAAAATGGTGTACCTATTTTTGTTGCATTTTTATTTGGCAAAATCATGCCTGCATTATCATGCTACTTCAATATACTTGTCTAGATGTATAAGGTTATACAATATTTAACTATACTGAGGTATCCTAATTGAAGTGGTGTGATTGAAGTGGTGTGTCTTTAAACCATCAAGGATGCATTTCTTGCTAGAATTTCTTCACATTCTCTTTTGATTTTGAACTTCTTCCTGGTATTCAAAATCATGCCTGAATTTCTTGCTAGTATTCAAACCATCAAGGATGCATTATCATGCTACTTAATATTCTTGTCTACCTATATAAGGTCAGACTTCTTGTTCTGAAGTCTCTTCTGACTTGCTCTGAATCTTGTCTATGCTTTATAAGGGCGTTTTACATCATGGTTTATCCAAATTCTTTTTCATGCTGCAAGCGTTCTTGGTCTTCATTGTAATTTGTTTGGAAAACTCTGGGAACAATTTGTTACGAAGGAAAATGGGAGATTAGGCAATGAAAAGCCCCGGACTTCAGTTTGTTTAGAAGTTGCATGATCTAAGCTTAAACATTACATGTGGTCCATTTGACGTTGGGCACTAGGATGCATAGCTTTAGTACACCAATAGCGGGTTAATGTTGGTGTAGTTGGCAATCCAATCTGTTTGATCTTTGCTATACTAGAGGCATCGCTGCTCAGCTTTATGGTTTTGGGATCGTTATTTAACATTTTTCTCAAGTGGGATTGTTTAGTTTTTACACCAATCTAAGCATTAAGTTTCACCGCTTTGTTTGGGGCATCTATATTTTGTGCTTTTAACTGCTCGTTTATTGATTAGAATCTGAGAAATATTGTCGAATCCGTTGCTTATAATCTGTTCAACTACAGTCACTTGATTTTTGAACTAAAGGTTGGTTTACTACAACACGACAATGTTATCTGCAACTTTTATGTCCACAAGCTGATTTCAAGAGCTTAACCTTCTAAGACCAGTCATCTCATTCCACGGTTGCTTAGAATGAATTAACTTCTAGCACTTCTAACAATTCCAACTATGCAGCCCAACTGCATTGCTATTTAAGTTCACCAGCATTATCATATTAAGGTTAGTTTACTTTTATCTTATATATTCTTGACTCCTTTTGTTCTCTCACAATGCCCTCTCATTCGTTGCAGATGCGTTTGAATACTAGCAAAGATATATATGTGTTTTAATTTATTTGATTCACTTTCCTTTTGAGTATTTGAATACTAGCAAAGATGTAGATGATGTTTATGCTTCCCTAAAAGAAGAAGGTAAGCTCTCTACTTCTTTAAGGGAAGTCTTCACCATAGTCCAACTCCTACTCCTGTTTTGTGTATCTTATTGTACGTTATTAATTATTTCCCAACTTTATGATTATTCCTTTTTTGCTGCGGTTTCTTGCTTGGCTTTGTTTTGTTGCAAGGATGGAAAGCATTATAGTCGATTATATGATAATGTAGTTCATCCTGCAAATACCTTTGCATAAAAACCTTATAGATGTAAAAGATTTCTTTCTATCAGTAATAGTTCATCAAACAAAAAGCATGCAAAGGATAAGCTTTTTCCCTTACATTAGTGAGCTATGTGTGTTTGTGCGTCACTAAACTATTTATTCATATTGTAGGGGTTGAAGCTCTGTTCAAGATGCAAAGGATGGTTGATAGAACTTGGAAGCAAAAACCATGCCATAAATGACGTTAAGAGAGCATTCAAAGATACCTTGTACGTTATATTCCCAGGGAGACCAAAAATTTCTTATGTATGTATGTATGTATGTATGTCAAACAAATTCAATTCTTCCTGTCTATCGGTGTGAATAACACCTTGAATTAAAGGCTTCTTATTTTATGTTAAACTTGTACAAGATTGGTTGGGGTTTGTTGAGATTATGAATGTTGGTAGGTGGTGTAGTTTGCAATCGCCATTAGCATCAACTTTTTCTTGTGTTTATTGTTTACAATACTTGAATTGTGGGAACAATTTGAAGGATTAAAGAAAATTTTAAAAAAATATAAATTTCTAGCGACGAACTTTTAGTGACTAATTTTTCGTCTCAAAAGTACAAAAGAAGGACCTGCCATTGGTTTTTAGTAACACAAAATAATGTCTCTAAAGTTATTATTGATGGACTTTTAGCGACGGATTTTTCGCTGCTAAAAGTCTCATTCTCATATCATGGATGGACTTTTAGCAACGAAAATACCGTCGCTAAATTTTTTTTGAAAAATGAACTTTAAAAAATAAAAAATTATGGAAATTACCTTTAGCGACGAACTTTACCGTCGCTAAAGGTAATTAATTCCGTTGGTAAAAGTTAGACTTTTACCGACATCGACAGACCACCAACTTCCGTCTCAAATCTTTTAGTGACGGCCTTTATCCTAACAGACTTTTAGCGATGAACAGTCCGTCGTTAAAAGTCTTTACGGACGGAAAATGACTTTTAGCGACGGAAAAGTCCGTCGCTAAATGTCTTTTTTTCTTGTAGTGAAACTTTATTTAATCTTCTACAAGAATAATCTCTTAAAGCACACTAGTATATTGTATCGACCAGTTAATTGGAGGCCTTTTATGCGATTTATCCTTTATCGACAAGCCTTGTCGGCAAGCTGAAGAACAAGACGACCAACAGGTGAAGGTAGCTTGTCGTCATGTTGGTACGACACAGGCTAAGGGACGTCGGTCCTATGCTATCGTTCAGAGTCCAAAGGAAAAAAAACCCCTTGATATTGATAATATCGTGCAACCAACCGACGAGAAGTTTTTCAAAGTCTAGATTCATTTGACGTTGTTTTGTTGCTTAAACGCTCCTTAGCTAGTGTAACATGCAGTACATCTATGGAAGCCTCCACATTCTCATTGCCCTAGTATCAATGGTGCTTGTCAGGGACTACCAAAACAATAATGTGTATAAGAATGGGACATATGAAAAAACTATGTATAGAAGTTGTCCAAGCTCTCGAACTCTTAAGAAGAATATTTTAATGTTCGACAATTGTTGCTTTTTTGGGTCATAATGATATAAGATGTAGATATGGATGGCTACAAACACTCGAGTACAACAAGCCTGTAAAGGACATATACACGAATTTAGAGTTGTCAAACGGGCCGGGCGGCCCGCGGCCCGACCCGTTCATGAACAGGGCTGGCCCGGAGGAATTGGGCTTAGGGCCTGGGCATGGACCAGGCCGAAAAAATCTGGGGAAAAGCCCGGGCCAGGCCCGGCCCGGTTCTGGCCCGGCCCTGGCCTGGTTCCGGGCCCACTTGTTTGAATTTTTTGTTTTTCCCCCCATTTCTCTCCCCCTTTTCCTCCAACGGATATATTCCCCCAAAATTCTACTTTTACCCCCCAACAGCAATATAACGGCTAGTTATGTGTTCAGATTTTATTAATAAAGATCACCAAGAAGCGTAAGAAAAGATTTAACATATAGCAAAAAATAAAATGAGAGACAAGTAAATATATCTATACATACATACATATATATGAATATTACATATAATGAAATAAAATGATAAAAATTAGATTTGTCAAAATTTGAACATTGGACATGCCTAAAGATGAAATTTAAAATTGAATAACAAGAAAATTAAAAAAAAATTAAAAAAAGGGGCCAGGCAGGCCCAAGCCCGGCCCTAGAAATTGGGCCTAGGGCCAGGGCCTGGACTGGGCCTAGAATTTCCCCTCTGCCGGCCCGGCCCGGATTGCAGCCTCCTTGGCCCGGCCCCAGCCCGGTTTCTCTTCAAGCCCGATGGACCCGGGCCGGGCGGCCCAAGCCCGGCCCGTTTGACATCTCTGCACGAATTACAGCTCCATCGGTTAAACATCACAGTCAGAACACATAACGAACTCTAGACATATGATAGAAGCCAACAAAGTGGCTTCATTGAGCAATTGCTAACAAGGACCAAAATACAATAAAGCTAAGTAGCCAACTAATAGTATCTTTTTATCCTTTTCTTGGGGTTACTTCATATATGCCACCCACAAGACTAAGACACTCACCCAAAAGTAAATTCAAAGGATCAAAAGAAACTGAAACGGGATAGGAGCATAACAACCCAAAAAACCACCATGCTAGCAAGATAAGGTCGACCAAGTCAACCACCTTCTTAATTATAAACAGATTAAAATTAAGTCCTAATAAGTTAGTCTATTAGTTTAGTCAAATGGTTTCAACAAATCGGATGACATTATCGTATAAGTAAGAGGGTAAAAAAGAAAAATAAATAAATTTAAAAATGCTTATGTGTTTCAAAGTTCAAAGTTATATAATTAAGAGTACTTACAAACTAAACTAACATTTTTGGTATTTTAAACTATTTTCAACAATTTAGTCATATTCATTTTGAATATTTATTTGTTATCTTAGAGGGCTTTTGAGAGTTTAATAGTAGAAATTAGGTCTTAATATGTAGGTACATCGATTAGGTAGAGTCTTAGACGTGTAGAATTGATTTTTTACTTTTTGATGCCAAGGAAAATGGGTTCGTACCTACGTTGAAGTGCCACAAAGATTGCAGTCCTAGTCAGCTTCCAGATGTACAAAGAGAGACAGTGAGGGTGGAGTAAGGGCAAAGAGCAAGACTTCCCAGATAGGCCGTGAGGGATGACAGTACTGCGGAGACGTGATTGAGACAAACAGGGCCGGCAGTCGACAGTCTAAGTCAAGGTCCAAGTCAGGGTCCAACGCTACGGTCCAATGCTATGTCCAAGATTGTGTCAACTTGTGTTTCTCTCTCTAGAATCTAAGAGCTCTTGAGTTCTAAAGTGAGAAAGTGATTTTGAGAGAATGAGTGAAAAGTCCTTGAATAAGTCACAAAGTCCACTATTCATAGGCAAAGACACGCCTATGTCATAAAATGCCACGTGTCGTTCCCTGGGAGTGACACGTCACCAGGGGGTCCGAAAATACCAGTTCTCTGTTGGACTGCCAGTTCCCAAATTTGCGCTACCTGCCCCACACAGCGTCGCTCTACCTGTCTGAGAAGACTAACCACACCATGACAGTATGATCAGAGTAAGCCCGTTGTCCCAGCCACCGGTCCAAGCCTTTACTGAATCCCACAAGTGTGCGTCAAGAGACGCGTAGAGAACTTGACAACGGCGAGGGTTGCCCCTGTAACCAACTGCCAGGCGGACTAGGCTCGATGCCCTCCAAAGACCTGCTCCTGTCCCGGAGTGACCCGGGCCCCCGATGATCACTGGTAACATGAGTGGAGATGGTCGCAACTCAGTGCCTAGTGTCATGCAAGTCACCCAGGCAGCGATAGCTTTGTGGTAACGAGCCTACCTCGCTGCAAAGGGTACTTGTGCTGGAGCACTACGAACGGAGCCCCTTGAAATGCTGCACACTCCGGAGAGTGCGTCTAAGCATGTTCCACGTCCATGGCGGGGGCGCATGGTGTGGTGCCCGGAGGCCTGTAACATGATTATGGCGCATGGGCGCAATGCCAACGGCATGAGACATTGATTGTGGTGCATGGGCGTGATGCCTACAGCACGAGACATGATTATGGCGCATGGGCGTGGCGACGACCGTCGTGAGACCATACCTGGTATGTCATGGAGGTGGCGCATGGGGGCGGCGACGACCGTCGCGGGACCATACTTGGTGCCTGAGGCACATGTCATGGAAGTGGTGCATGGGCGTGGCGACGACCATCGTGAGACCATACCTGGTGCCGGGGGCACATATCATGGAAGTGGCGCATGGGCGCGGTGACGACAGTCACGGAGATGGCACACGGGTGCGCGTTGAGTGTCCCGGAAGCCGGGAGTGAGCCAAGTGCATATGCTATACCAAAATGATAAATGTGATCTTTAGTAATGACAGAGTTGGGAATGATGATACGCGGTCGTCAGCGACGGGTCATTTGACGGTAGAGCGCCACAGAGGCGGTGCGCGGTTGAGAGCGACGGATGACGGACGTCGTAAGGTTGATGTACGAACGTCTGTAAACATCGTGGAGGTGCAAAGACTCGAGAAAACAAGTGCGCACGGGAGGGGAGGCCATAGGCCAAAAGTTGGGGGAAGGCCAAGGCCACCACCCCTGGGGAGGCCGAGGCCGACCCTAGAAGTTGGCCAAGGCCAATGGCCAACTCCCATGAAGAGAGGCCAAAGCCACTCCTCTTTTCAATGAACTTCGGGCTCACTGACAGTAGGTGTTTTGATGGGCAATGACAAATCCGAAAGTTGTATTACTACGAGCGTGTTGCCGTGAGTTATACCCATGTGACGAACAAGGTGCCAAAGTCACATGCAAAGCGTACGAAGCGAACAAAGCGCAAAAAGGACTACGCACGAAAAATGAACAACCGGGTAGGGAAGGTCAAGGCCAACCCCTCATGGAGGCCGAGGCCCACCCCATGGCCTTGGGGGAGGCCGAGGCTGACCCCATGGGGTTGGCCAAGGCCTTTGCCCCTTGACCCTGTCGCTCCAGTTGCGCCGTCGGTCGATATTTTTGATGAAAAGGTGTTCGGGTGGTTGCGGTGCGACGAGCGTGCTACCGTGAGTCACGTTAACGTGAAATAATTGGCGCTTAAGTCACGCACAAAGCGTGCAAAGCGAAAAATGCACGTGCTTAGGCGCTCGCACTTTGACCGTTTGATGCGTTGAAAAAAAGACCGTTGAATCTGTCCACGTGTTCGCGCGAAGAGGGACTCCTAGTGAGCTCTTGGGTCCGACCGAGATAGGTTGAGAACACTTCTATAAAGTAAATTAAAATTATGACAACAGTACTTATGGATTTTATAACAATAAATTATAATATAGAGTCACAATTTGCATGTGTGACTTTAATAGCTATTGATAAAAAAGGGAATGGACACTACAATAAACATGATCAAGTGTCGCAGAAATTAAAAGGTTAGAAAAGAAAAATAACACTAAAAAAACTTATGTATATAGGATACTGTATGATTTTAGTTGACAGTCCTCAAAGAAATTGGACACAGGCTTCATTGGAATAGGAACTGCGTACCGGCTTCATTACACAGTCCTCAATGGAATAAGAACTGCGTTCCGGCTTCATTACACAGTCCTCAATGGAATAGGAACTGCGTACCGGCTTCATTACACTTATAAATTACTGGGTTTCGTTCAGTCTGCACTCTTTTTCTTTGCTTTTGACGCATCAAAAAGTTCTGTTTTGGTCCAACGCAAACTTCTTGAAAAACCCTAAAAGCAAGCCTTCCTTCGCTTACCAACCTTCATCGTCTCGCCTTTATGGAGAGTTCCTTGCACAAAGATCATCCAATGTCGACGAGCCAGTTGCTTCATCCAAAACCAGCAGTGACAAAGCGCCGACACCTGAGAAAAAGGTACGATGTTACTAAACCATCGAGCCAACAAGATGTATTGAAGTCTTCTACGAAGAGCTTGCACATGATCGCTGGATCTTTCTACATACCGAAGAAGAACGAGTTGAAGCCTCTCGGGGAGGACGCGCACTTTGTCTGCGAGGAGAAGCGAACGATTGGCTTGGCAGACGGCGTTGGCGGTTGGTCCAAGAAAGGCGTGGATGCGGGCGAGTATGCGCGAGAGCTCATGAGGAACTGCTTTCTCGCAGTTGAAGACCAGCCAAAGGGCGCTATCGACCCGTTCCACGTCTTGAACAAAGCCTATTTGGATACGGAGGCCCTAGGATCGTCCACAGCTTGCATCATTACCCTCACAGGCGACGTCTTGCACGCCGAGAATTTGGGAGACAGTGGTTTTGTGGTTATTAGGGCAGGACATATTATTTACCGATCACCAGTGCAGCAGAGTAGGTTTAATTGTCCTTTTCAACTTGGGAATACTACATGCCATGGCCCAAGATCGGCTATGAAGATTGCTGTTGAGGTAGAAGATGGGGATATTGTCATTGCCGGAACCGATGGACTATTTGATAATGTGCACTTGGATGAGATTGAAGATTTAGTGAACATGCCTCGGGAGGACGGTGAGATGCCCGACCTTCTAGCCTGGACAATAGCGCGCTTTGCCTCTGTGAAATCGCTGGATAAATCGTGCTTTACTCCTTTTCAGAGAGTGGCTATCGAGGCTGGACATCCCGAATTTGTAGGGGGGAAATATGACGATATCTCCGTCATTGTTGCCTACATCGTGGCATGAAAGTAGTGGTGATTTGCTTATAAGTTCTTCACGTCCAATTCTGTACAAAGTTGCTATATATGGTGTCTTCATACTTGGTTGCAATGAAATTTTAAATTAGCTGTAAGTGTAACAATCAAAATCCACTGGAGTCATGTGCTGTTATCTATCATATACTTTCTTAGCTACTTGGTGCTGTAACATTGAATCCTTAACCCTTTGCAATGTAAAGTTTCAGTCTCAAGGGTGTATTGCCATGATCCTGCAAACTAGGATTTATTTTGTTACTAACAAATGGGGGAAAAGACTAGAACTTTCTTAGACCAAATTATTTGATTGCCATTAAGATAGAATGTGAGTACCATAACTGTTGCACCTTTTCACAAGATTGTGGTATAACAAGACAGTAGAGCGGAAAAATTCTGCTGTGTGATCTTGTTATGTGAACTTGGACGAGAAAATAGAGCACATCGGCTTTGAAGATTGCTGCTGGGGTAGAAGATGGGTGTATTGTCAGTGCCGGGACCAATGGACTATTTGATAATGTGCACTTGAATGAGATTGAAGATTTGGTGAACGTGTCGGACCTTCTAGCTTGGACGATAACGCGGTTTGCCTCAGTGAAATCGCTATAGACACTTTGTGTTCTCCTTTCAGTGAGCAGCTGCTGGAAACCCCGAATTTGTAGGGGGAAGTACGACGATATCACGGTCATTGTTGCCTACATTGTGGCATGAAAGTGGTGGTAATTTGCATATTATGTTATTCACATCCAGGTCTCTACAAAGTTGCTAGTATTCTTACTTATTTGCAATTTTATTTTTTTTTTGTTACTAACACATGGGGGCAGATTAGAGCTTTCTAAGACGAAATTACTTTATTGCCAAGAAGATAGGATATGAGAAAACACAACTCTTGTACCTTTCACATGATAATAGCGGTATAACAAGACAATAGAGCAGAAAAATTCAACATAAAAAGTCCCATAACATTTGACCAATAATTATTTTCAGCTAAAGCCGAAACTTGAATCTCTTCCACGTCTCAAACAAACCGATCGAGGTATTCCTCCACGGTGGTGTATTTCACGTCCGGGTAAAGCTCAGAGGCCTCAACACCAAATGATGGCTCGATCTCAAAGTTGGTGTGATCTCCCTTCACAAAAACTGAATGGTTGATTGCTAGTACAACGTTGATTGGCATTGGAGCCTCTGTAACCATGGGCAAGGTCATACATAAGTCAGACAATTTCTGCAGTAAATCACATTTTTTTTGCTTCTAGAGATACAGAAACATCTTTGTAGAGGAAGTGTAGGTGGCAATAAATCGCAATAAAAGGACATTTATGATACTCTGTTTTAGCAGGGTGGTTTTCTGCTCTCAGGCAATTCATTCCTGGCTTTGGTTACTCGTGCTTTGTTGGGGTTTATTTGAGAATAATTTGTGGAATGGGTTGATTGCAGTGTCGTCAGTCCTCTTCAGTTCTCTAAAATCACCACTCTGTTAGTTGAATAGGCGGCGATGTGGTATCTCAAAAAGCGAGAACACTCGGAAAGGTTTCAGATGTGTGATGAATCTTTCTTTTCCCACCTTGATCTTTTTACTTACCGTGCAAAACTACTCGACAATTTTTGCCAAACATCTTCAACTGCTTTAAACTAGTGGTTAGCTATCAGCTACTATTTGAAACAAACTGCTACCGAATTGCGATTTATTTTTGTACATATCGTTCATCAAAGTTCCAAGTTTTTTTTACCCGCTTTTGTCTTTCAAACAAATGATAACACTAGCCCAACAACTAATCTTAGTATGATCCAAATGTTCTGAAACAGTACAATTCTCCGATCACAGTTAGTCAACTAATACTAACATTCTCGGGTTTGGTAAGAAACAATCGTTTTTAACTGACGCCATCCATACTTGATTGAGTCCGGCATTGTAAAATGCTTGGAACGTTATAGTGGAAATGCTTGGACTATCATAGCTCACATCATTGACCGTTTGATATACTGGTATAATCTTTGATAGACAATAGAATGATTCAACTGACTGCTAGTTAATACCAGAAATCCTCTCACAAGATTTTACTAAAAGCCAGTGACGCAAATTAAAGAGAAACAAGTGATCTTTATTACTGACCTTGGATGTCCTTCAGAATTTTCTCCTCTGGAACATATATTTTGTCAAGGGTTTTGTCAATCTTCTTCTCCCAAAGGGAAACAAGCTCATTGAATGAGTAAATGTTTTTAGGCGGCCTGATGTAGAGCACCTTATTCAATGTTCTTGGATCATCCACAGCTTTGATGGTGTAGGTGCCAATATCATGTTCTTCATTAAATATTGCTACAGACAATACAATAAAGGTTATATGATGTAAGTTTACTCAATGTTCCAAATATAACACATTTAAAGTTAATTTTTGTGAGTGGAGGAAATTACAAGGACTTGATTAGAGTTAGATTACTATAATACAAGGTCTCCTTTAAAGGGAGGAACTTACCTTTGGGATTTCCATCTCCTAAGATGATCACCTTATCTCTAGGCGGTGCAATGGCTCCTGGCTGCACCAACGTTGGGAGGAAATAGCCAGCAAAGCAATTGGCAGACACATAAGTGAAGGGAATTCCTTCAGCCTCAATTGTCCTGCGGATTTGGGCCTTCACTGCAAATGCAGATTTTGCTGGCTCAACAGCATGGACGCGATCCACATCATTTCCAAACTCAGATGGAAAGAATCTCTGTAACATTAAATTTGAATAAAGTTATGAGAAATCCCCATATCAAGATAACGAAAACAAAATGACAGATTTTTTGGAGAAAATATTCATCAGATTGAACTGATTGAATGTTATCCTACTTTTGTTCCAAAATTTGAGTCACTTCAATAAAAATATGTCTAAGAATTTAGGTAAAACAGTTCTAGACCAAGTGTAGCAAGCAAGTAAGCCAGTGGCTGTTACTAGGAGTCTAAGGAGAACGGTTAAAATCAACTCGTCTGGCCCTCATAAAACCAAACTAGTATGATATATCTGAAGTTGTAACGTATTTACTTTCGGTATAGTCAAACGGACCAACCTTAATATTTCCAGCTTCTTTGATGGCAGCGATGATCTTAACTTGATCTGCTAACTGCATGTGACCAACGGTTGATATCACAACGTCCACTTGCTTCACTGCCTTCACTAGACTCTCATGATCGTACATGTCCCCCTGTTCCATCAGCATAATGAGCGTAACAATGTATACGTGCACACTGTAAATTCTCGTACGTTTACAAGGACAAGAAAAATACATACATGAAGCAGCGTGACGCCGGCATCCTTGAAGCTTTCAATGAGCTTCCCCTTAGCGGGATCCGAAATTGTGCTTTCCCTGACCAAAAGGCATGTGGGGTGGCCAGCCTTTGCACTCGCTTCCACGACGAATTTTCCTATGTATCCGGTTCCTCCGATGATCAGAACCTTGCTTTTCTCAGCCATTTGATATTTTCTGGGAGAGGGAAACAAACTTTCCCAGATGTAGTACTGATGTTACAAGGGAAAGAGAGAGAAATTGTTCAAAGTTTTTTGTGTAGAGCCATGAAGTCTGGAAACCATGACCCGTTTTATACACGTCAGTCTGAAATAGCAATTAAGTTCACTAATGACCTTGTTGCAAAGTAGTAGTCTGATTATAACTTTTTGGGAGCTTCAGTAGAGAAAAAGCAATATGTCACAGTTTAGATTCCTTCTTTATCAGAAACCCACAAAAGCTATATCTCACTCTATCCTGATAATTATTGTGCCCCCCACGGCTGCTTTTGCAATTCACCAACTTAATTAGTTTCATTTTGTAATTGAAGTGGTAATTAATGCTATTCAAGATTTGCTGCTGAAAAGGATAATAAGTCGTACTCTTTGTAATTACCTGTGACTGAAGATCATACAGTTTGTTTTGCAGAGAGTGTTTTGTGCTGATAATGTGTGACACTGACGTCCAAACACAGTTATAAGGTGATTCATATTTGCAATATATTTTTAACAATGATGAATCCTAAGAACAGAAAGATGTGGGAGATAATTACAACTCTGTAAGGTTGTACTCAATTACCAGCTGACCATTTGTCTATCATCATATAGCTTGCAAGTTACTTCTACATCATAAGAGAGAGTTTTATCCGCGGAAGCATGGTAGTGCTAATGATCACATCAATAATCACATCGTTAGTTGGTCCTCCTATCTAGGCGATTCTCTTTCTATGGAAGTTTTGAGATTTCAAGAAAAAGTCATGGCGAAACGAGCCGCTTCATCCTTTCGGAATGCAGCATGCATATAACTCTCCGCTGTACTACGCTCTCCAAGTGTGCTTTTGTTACTGATCTCCTGTCCCTACCTTTCCCCAGAGCAAATCAAATGGATCCTAGTTGCTGTAGAGTAATGGGTCACAGGGTTCACAGACGGAGTTGGTCAAGGTTGACTATATCATTGTAGAAATAATAGCAGAGAGCAGCAAGGTGGGAAACGAATGCCTTAGATTATGGTTGTTACATGTTCCTTAGAAATGAATAAATGAATGGTCGTTGATGGCGGATCCAGTCACCTTAGTTGGTACATGGAATACGAAGTCCCACCAAAGTATCGTCACTTTCGTATGGTCCTTTAGTACTCTTTAAGTGTCAAAAAACTGCAACATTACATAACATCATTAAGGTGACCAAAAACTAAGAAGGTTTCAAAAAATAAGGTCATTAGAATGCTAAAAAAAGATGATCGTTAGATGATTTATATGGTTTATTTATTTTTTAGGAAAAGTTAATTGTTGCGATGACAAAATGGATCAATGCCCTTTCAGACTAAACTCAGCGTAAACCGTAAAATCACAAACTACTATCTCTATAGATTACAGATGGACTTTGTATAGTTATGACATTCTCATGAACTTCCGCAAATAATCGAATTAACATGGTTGCAATCAATCTTTTTCTCATGCTAAGACTTTAGCCACCATCATGCTTTCCACACTGCGAAAGAATTTGTGCAGCGGGGTTGGCAATGTGGGTGAAAAATGCGGGCATTGCGTTCCCTCCAAAGGTAATACACTGCAGTGCTCAAAGCTAAAGTCTGATTTAGTACGAAGGCATCTCCCTTGCTATTTTTGGGCACAGAAACAGATTTCATCTTCCGACTTCTGAATGATTGGAAGAACGTTGTTTCGCTCGTGCTGGCGTAAGAGCACACAAAAAAGAGACGAGACACAGTTTCACTTGCCTTGCCACAAGTATCAGAAGTGACCACTTCCCATTTCTTTCCTTTTTTTTTATGGTACATGAACGAAATTAAAACAAATTATTGACTCTCTCTCTTAGAGGCAATTCCTGTGTCTGCAAGGATGATACAGTTCAGGTTAGTGGGAAGTTTTTCTAGCACTTAGAATTGTTCTCGGTGATCAGCTCCAAAATTGGCTACGAAAGTTGTTCACATTTTGGCTCCTCCAAAAGTTGGGCTGCTTCTGCGGAGTCTATTTCACAAATCAGTAATTGAACCCTTCTCTGTTTTGCTAGTCGTAATCCACGGTATATTCTCCGAAATTGGCTTCAAGGCTCGTTACCGTTCCAAGGTTTCCAAAGATTCCAATCCTCATCTCTCATGATAACCATTTCAAGTGTTGAGTGAAATTATTTGCTCGGCTTAGTGATACGTGAAATTGCATAGATTTGAGAAAGGTTTTTATTCACCACATGAATGATGTGCAGTAAGAATTCAGCTTAGCCATCCTCCAAATATTCTAGGGGTAAAATAGACATTTTTGTAACGTACAACACCAGGAGCTGTACTGGTGAGCCTACACGTGATAATAGTCCTCCCTAGGCCATGGTTAACCCAAAAACTAGAAGGCAGGCCGTGCCCAAGACTCTAAATAGCCCCTCAACCTTATTCGGGCCAAACCTAATTTATGTTATAAAACTTGGGTTGCATCTCCTCCAACCCATGCAATTACTCTTTTAGTTATCTGGAAAATTCCTATTCAATAACTAAAAGCAAAGAAATTTGGAAAAAAAAAAAGGTCCGCCGCCGAAGATACAGACGCTAAAAATGGTGTCGGTTATTACCGAAAGACCTTTAGCAATGGATGCTTCGTCACAAAAAGTCCACTACGATTTTTACTAACGGACTTTTAGTGTTGACAATTCTGTCGCTAAAAGTGTTATAACAGCGACGGATTTTTAGCTACATATATTTCAGTGCTAAAAGTCTTTAAATTGAATTTTGAAAAAAAAAGAAATTATACAAAAATACCTTTAGCGACGGAATTTTCCGTTGCTAAAAGTAATTAGATCGGTTGGTAAAAAGTAAAATTTTGTCGTTGGAGACCCAAATTTCGTCTCTAATCTTTTAGTAAAGAGAACGGATTTTATCAACAGACAGAGTCTTTGGTGAGGGATAATCCACTTTTCGCGACAGAAAAATCTGTTGTTAAAAGTAAATATTCTTGTAATGATTATACCTACGAATTATAGTTATGAAATCATAACGAAATGTTAATAAGTATGGGTAAAAAAATAAAAGAATATCAAAATAAATATGATGATACGCCGAATAATTAAAAAGGATTAAAAAATTAAGAAAAGCTTACGTATGACTTCGACAATCTACGAGGCTTTCTCTATCATATATTTATGTCATGTATCATGTATGTTATGATTATATGAAAAGATTCCTCTCAACCACCACCACCCCAAACCCAAGCATCACTGCACCAATCGCTCTATAGATATATATTTCTTATCTTGTTAAATACCTTAAGTTATAATAGTCATAATTAAGTACTAATTAATATATGGATTCAACTTAGTACAAAAAAACTGCCAACTTGTGAGCTACAACATTTATTAATTTCAGCACATAATGTGTGTCTCTCATGTTTTTACATTCTTTCTTGGTTAGATTTTTTTTTTTTGGGGAGGTATGGGTAATATAGTTAGTCAATTATTTTGACGAGCGCAAAGTGCTTAATTAATATTTAAATTTGTTTTTCTTTTTGCATATATGATTTCAATTTCAAAGATTGAGGTTATTTCATTAAAATTAATTTGTGAAAGTAAACTGCTATTTGGCATTTTCAAGTATTTTTAAAAGTTATGTCAAATTCAGTTTGATTCCTTTTCTCTTTGCAATTATAGATGCATTTTGTTATAAAGTTTGAGTTTATTTGTTAAAATTAATTTCTTAAGTAAACTGTTATTTTGATATTTTGAAGTATGTTTAAGAATTAAGTCATTTTTGGCTTTTTATTTCTTCCACAAGAAGAAGAAAAAACTTTCTAATCTATGATGTATTACCCTTTAATTTTCGTACATGGATTTTGTGGTACATCTGCAACATTTTATTTTACTTTTTTAGAGTACTTTTGGGACGTTAATTGATTGTGTAGATTTTTGAAAGCTGTAGAACTTGTTTCATACTTTAAAAAGATTTACAAAATTCTAGCCAATTATATATACCAAGGAATGTTTTAATACAAATAAGAGTAAAGATATAGTAAGTGTGGGATGATTTTTGTATTTTACCTTTATATGAGATTTTATTTTATTGTTTGAAAATATTTTTGAAGTGTTAATAGTCAAAACTAAGGCCTATTGACTTTTTACTTTTATAAGGTTTACAAAAATCTGGCCACTTATACCTACAAATTATTTGATAATAAATTATAGGAAAGAGTGGAATAAAAAAGAAAAAGAACATGCTATGACATTCGATGGTCCAGATAGCCTAAAACTCCCTCATATATTTATCATTATTTTTCCACAATTACTAAAAAATATCAAAGATAATTCTTAAGAGCACTTTATAGTGTCGCTAATTAAAAAATATTAAATATATCCACCTTTATTTATTGCTATCTAAAAAGTTGTAAGCTCTTTCTATAATCCCGATTACGGCCAAAAAATTTCTCATAAAATTTGTCTTTCTTGTTACAAACTATGCAAATTAAAACACAGACAACAATGATGCTGGAGTAGTCCTCTTAGTAGAGACAATTGGTCTGACATCGTCATTGATCCGGAACAACGCTCGTATATACACAACACGCATTTACATACACACTAAATTTGTTTATTTATATATATATGCAGTCATTTTGGATGGCATCACACCAGAGGATCAAGTACTAATTCCAGTCATGGCATGAGGCTTCGGTGCGCCTGTGTTGGTTAAGTGATACTGCGACGCATACTTGTACCTGGGTCCTTCTGATTTAATAACTGGAGGCTCATTCAGAAAAGCCCATTTGCTACTAATCCACCTACATCCAACAACATATATATATTTTTTTTGTAACGGCCAGTTGACGTAGAAAAGTAAAGCATGTTTTCGTACTCTTCTTTTTCGCGTTTTGTTTGTCACCGAAAAGTGTCATGAGGGCAAAGTATCGATCTTTTAGCCAATATAAGCTGTTAAATCACGGGTTGAGAAAAAAAAAATGTTAAGAGTGAATATCATACCAGCCATTTTTCTCTATTAGTTTCTCCTTCGATTCTTCTCCAATCTCCATGTCCAACGAGTTTTCTTTGGTATCGGGCAGCGGCAGAAAGCTTGATCTCTGATACCTTCTCTCATCCTCGTACTCCTTGAATGTAGCATCCTCCTGTCAAATATACGAGATATACGAGACACAGATCTTCTACTTTCCTATTGGGAATATGTGAGTACTCATAAAAAAAATTCTACTTTTACTAACAAACTAAATGTGACGTTGCACGTTGGATTGGATAGCCATAGCCTTATGTCACAGATTTATTAGTTGGGCATCAAACATATTGTATTGGACCACACAACGGGTTTGACGTGTAACGCTTGTACTGACTCTAAAATCTCTTGAAAAGGGGGCGTGTGGACAATATATAGTTCGTCATATCTGTAAGAACGTCGTGTGGACAATCTCTTGAGTATCAAAACATTGGTATAGTTTAATTTCAGTGATTATATAGAGATTTAGTGAAGTTCTTAAATTTTGTTTAATTCAGTGATTATATAGAGATTTAAAAAAATCTCTATATAACATTATTTTAATATAATTTTTTTTGTGCATTTTATAGAATTTTTACACCCCTGAAAAATTTTTCTGGTTCCTCCCCTGGGGGTTCGTGAGACTAAATTCAAATATACTACGAGTTACGAACTAACTTTTGGTCATATATGTATTTATCTCGTATATATGTATTTACCGCTCGTCTGCAATCGAATGAAGTTAGGAACTCAAATGCGAAGTGAGTGCACTACACTTAAACTTGTTAAAGAGTCAGGCTTTAGGCTTTAACACGTGATTAAGCTTAGCCAACTGTTTCTAAATTTCAGTTCATCAATTGGTTTCTTATACGAGGAAGATGGCAAATCACACACTGAGCTCGAGTAACAGTATGGGCCATTTTACGGACCTAAAAACATGAGAAAGACAGTCTAAGAACGGCTAACATCATTTTATAATATATATATAAGTTAAATTAAACCTGGTTACTAGGCGATGATAAATGAGAAATAGCATCGGAATGCTCCTCCTCGTCTCGCTTCTTTGATTTCCAGTAAGTTTCAATCTCTCTCTTAGTCAGTGACTTATTCCTCTGATATTTTACTGCAAAAAGAAAAAAGAGAAGGCACCCATGTTCCAAGAAACCCTAAGAACTAAAGAAGTAACTTAGAAACATATATATATATATGGAAAAACTGAGAAAAAAGGTAAAGAGAGATTGATAACCAAGCTTAGGATCCGGGGAATGAGAGTCCCAGCCAGCCATAAGAGAACCCATTTGCTAAAATCCTCTAAATTGCTTGAATCAGACACACAGACCTGTTTCCCTGTGGAGAAAAGTTATTCAAGGCAAAAGGTTAAGGTGGTGGGACTTGCTGTTTCATGATCTCTATCTTCATTTACGTTTATTTATATAATAAAGTGAAGGAGATAACCTTGGACTTCTGATTTTAGTATATCTTTGGGCTGATCAGGCTCGTTTTGTTTGGTTGTGGCTAAAGATTCCAGCCAATTAATACCAGGAAAGAGCCAAAAAGATGAATGGAATTCTAGCGGCTTTGGCCAACAGATTTGTTTCGAGGTGACGACAACAAAGATATTGTTTGTTATCTTTGGACTATTGTAGATCGGAAGTTAATTCTAGCCATCGCTAACAACTTCAGTTAAATTGTTAGCGCTATCTATACCGTCTGTACTGTCAATTTGGATAGCTCAAATAATATTTTTTTTTAAGATTTTTTTATCGTCCGTTACATAATGTGGTGGACATTTGCACGAGTAGTCCGCTAGACTTTGTGGCGCACAACGACTTTAGTTAAAAATACAGTCGATGTGGCAAGCTGCTCAACTCGACAATATAGACAGTCGGATTGCGCTGACAACTCTTAAATTGGTAGCGCTTCATTTTACCAGCTCCCATTATAGACCACCTAGGGCATAAATTGCTGACTAAAAACAAGTGTAGAAATCTCTTTAAAAGGTGTAAAATTGAAACTAAGCCTAATTAGTCAAAGGGTTGAGAGGAAAACATACTTAAATTCCGAAAGTGCATAGCTGAATATAAGTTCAACAGAATGGATAACCGTACTTTACTATTCATCACAAACACTCGATTTCTTTCATTAAAACCTTTAAGTTTAATGTCTTTGCTGGCATGCTTCATTAATTTCTTTTAAAATGAAAGTGAAATATAAATATTCAGAAAATAATGAAGTGCGGTATCAATCCCAATTTTGATCTTTATGAAACCGTGGAACCACACTCACTCTCATAATTGGCATTTTAGCAAAGGTATTAGGCTGCAACATCTATTCCAGACCTTTGTTTGGCTGTCATTTTCGTTCTTTTCATTATCATATCTGTAGATAGACAACACTTCTTTCCAGAAAAGATGAAAACATGATTGATAAGGGCAGATATCAGAATACCCAATATCTTTTGAATTTTATCCTTAAGGACATATTGGTGCTGTCAAAATGAATTGGTAATATTACTCCGGTGCATATTCATAAGGAAACTCTAAAAAGTGTTATGGATTGATGTTTTTGAAAATGGTAAGCTGTCAAAATTATGCTAAATACGTAAAAATCGAAGTCATGAAAATGCTACCCAAACAACGCATAGGTGTTGTAGTTAGGCACATAATATGTATATACTTGCCTTAAATACAGTAATCCACATTTGTGACATCCACCCGTGGTCTCTCAGCAAATCCTAGTACATATACACAGCCCGAAATGCGTTGAGTTGCCGCACTTAGTTACGCTCGCGTGTTGGTGTAGTTGGGGATGGGGGCATAGGCGGAGCCAGCGGGTGCCACCGGTGCCTGCTACTCCAATATTTTTTTCATTTATATGTTATATTTAACTCACGATGATAAAAATGTCCACTTAAAATTTTATAAACATTTAAAGGAGATGTCTTTTTTATCATTTCATATGTTAAATACCTAAATTTTTTAGGAATAGCTATAAGAAATGTCATTTTGGTCATTTTAAATGCTAAGTTACACAATAAAAAAAAAGTTTAAATTCCAAACTAATAAAACTAAGGGCTAATTACACTCATATCTCTGAGGTTAGAGTATAATTACAGGTAAAGACAATGTTTGGACAAATTACACTTATGTCCGTTGACCAGACGGAATACGAAAAGACTTAACGATTTTGATAAAAAGACCTAATTGCCCTTGAAATGCCATTCATTCCTCTCTGAAAATTTCTCTATTCTTTTATCTCTCTCTCTCCACCCCCCCCCCCCACGCACGCGCGTGCGACACAAGCATGATCTGATACCAAATTAGGGCTAGCCGTTCCTTTTCTGCGGCACTGTGACTTTGGCTTGGTCCTCGGCGGTGCTGTCGGTGGGCAAATGGAGTTGACAGCGGCAGATTATACCCACCCCTTCATCATATTCTCTCTTCTAAAAAGTGCCTTTACGGTGCGTCACGTCCACCACGGGTACGACGCCGCTACCAGCTACCTTCTCCCAGACCTCCTGCGGGACCAAGGACCAGAGATGTTCGACGTCAAATGTGGTTTTTTAACAACGACATCGACATACCCCCCAACCGAACCTTTCGTAAGACCATCAAGCCCGAGAAGCTCGACCTTGAGGGTTAGAGGCTCCTACCTCCTGGTTGTCATCGCTTGATCACTTCCTGGGGATTGAGTCTATTTGGTTAGAGCTTGTAAAACAAATCATTTGTTTGAAAGGGGGTGAAAGCAGTATCAAAGCGAGAGGCATTGACCTCTGCGAGTGGAATTGGTCCACCAACTGCTATTATGCCTCTATCATCTTCTTAAATTTCTTCTTCACCCCGGAACTTTCTATTAGGATGTTAGCTTCAATCTGGTTCATGGGATTTATTACATAACCTCAGCAGTGGAACTTTGCGGAGGCGGTGGAAGTAGTGCATGCCGACCTTGCCAAAGTAGCCCAGATGGTACTTGTCAAAGAGGATGCAGTGATGGTGCATACCACCGGCGTTTCCCGTCCGCCAGGATGCTTCAGATCAAGACTTCAGATCGAAGACGACCGCGAAGAGGGCTGCCGATGCGTGGAGGAGCATTTCAGATTGAGACTTTAGAAATATTAGAAATTTAATTTGTAGATTTAGAAAATTAAGGTTGTGAACCCTAATTTGCAAATTAAGAACATTTTAAAACCCTAATTTGTAGATTGAGATAACTTAGGGTTTTAAAACCCTAATTTGCAAATTGAGAACATTTTGAAACCCTATTTTGCAGATTGAGATTGAAATAAATTAGGGTATTGAAACCGATTGAGAAAAATTGATGAAAAAGACTTCAGAGATTGGGAAGAAACCAAAACCCTAATCTTTAAATTAAGGTTTAAAATTTTATTCAGTATATACATTACAAGGGTAGTATTATCATTTTAAAAATACGTATTGGTGACATCATAAAAAAGTATACTTTTTGGACGGAACCCTGACGGATGGACACGGCTGATACATTTTAAAAGTTTTTGGTAACTGTATGTTACATTTTGAAACTTATTATCCTTGACTGTAATTATACTATAACCTCAGGGATACTGCTGTAATTAGCATTAAAGCTAACATTCAATATAGCGACGAAATGACACGTCTACACCACTAACATCACCTTTTTCTCCTCTCCCTCCTCCGGCGGCGGCACCAATTTCTTTAATAATTTCTCTTTTGTGTATCTGGTGCCCACCTGAAGAATGATTACAGACTCCTCCGTCACTGAGTAAGGGTCATGTAGGAGGGTAGTGGGGTGGGTTTAGAGGTGGCAAACTGAGTGGGTGGGTTGGGTTTGGGTGTGAATTAAATGGGTTGGGTATAAATGGACAACTTACCTATTTAAACCCATTTAATTGTGGGTTAAGTGGGTCCTCTATTAATTGGGTTGGTGTCACCCATCAAGCAAAAATGACCCATTTATATTGATAAAAAAATTTATTTGAAGCTGTAGAAATGGGGCTCATCTTAATGCTCCACACTCTCTCTCCTCATCTTCATCATCACCGCAGACCAGCAACCGTGGCCGCATCGGCGACTGCGGCCGCTGTCATAACAGCGACAACTACATCAGGCAACCTGCTACCACCATTCCATGGTCAACAACCACCGTACCGAACGCGACCACAGCCCCACTGCCAAAAAAATATGCACATCCACCAAACAGCCCCGCCGCAAATCTGAGCCTCAACGGGCTGCTATCGCCATTACGTCGACGATCACCACCACCACTCTCAACACCACCACCCCTACCTCCATTTGAGCCACCCGTTAGTAGTTTGGATCCTTACCTTGAAAACCTAGATCTACAATAGATCTGAGCCTAGATGGCTCTGATTCGAGAATCTCACTCGAGGACTTCGCCAGAATTTTCAAGAGATGACATGTTTGAAGCTTCTGGAGTGAGGATGGTGTTTGGTTGTGGGTGGTGTACTATTTCTTGTGGTGGCGACAGGGTGATGAGGACGGCAGAGAGTTAACAACTCCGGCATCTGATGGCGGCAGCGCCGACGGGGCACGAGTGGCGACAGCCTATCCGTTGTTGCCTTCATGGGATGGCCGAGACAAGCGAGACTTATTGGTCAACACAGTTAATTTAAATGGTTTCATGGACACCCACTTATAAAACAGTTAAACCAGTGGGTTATTGGGTTGAAAAAATAGCTGACCCATTAAGACCCAATTATTAAATTGGTGAATTTGGGTGGCATTTAAATTGGTGGTTCTGGGCGGGTTAATGGGTTTGGGTTGTGATTGACACCCCTAGGTGGGTTGGTAGTGAGCGTGTACTCTCTGACTGGGGAAAGTAAGGACTTTGAGGTAACACAAATTTGCTGCCATTTGCCTCCAAATGCATGTAGGTCTAAATTCAGCAGCTGGAGGATGAAAGCTTTGAGCTGGGGTCTGTACATGGTTTCCAACATTTAATATTATTACATATCAGTGCCGAAGATGCCGACCAAGTTCATGTCAACTTGCCTACCCTGTATGTCGTTGTGGGCACATTCCTAACTATCAGCAACTTCCAACAGTAAAAAGTGTGCTCCAAACCAACTAGAATGGAGTTGATAGATCTGGTTCTCTCATTTCTAGTAGCTACTTTTAAAGTCCATAAGTGGTCCTTGAGGTTCTCATCATCGGACACAAACCATGGCTTCTAATTCAGCCTCCTCATCCCTCAGCTTGGTGACAATTTCAGACTTCGAAGTTATTGCATCGTTTTGGCCGCTCTTTAGTTGCTTGCGGAAGCCCAAGCAAAACAGTTTTTCGAAGGCATTCTTCCATAACTTATAATTCCATACGCCTGCAGGGTGAATACACACCATTTTTTTTTTTTTGACACGTTAAGGAAAATAGTAACACTACAGTTTATATTGTTAAGCATAACAATATTCTTGAGTCATTTATCTAACAACTAACTAATAACTTAATATGGTATGACAAGGTACCGGGTTCAATTTTTCTCGACTGCATATTTGATTCTGCTCTATTATAGTACGATTTGTACTATTTATTTATACACTTGATTGTAGTACACATTAATTTATTTCTTCACGTGTAATCACGAACATACATGCGGAAAAGAGTATTAAGTTGTTGAATTGAATCTATTTTTTTTAATGACCAGAGCTTTGACTACGAACTTAACACTAGGTCAGTCCAGTCCTTTCATTAACAGAATTGAAATGGAGAATGAGCCCTCGTGGTGTGGACACTAATTCGGAGACATTGTTGTCATCAACCACTAGTGATGAACCCCAAAACAACCCACCCAGCCAGATCCAGAGCACACGTGCATCTGTGACTTGGGTCGGCAGCAGGAACCTCGATTCTCAGCAAAATGGGGCCTCTCCACAGCAAATTAGTGACCACAATCTGTGTGTGAGCAGTATGCCTGATATTTTCTAAGCAGATACTTTCTGCTGGTGCAGTGAACCTTTCATTCACCCACTGATCGATCTTGACTCAAAGTGCATGTGCTTTTCGGGGGTCCCCGGCCTCAGCCAGCATTGGTCAGGTCAAGATATAATCTCTTGCACTTTTGGGTGGTGGTATCAATCACAAAATGGCATATAACTTGTACTAACTGGACTACACTGAACATGTTAATCTACACAGAGACCTTTCAAGATGGGATAAGCTACAAGAGGGGTTATGATTTTGTTAGTTTATCTCACTAGTAGTTTGTTAAGGTGAGTGTTGATGCTGCCTTAAGCTAACTTAAAAGGCAAAATCCGCTCGCTAAAACTTGTGGATGATACGTTATGCATATATAATATTCCTCAAACATGCTGAATAGTTTTATGTACATTCGCTATTCTCAAGTCTTAAATCGTCATAACATTTAGGACATGCCACCACCTTGATACGTCACCAAGATCAAAAAGCATTTTAAGGCGTTAAAAGGTTTAGAATTTGATATATAGTTATTTGAGATCTACTGTACTTTGAGACAGTTTTAAAGGCATGCAGCGACGCTTCAGTAATTCTGACAACCAAAGTGGAGCCTCAGATGTCAAAGTTTGTAACTGAAATATCACTTTTCAAAAGTTTTATTATAATCCTCTGTATAATATTATACTAGTTTTCAAAAGTTTCGGTACGTGCATAGTATGATAAACATGTTTTACTTTTGTAGGTAAAATACGTAGATTGACATAAAAAAATAATAATAATAACCGTGATGAGAAGCAATTTTTAATTTTAAATCGTGATAAATAAAACGGCTTTGATAACGGAGTTAACTAATGATCTCTGGCCTCTAGCAACAAATAAAAAGAGGGTAGCCATTGCTTTAAGGGACGAGAAAAGTGCGGGATCCGAAAAAAGCCTCTGTGGCCGCGAACCTTCCCACGGTGACTGTTAGCGGTGGAAAGGCCAGAGTGACGGTGGTGGTAGCCCCGAGCCAGGGTCACGGATGCTCAAGCCTAGTGTTTCCAAACAAACCCAAGAAAAAGGGAAACAGAGTGGAGTGGATAGGGATAAAAATGGTCGGCCAGTTTTTGTAATCATTCCACCTTTTGATGATTTACAGTACTATTTTGTTTCCTCCCCAGACATTTTCCGACGGTTTTAAAGGCATAAACTTTTCTATCTCCATTCCCCATCCTTAAACCTTCGAGATCCATTTTCGCGTTTCTTTTGTGGTTTGCGGGCATCGCAAACGTGAAGATTTTGATTAGGATCCGAAAGTTTCGAAGCTTCTTTGGCGATTCATTGGAGGCCGTATTGTGATCGGTGACGGAACTTCGGAAGATTGATTGGTACATTGATTATGCTCCTTTTTAGCCCTTTTATCCTTCATATCTTAATTTCAGGGAATTGTAAAAAGAATGTGGTGATAGCAAGTTGAATATTTTGCTCTAAACGGGGTTCGTTATCTAATTGTCGAGTTGCTTATTGGCCAGTTTTATTAAAGGGTTTGGGGGGTAAGGGGTATTTTGAATTTTTTATGACACAACTGAATTTAGATTTTGGCTTGCGAGTTTATGTAGTATTTCTGGTCATTCATTTGCCACTAAAATACTGAAACAGTTAGGTATTCTGCATACGTTTAATGCATTTCATGAATGATCCCAACTGTTGCTTCAACCGATCTCTGAATTCTTTGTGGGATTTCGGGGAAATTAGAACTTTGTGTTAAATAAATCGAAAAAAATACTTTGATATCAGACAATGAAGTTTTGAAAGTTGAATTAGATAAATGCTTCTTTGTTGAACTAAGCAAATTTATATGTACTACTTGTTCAATTATTGAAATTTGAAGTCTTGTACTAAATGTTTTCGATCCAGTAGGCAGTAAGTTGGGCAAAGGAAGGGCTTTTTGCTTGTAACAATGCCGTTCAAGTGCTTAGGGTGCGAGCTTATGGGAATAAGAGATGGAACTGAGAGCAAGTCGAGAAGGCGAGCGGAGAGAAAATGTGGGCTTGGCCGTGGGAGCTCTTATATTGCTCCTGAAACGGAGAGGTCTCCACCTCCGTCTGCATCGATTGAACAGAGCAGGTGGGCAAATATGCCTCCTGAGTTGCTTCTTGACATAATCAGGAGGTTGGAAGCCAGCGAGACCTCGTGGCCTGCGCGGCGGGACATGGTTTCTTGTGCAGCGGTTTGCCGTACATGGAGGGAAACAACAAAAGAGGTTGTTAGGACTCCTGAGCAGTGCGGGTTGCTCACCTTCCCTGTGTCGTTGAAACAAGTAATGCTCTACCCTATAGTTTCTTGTAGTAATATTTTACTTCACACATGGCGTCTAGAGGTTTTCCTTTTTTTCCCTTTCCTTTTGCTCTAATAATCGAATTTTATTAGCCGGGACCAAGAGAAGCTCCTATTCAGTGTTATATAAAGAGGGAAAGGGCGACTTCAACGTATCGGTTGTATCTTGGCCTGAGCCCTGGTAAATAGCATTATACTTTCTTGGTTGGGTTGTTATTGGTACTGTCGTACTTGTTATTATATGCTAGGTCCTTTCTTGGCTAATTGTTGCAGATATGTTTGAAGGATTTTTTCCTATTCATTGGCAAGTTCCTTAATATGTAGTTTTTACATTTCGATCATATTGCAGAGGGAATGCTTGTTGTTATCCAAAAGTTTAAAACCTTATAACTTTTGTTTGTTTGTTTTTTTTTGGTTTGTGGAAGAGGCTCGGACATATTATGTGTTAGTAGCTATTTATATGAACTCATGTTCAAAAATTCAGTCAGAGAGGAGATTATTGGATAACTAGTTTTGACATTTGTAACTTAATTTCTTTCTCAGCTGAAACTAGTTTTTGTAATGATTTTTTGATTTTAATGCTTAGTCATAGGCCTCTCTAGCTGTAATATATCGCAGTGATGGTTTTGGTTCAATTACAGCACTGACAGGGGATGCTAGTAAATTGTTGCTGATAGCGAAAAAGTTCAGAAGGGCCACCCACACAGAATTTATAATTTCCTTGGTAGCAGATGATTTTTCTCGGGACAGCGATACTTATGTCGGGAAGCTGAGGTTAGCTTCATGGTTGCCCTCTTTTCAGCAAAATGATTGAACATATTAAACAAGTTATTGCCTTTTCATGCAATTTGAAACTTGTGTTCAGGTCCAATTTCCTTGGTACCAAGTTTGTTGTTCAAGACAGTCAGGCTCCATGTGACCCTACAATCCAATTTACTGGTCGCTCACATCAAAAGGTCAATCTGAAGGGATCCCCGAGGTTACCAGTTGCTAATCGCACTGTGGCCACCATATCTTATGAGCTCAATATTTTACGTACCAGAGGACCAAGGAGAATGCAGTGCACCATGCACCTGATTCCCTTGTCTGCAATTGAGGAAGGTGGGAGCGCCCCTACTCCAGAAACATTTGGGAGTTTCCTTAATAAAAAATTATCTCCCTTGTCAGTTTCGAAAGCCAAAAACCAAGGATCTAGCTCTACTAGTCCCACTGAACCACTGGAGTCAATCTGCAACCGTGGAGATCCACTGATTCTAAAGAATAAAGCCCCTAGATGGCATGAGCAATTGCAATGTTGGTGCCTAAATTTTAAAGGACGCATTACAGTGGCCTCGGTTAAGAACTTTCAGCTAGTGGCATCTGTTGGGCCTTCCCAAAATGTTCCAGCTGCAGAACAAGAGAAAGTGATACTACAATTTGGAAAGATTGGGAAAGACATTTTTACTATGGATTTTCGGTACCCTCTCTCTGCTTTCCACGCCTTTGCTACCTGTTTAAGCAGTTTTGACACTAAACCGGCATGTGAATAACCTTACCTCTTCCTATCGCGGGCCACTAATCCTTGGCTTCTCTGAAAGTGGGTTGTACATATTCTCTCCGGCGGAAGCTCCTTAGGCGTTTCCCCTTGTCATCATTGAGGGCCTTGAGGTGCTACACTAATTTGTATCATGGCAGCAGCCAGCGCGGTTTTATCTGCAGAATGGCAGTCGTGTGTGACTTCAGCACTACAACATATTTAGGTCTAACTTTGCAGGAAGGTAGGAAGCCCTTTTAGTTCAAAAGGGATCTGTTTTTAGCCTGTACATTTGTATCTTGTGTAATCTGATTTTTATATTTCAATGCAAATTATGTTGTACAGGATGCATTATTGGCGATTGTCCATTTATTTATAACACCAGAATACAATGAAAAGTAGGATGATCGCATCCTTATTGGTTACCAATTACTGTAGTGTGTTATTACGATGTACATATCATATCACATTGGGAGAATTGCAAATTTATTATTATCTCACTTCTTCAGAGAAGATCTTTCTCGTCATCTTTACCCTTCTCCCGGCAGCTATAGCGGCAACCATGACGCCTAGGCTTTTCAGGATTATCTGGGTCGGAATCACTTGATTCCATGAAGAGCCCTCCGAGGCATCTCCTTCGGACTGCAGGATCATAAGTGAGCTTCTGTGCTGGGGTAATTTCGAAATTTGCCTTGTGTGCACCAAGGGACTCTGTTCTATTACTTGGCTTCGTGGGTTCTGTTTGTTTACGAGAGAGAACCAGTCGGACGCCAGGATTGCCTTCGGTAATGCAACTGTTGAACAATATTGAATTGTTAATACCCTGTATATTGCTGTTTATAAACTCTTTTGTTGCCTGATCTCGATTATTAGCATCTTTCGACCATTTTCCTTTGGAGCTTCCTTCTCCGTCAGTTGTGGCTTCGGCACTCTCATCGGGATTGACCTTATAACCTCTGTGAATGTGCACCGCTCCTTCTCTTTTGGCTGACTGAGAACCTAGTTGCATAGATGCTCCTCTGTTTTCCCCAGCGAGGGTTATGACGCTTACCGGTTTGCCCTCAATGGGATTCCTTGGGTGGGCGATAGCCATTTTATGAGCAAACTTTGAAATGTCTTCCACGATCTCTTTGTGCAGGGGAACTCGTTCTTCATTGGGTGTAGCTGGCTTTTGACGAGCTCCACCAACAGGGCTGTTGTCCTTGTTATTCGAAATGACGGTTTTGGGTAGTTTTGCAAGAGAGATGGAGGTACTTAACATTTCCTTTCTGCCAATAAACTCGTGCTTTTCCAGTTGTTTTGGTTCCTCTTGAAATACCACACTAGGCGGTTCTTTGGTATGTTCTTTTGAGCGTGATGCCTCGGTTGAAAGCTCGGTGACTCTCTTCTGCTTTTCTTCCTCGTTGGCCCTTTGTACCTCTTGCTTCCGTTCCTCAGTTTCCTCGGGCTTTGCACCTGATTCTAGAAGGGGCTCACGGTTGGAACCACTTGGAGAAGAATTTCTCTTCTGTGGTGGGGAAGCCGTCTCTTTAGCCACTGAAGTTGGTGCAATAGCTTCAACCATTCCCAAGTCTTTTGCCGGTGGTGTTGCAATCACATTGGGCTGGATGATTGTTTCAAGGGGGGGTTGGTCGACGGGTTTGGAGACAGTTTCAGATTTTGTCTCCAGCCTGGATTTAGCCTCTAGTGATTTTTCTTGAGGCTCTACTGACTTCGTGTCTTCTTTTTCAGAGCCAGATGGTTTGGGCTCGTTGATAATGGGGGGAGGCTGAGTCTCCTCTTGAGTTGTGGGTTGCAATGTTTCCACTGGAGAGGCGGGTTGAGAAGCTGCTGCTCTTGTTGGTTGTATTCTGGTAGCTACGAGAGAAGGAGATGAAGGCAATGAGGACCTTTCTCCTGGCTGCGTGGCCAAACGGGATGGCGATCGAGGTTCTGATGCTGTTTGAGATGTTACTTGGGATTGGGGAGCTGCGCGAGATGGGGAGGATAACAGCATGCCAGCTCGTGGTTGAGGGGTTGCACCTCGAGAAGGTGAGGAAGGCTGAGCAGCAGCTAGGGATTGGGGAGCTGCGCGAGATGGGGAGGATAACAGCATGCCAGCTCGTGGTTGAGGGGTTGCACCTCGAGAAGGTGAGGAAGGCTGAGCGCGAGAGGGTGGCGCTGGTTGAGAAGAAACCTGAATGCTTCGACCAGGTGGTGAAGAGGGTTGCGACCCTGTTCTTGGTGATGCTTGACCTTGGGTAGGAGGGGTTTGTGATGGGGCTATCCCTGCGGGTCTGAACGGTGGCCTCTGAGCAGTTGTGGGGATAGACGGTTGAGTTTCCACCGTAGGTTGGGTTGTCGGCGCAGGGGCTTGGATGGTGGTTGACTGCGCCTCATCTCTTGGCAATTGCTGAGCTTGGGGAGGAGGAGGGGGTTGTGCCAGTGCTAGCCCTGAAGGCCTGAATGGTGGCCTCTGAACTGGAACTTCTGGGGTAGGTTGAGTTGTGGGGGCTGGGGCCTGAGTGGTGGAGGGCCGCGGAGGAGCTGCAGGGCGAGGAGGCGGAGCTGCGGGGCGAGGAGGAAGAGGAGCTGCGGGTGTAGACGACACTAACCAAGGTAGCCGAAAGCGAAATCCCCTTTGTTCCGCCATAATGGTTACAATTCGGTGAATGAAATAAAAGCAGTTTGCTATCCAGCGTGCAGAGATGGGTGGCATAAATAGGTTTGTTTTTGATACCTTGGAAAGTGTTTGCAAGTGGCTTGGGACTTTTCATTTGCTTGTCATCTTACTTTCACTGCTTTCTTTTGCCTTTGTTTGGGACAACTTTTGGTTTGAGAAATGTGAGATTCTCCGAGTAGATTTTACTTCTATGGCAGGGTTAGCATCACATAGCAGTTTCTTTTAGGTTTCTTCTTCTTCTTTGGACATTTTGAAGGCTTCTAATGGACACTGGTTCAGCTTGTTATGGTGCAGTGCACATACTTTTTCTTTCCCCAAAAGGCATCCCAAGTATATTAGTTGCGTAAATGTAGCTTGGCGTTGAATAATAGTACTACTATATGGTACCACGATTCTCGTCCACGTTTATTTCCATACACACCAAGTAAAAAAGGAAGTGGGGAGCAGGGCTGCAACAGCAGTTGCTTACCATTCGACGTTATCCAGATTCCATAGCAGAGAAAAAAGTCGTCGTAATGTGGGAAAGACACTTGAATATGTACCAATGACACGATGTGATTGTAAAACTTGATCTCATATTGTCAAGGAATTCCTTCTAACTCGTTAGGTTTAGTTCGTTTGTTGGGCAGGTCATTCATCAACGTTGTCATGGATATCTTCTCATCACGTTGGAACATAGGCGTCATATTTACTTTCACTTTCACTTTTTTTTTCTTTTTCTTTCAAACCCCGAAATATTTTGTTCATTTCTGCAGTTGAGGTCCCTAGCTCCAATTAGGCTCGGTTTGTACATTACCCTGCTGGGAGGAAAATGCTGATGTCGAAGTAGCTTAACCTTTGCTTTGTGGCCTAAACATCACACCTGAGGCGAATCCACTCCATCCATGTTAACCACAAACTAAACTAAACTAAACTAAACAATAAAGTGTAGTACAGCTAAGCTTGGCAAGGAGATGTAAACCCCGTTTAAAGCTTGTAGATTTGCCTGAGTATGAATCCAAAAGAGCCACACACCATTTGTCAGCAGCACTTTTCTTGCATTCCTGCTAAGAGAAGCAATTACCAGAGCAAAGCTTGCAATCTGATAAAACATTATATTGCATAGCCTAATCATTCAAGAAAAGAACACATCCATGCACATTCTAGCACGCCACTGCAGGGAAGGTATCCTCCTCCATTTAATTGCCACTATTGCAGCCCCATGTCTTCAACCGAAGGTTCACCGTAAGGAGCGCTCTCAACTCTGAAGTTCAACCTCTCTTTGCCGTCATCTGCTGCTTGGGTCTCACAGAACTGTAAACAATTAAATTTGCATGGTTAAAATGCAAGGTCTTGGTCAAGCAGTGAGATCGTGCCAGGAAGCCTTGGCCCTTGCAGTTTTGCGGCATTCATCTGTGAGAAATACAGCTGAAATTCGAAAAGTGTCGCGCTCTGGATGTGTTACCTCTTCCCTGCCAATTCAAGACAGGGAATCCGAGGATAAGGTGGAAGCGGAACCTTCCACGATGCAGCACAAAGGACTGGAAAATATGACAGTGTCAGAAAATACTAATGACCAAGGGAGAAGAAAAAGTTGGGTCATGGCTCTGGTGCCGCTCTGATGACAGTGTGTATGACGCTGTGAAGCAAGTAAGCTTCTTCACTCACCTTCATATGCAGATGAATAGATTAAATTTACTAGGTGCGGATCTCAGACTCGCATTGCAGATGGCACATAACAATATCGGCTCTCTGGTGGTTCTAAAGCCTGGAGATCAAGATCTCATTGCAGGAATTATCACAGAAAGAGGTAATAGATTGCACGTTCAATTATAATAAAAGCTTCAGAATTCTGTGCTAGAAACAGTGTCAAAATGGACGACACAACATGTCAGTTCAACTTGAAACTCTTGTACATATGTTTGATGGTGAAATGGATGACAACAGACTATTTGAGGAAGGTGGTTGTGCAAGACAGGTCATCAAAATATACTAGAGTTGCGGAAATCATGACTGACCAGGTTATTGCTTGCTATCCTTCTATAGATTTTCCTTCTCAGGACATAAGCTTGTGTCTGATTTCTTGTCCTTCCCTAACATTTGAACTTCAACAGAACAAGCTGATAACAGTGACATCCGATACAAACATTCTTCATGCAATGCAGCTGATGACAGGTAAACTTCTATGTTTCAAATAGGTGCACAAGGAAAAATTATAAGAACATGGGATTGTCATTTTACCTTCTTGCTGTTCACAGAAAATCAGATACGCCATGCCCCAGTCATAGACGGAAGGATAGTAGGCATGATTTCTATTGTAGATGTTGTCCGAGCTGTGGTGGAGCAGCAAAGCGGGGAAGTGAAACGACTGAATGAGTTTATAAAGGGAGGTTACTATTAAAATCTCATAAGAGCTTTACAAAGCTTTACGTAAATGTTATTACCAAGCTGATTCCTGAATACATCTGAACTCATGTCTATTATGAAGATTGATACACCTGGAAAAATAAGGATACTTCTCATCCTAGTTCAGGACAATCATTCGAAACAATTGCAACTGCCAACTACTATAACCACTGTATACGTGCAACTGATTTTCATAAATAATAGAAAGCCACACACAATAAACATGAGATTTATGTTTCAAGAAAGGAAATTCAATTTTCCAACTGATTAGCCGTAAAAGGAGAGTATTTCAAGATGGACACTCCATAGTCCACAGTATGCTAACAACATAACTTCAGTCTCACCTCCAACATATCAGTATAGTGTAGAACTGCTGAAGAATTGCAGTTGTAACGTAATTTGCAATTTCTCATGCAAAGTACATACATACATGCGAAGCTTTTATGCCCAGTGAGCATATCAATTTTTAAGTTGTAATGACCTTGGTTACTAGTATCTCGTCAATTACGATGATTCAGCTTTCTATGTTACAAGGAATGGCTCTCTAATACAATACAGTATACTTGGATTAACTCTTCATTCTCATAACCACGAGGCAATGTGTTTAGCATCACTAAATTGGCAAGATTGCCATTTCAAACGACCAGATCTGAATACTGGGTAGCAATTGCGAACAAGAAAATGCATGTCTGTTTTTGCCAATGTACATTGGATGAGCAGAACTGTGATTATTGAATTGACGAAGATGCTTCTGTAAGTAGTTAACAACAACGGAGATAAAAGACTGCACACTTCATAAAAGTGGCTCAGCGCATAGCAACTTTTCATAACGAAACACTTCTTAAATTGTCTTTGGCATAAGAACCATGGCATAACATGATGACATAGATAAGTTCCACATAATGACATGCTGAGAGCTCAACTTACTCCTGCACTTCAGTTCATCCTGCTGGCCAAGCAAAGTTTTGCTACATGATTAAAACTTCTTAATTGTTGGTCTCTTGCTCCTCAAGGCTTTAGCCGACGACAAGGATACCCTCAGCCGTTCTGCTGTTGCAAATCCTCTAGCTTCCATCAACCCCTGCACCCTTTCGGCATCCTGCAGAAATCCACCATCCACAAGCCCTGTAATAACCCTCTCAAATTCTTCTGGCCTCAATTCATCCTTCTTAGCCTCCACAATTCCCAAGGCTTGAAGAGCCTTCTTCTCAGCCCCTGCCTTTGCATACATTTCACAGAGGCTAATATGAACCTTAACAGGAGGAGTCTCACCCTGCTCGGCAATCTTTCCCAATAGACCTTCAGCTTCATCAATAAGCTGTAACTTACCCAACCAATCCACCAGGACAGAGTAAGTAGCAACACCAGGCTCAAATCCATCTGTCTCAAGCCGCAGCAGAAGATTTAAGGAATTATCCAATAGGTTTTTCTTCTCATAAGCTGCAATCATGCTAGCCACGCACCTGTCATCAGGTTGGTGTCCAACTTTTATCATGTGGTCAAAGCTATTCCTCGCCTGATCACAGTCACCAACTTGCCCATATGCCTCAACAAGCAATGTACAAGACTCCAAAGTTGGCTGGAAGCCAGCAAACTGCATAGTGGTAGCAATTCTTTGGGCTCCGTTAATATCACCACGCTGCGCAAATGACTGAAGCAAGCCCATGTAAATCTCATTTGTAGGTTTAATGTCCCTTGCCTCCATTTCTCTCATCAGTGTCTCACCCAAGTTTGGCCGCCCTGCGTTTACATAAGCCGTGATCATAGAGTTGTAGACCCTCATGTCTGGTTGAAAGCCTTGGTTCTTCAAGCTCTCAAATGCCTCTTTTGCCCGATCAAGGTTGCCTGCCTTGCCGTACATGTGAACCATAATGGTGGTCGTAAGAATATCAGGCAGGATGCCATTATCATTCATCTTCTTTAGAATCCTCTCAGCATCTTGTAAGCGATTCTCTTTAGCATGGGCATCAATGAGCTTTGAGTAGTCCCGCATGTTTGTTTGAAACGAGTCTTCGCTAAGAATAACCTCCGCAATCTAGAAAAAAGCAATTGAACGACCATCATTTTTTCACTTAAAAAGTGCCTCTGAACGACCATCATTTCAGGATAATAGCTCAAATTATTTTTTTACATAATTAGGATCTGCATTTAGCATCGCAAAAAGATATGAAAAGAATCATCTTAACGATTATGTTCGTACATTTGTAGCAGTGCAAGTCAAAAGTGCAACTGGAAAAGGGAGAGGAAGGGGTAGGGAGAGTTGATAACTGGCCAAAGTAACTTCAAAACTTAGTTCCACACAAATGGATGAGTATTTATAGTTTACATTTTCTATACATAAGAAAAGTGTGGTGAATGGTGAGGAGAGTACAACGATGCACCTCTCCTATGCATCATAATCTATCAATATGCATGAGAGAATGCCCTATGAGAGACAAGGAGAGGCTTCTCCTTCCCCTCCCCCCAATTACACATGATCTCAGAATTTTTGTTTCTCATTAACCAAAGAATTTACATTTGGCAAGACACTAAGATCCAAAAGAAATCAATTTACACGTACCCAACTTGAGCAGGTCATGCATCATAACAAACTACCAAAAAGCTATACTGACTTCAAGCAGAGATGTTAGGCCAGCACGAAAGTGGAACAGAAAGAAAAAGGAAATGAGAAATGCAGCGAGGAAAAAGAAAAAAAGAACTGTCCGACAACATTTTTTTTGCAAAAGGACACCTCGCGAAGACCACTCGCAAAGTTCCATAGCAACCTGATCTAGGAAATCCTCCTTAAGCAGAAGAAAAGAAGAGACATCAAAGAAGAAACCAAACAACTTTAGAAGCCTTTACAACAACAAAAACACGCTTGTTTCTCCTCCGTCAAATGAACCGCAATATATACAGTGGTGTTAACCTCCAACTTTATGGAACTCTTTGACACCCTCGCCCCTATTCGGCTCAACAAAAGATTTTTAACTGAACATGGCTTAGCTGATCTTGGCTTAAGCTCATGCCAAAGCTTTAGCCCAGAAACAATAGGAATCCGATAGACCATAGAGATGCCTTGGAACTTTCAAGCTGCATACATGCAGAAGAAGCTCTTAAAAAGAAGCCTTCCCAATTGTAGCAACTAACTATATTTTGTGAATAAGTTCGTTTTGCAAATATGAACAGCAAAGCTGTTAATGACGGACGAGGTGATAAGTACTCACCTCCATCCTAGAGGTAACAGGTCAGAGCTAACTGTAGCTGCGAATCGAGAGGTTGCATATACCGAGAAGGCGATCAAACATAGGCATCCCCCTTCCTTATTATGCATAAACAGGTTACCAACCTAAGAATGTTGAAAGAATGAGAACAAGCTATTTTCTTTTCAATCGCTCAATAAATAGAAACAAATGCAGGAAAAACAATTATCTCTTATTACACTGTTTCCAAGGCTGTCGGCATCGCAGAACCTAAAGTAGACTATTCAGATCAATTCCAAGCTCATTAGAATAAAGGCTAGAAAATTTCTTGTTCAAAATAGTACTAGTACCTCAAGAAACACGTGTTACTCAGATAAATTTCCATAGAGGCACTAACAGTGCTTCCATAGGAAGGCATGGCGTGAGATGTAAAGCTCTCCGAGCCGGTAAAAGAAGCAAATCAGGAGTTCTAAACTGAATAATTTGTTAGGATTTAGAGCTAGGCTTTAAGATAACTCCTAGCTCTAAATCCTAACAAATTACGACTATTTGTAAGCTGATGAAACAAAGTTGTGCTTTAGTGAATTCCAAGAAGATTTTCTTACAGCTAGTGCTTTCCTTTAAAGTTTGTCAATTACTAAAGTCATTACCCTGTGCCTTCTCTTTTTCTTTTCCCTGTTGTTTGAGTACCTATTGTCACAATAAGCGAAAGACACATTCAAATGACAAATCAAAAGACATGATTACAAACTAATATACTGAGCTTCACACTACCAGGATATTGCAAAGTACAACTACATTATAATTTCAATAGCAATATTCCATAAACTTGTAAAGAAGAAGACATAAACAGCACTTGACAACATTAATAAAAGGCAGTCAATTACATCTCAACAAAATGTCAATGAAGAAATTGATGAGGCACATAATGATTCAACTCCACAAGGAGATACGGTGTTTAAAAAAAATAGATATTGAGTGGCCTACCTTTAAATATAAATGAGTGTTCTGTTCTTTCAGTCTATCAAGCAAGTTAATCCAGTCAACCCTGCTGGGTTGGAGAAGCTCTACCCACTCAGCTAATAGTGGAACAGGATCATCTTCCTCTTGCAGTGAGATGATTTTTTCAGTAACAAGCTTGCATTTTCCAGATACGGGCTTTGGTTCCTGAGGCCACAGAATTTCTCCAGTCTCATGGATTTTGTTAGCAACTTCAGCCCATTTTGGATCAGAGAGGTCAAGACCATAAATCTTGTATTTAATTTTACCATGTCTTTTGGGGAGAGAAACAACCTTAGGCTTCTCTTCTGCCACAACGTAATCACTGTCAAAAGCTTCTTTGTTTGCAGTTACAGATTTCTTGCTCACTGTTTCATTTCCCTCTTCTCGGGCTCGCGCATCCTCTTTTCGGAGACGCTCCAACTTCTGATAGAACTCAGTTTCCTCCATCTTCTCGCGAGCCCACTTGAACCTAAGCTCTCTCAACATGTCCCCTCGGACACCCACTTCACCAGCAAATCTATACATCTCCTTAACCTCTTCAGATTGAAGAAAAGCCTTCATCTTCTCCTTCTTTCTTGCCTTGTCCATGTCATCCAACACTACATTGCTGACTTCCCACACTGTTTTCCACAAATCCTCACTGAAATCCTGTGAAGGCGTGGCTGCTGCCCCACCAAGCATCTGCTCAAGGCCACCCTTTTCCATTTCAGACACAACCGTCCCAACAATGATGAGAAGCATGCCGTCAATTGTATTCTTATCATAGTCAACGTAGACTTCGGTGAGCTTCCCACGCATTATCCAGACGAACCGGGACAAGAACTCGTTCATAGTTTCATCCTCCTCTGACTCGTTCTCCGCATCGCTTCCCGAGTCACTCGGTTTAGATGCTTGAGCAGAGTGGATAAAATTACCAAAAAAATACAATGGTTTCGGGTATCTAGGGTTTCGATAAGGAGATATCAGAGGACTATTCGAAGAGCTGAAAGATGTAATGGTGGAGGCAGTTCTGTAATGTGATAAAATTCTACAATTGAATCTTGATATGCAATTGATTGTTTGTCTCGAAAAGAAGTGCTTCAAGTTCATGTCTCCGTGTGCCCTAGAGATGGAGGGGCAGGGTAATAAGCCAAGAACAAAATTGGGATTTGGGTTTATATTATCAAGACCCTACCCAAATTTCCAGAATGCGAAAACTAGGAAAATAATCACCTGCGACCTCCAAAAAAGGGAAGGAAAAAAAAACAAAAAAAGTCACGCTTCCAATTTCATTTCACCTAAAACGTTGAAGACCGTAAAGAACGTAAGATTAGATGCAGTATATCACTGCTTACAGTCTTAATTACCAAGATACAAGTGCCAGAAATCGCGAAAACACTTCAGTTCAACCTTCTGAAATGAACCCTAATAATGGTTCCTGTAAAAGAAGACGAAACCGGGTATCAGATTTCTAACAAGATTGATATCCAACAAATAACATTAAAAAGAAATAGGGCAAATAAATATTCGATATTTAACAGTTTTTCAGCTCGATTCCTACTCTTTGCCATTGGCACTTGTAATTGTGAAGATTAACACAAATTTCAAGATTCCAAAATGAAATGATCAACTCGATGACAAGAAAAGTATTGGCTATACAACATTTTGTGATCCCAAGGAGTGTAAAACTGCAGTATACCTGAAGAGGAGCACCGAAGGCAGCAGAGTGGAGAGGAGCTACGCTAGGGCTTTCTGTTTACTTTGCTAAGGCAATTTTACCTTCGTTAAAGTTTACCTTTTTTCTTTTTCTTTTTTAACTTGACAGTTATAAGAGTAGCATGACTAATTTCTGGTCAACAACTTTTTCTCTCTAAAAATACTATGCCTTCTTTCTAAAACCCAATTTCACAAAAAAATTCACTATGGCCGCCCCACCGTGCTTCCGCTCGAGTGGGGCGGCAGCCACTCTGACGATTAGTCTATAGGTTTTTTCCCGTCTCGTGTGATGGTATATTTTATGGCGTGAACTGTTAGAGACCGACGGCATGTGTAGATCTAAAATAAGTCTCCGATCTAGGTAGATCTAAAGTAAATCTGTTCGATTGTCCTATTTCTACCATTAGCCAAAGGTAACCGAAATCTCACCAGTGGCGACCAGAATCTCACTGGCCTTTTGGCCATCATTTCCAAATTATCCTTCTGCTTTTGAATTCCTTCCTTACATGTTTCCTAATATATAATGGTGGAGGTATGGGTTTGTGGTCAGTTGTGTTGTCAATAGTTCTAAGGAAAGGGCTTGGGGCTGAGGGGCTTTCCTTGGTTATGGGATTGTTCTTGGGACTCTCGTGGGTCTTGGGAGAAGGGTGGGGGGTAAGGTCTCAGTAGGGGGTAGGGGTGGGATGAGTTTTTGTTAGGAAAAAGTTAGGGGGATTCGGGATCCGCGGGGGGGGGGGGGTATGGGAAGAGATTTGTCTTGTGGGGCAATCTGTTCAAGGCCGGGGGGTCGGGGGGAGTTGGTTTTTTAGGTCTCTTTTCTGGTCTTGAGCAGCCTGTGTGTCTACTTTAGTTTGTTTTGAGTGGGTAATGTTTCCTCCGCTCTGTATTGCGATTTGATTGGGATTTGATACGTGCTAGTTGAAGGATGAACGTTACGGTGTTGATGAGCCAGAGATGTTTGACGCGCCTTCTTAAACGGTGTGCTCACGTTTGGGTCATGTGGTTTCCAATTGTTTTGCTATATTGTTACCATCTTATGCGTTGTTGTTTGTTCTTATTTCGGTTTCCGCTCTTTTGAATTTCTAAAATTGTAAACTTTGCATGTTACTTTAAGTTAAGTTCAAATATGGGATATGCTCTGCTTTAATTTAATTATGATGTGTTTAAGTTTTATTAGGTTTTTTTTATTATTATCGACTTTTGTGGTCATGTATATTGAGTCACAAGAATGTCATGACCTATAATATTTATAAGTTCTACAACAGAACGATTATGTAACTTTTAAAATTATCAATACAATTCTCGAATTTATCAACAAAAAAAAAAAAAGCTTTCCATAAAAGAATAAATGAGTTGATTAGTTTTAGTTACCATCCTGTGAAGTTGTGTGCAAAGTGTTTACAAAGGATTAAAAAACAACATACAATAACAAGAATAAAAAGACAAATGATGTCTTCTCGTGACTCTCAAAACTATCATGATGTAGATGTAGCGAACATCCTTGCCTTTCCCTTACTCTCTCTCAGATCTTCCATTCTGATTATGGTTGCATAAAAAAATGTCCTCAAATTTTGTCATCGCTCGGTCTTATGGATTTCTTACGGATTAGAGATATCATATGAAGTCTATGTTGGAATTTTTTCGAATTGAAATATTACCTTGAACTTCAAATTTAGGTCTCTTTGGGACGTGATGTCACATGACTTTATATATATATATTTTGGTAATACTCGAAATATATACCATGGTGGAGAACTATTATCCAATACATACAACACAGATTTTAAATCCCAAGAGATAACTAAAAAACGTAGGCAAATTGGATGGCAACTGCATTCAACATGAGTAGATGGCTAATAAACAAAAAGCCAGAGTATCAAAACATGGCAGGGAAGGTTTGTCCAAGCAATGGACCGATTCAATGTCATCTGACTTTGTATTTGCTTCTTATGACACTTAGGATGCCTATCTTTTGGATGTTGTTATTGGTTTTGGATATTGCTTTTCGATTTTGAGTGATGTTATATATTTCTATGTTAACCAAAAATAAAGTTTGATATAGGTTCTGAACTAGAATATTTTATTTTGTATCTAAGCCTGTTAAACTTTCTTAGTGATGCATCTTGGTATGGTATATTGGGTAAGCTCCTCCACAGACCTGTAACACTCGTTGTAATTAGATTTGTCTCAGGATGGTACGTTGCATAGTTTAGATTGACTAAAATCTGAAAAGATTAATACAAAACTGTACTGCGTTGTAGTACGGTAATGATAGCTCTGCAATTGCCATAAGTAGGAGTAATTTTTGTCAAAGTAATGACCAAGTGGCCGTATTAGAGTACCGTTATAGTTGTACATAACTTTGACAAACTCGTTCGTGCTTTGACAATAAATTTTGCTATTGTTTTTCGCATTAAACTCTGTTTATTTTAATTTTGTTGACGCGGTATTTAGTTTTATAAAAGCAATTCTATCCAAATATGCCAATACTAATTTTTTAATTTTTAAAACAACCTTGTTTTCATATTTTAACATGGAGAAGCTATCCCAAGGCGCCGCTGCTGCCCCTCCCCTCCTCCCCCCTCCGAAACAAAGAACATGATAACCAGAAGGCAAAGACGGTTCAGGTGATAAAGAGACTTTGTCTGTGAGGTAATTTTTCTAGAGTTCTCATTGTGTTCATCCATGCCCATGTGCTAATATTGACTCGTAACACTTTCAGTTTCATTTTTTCTTTTAAAGAAAACTGAAAAGAGTTTTGATTTTTTTTCACCAATTTAAAAAACTGGTGGACGTTTGACAAAGTCTTTTTTTTTAAAAAAGAGAAAAGAGTAAGCGTTTTGCATGACAGCTCTTTGGGGTTTTTTTATATACATTTTTTTTGGTTGAATAACAACTAACATTATTAGCTCAGCATCGTTACAATTCCCCCACTTCACCGCTGAGACCATCTCGCTGCCCCATCACAAAACCAACTTCACCACTGCCCCGCATTCTGCCCTTAAAGCCTTAAACACCCCCACCGCCTCGAAAATGTCAGAACTCATGTCGGAGCTAATCACCTACCGCCCACGCACGACCACCAATTGCCTGTTGCACGTCGAGGGCCACCAATTGACCACCCATCTCTGGCCTCTAACAATCGGGCCACGCACGACCGCCATCATTTGATAATTGCCACCAGGCATGCATCTGAGCCGCGACGCCTCTCTTCGACAGCCCAGCATCGCCAGCCACCCACGGCCCGCGAGTGCAGACATCCATCCACTGTTAATCACTCAACCGTTGCCAATCACTCAATTATGTTTTCTATAATCGCAAAATCGTTAATGGAGAATCGTTAATCAGGATGGGGGGAGAGAGAGAGATAGACGAGAGAGAGGGGCCGAAAAGCGTTGCAAGTCATAGTGGAAAGAGGTGGAGTGGTGGAGCCGCCGATGTCCGGTGGAGGCGATGGACGCGGTGGCTGGTGGAGGCGATGGACACGGTTGGCTGTTGAGTCAGTTGGGAAAAGGTGCCGCCGATCGAGCAAACCAGATGAAAGAGATGAAAGAAACCTAATTTAGGTGGGTTTTATACCCAGCAAAGAAAAAATGCAATTTTGTTGCTAGTGATGTTCGAAGTCAAGACCTCATTAATCCCTTCCTCAGTTCCGGGAGAAATGGGTTTCCAAAATCAACAAAGAAAGAGCAAATTGCTCTTTTTAAAAACGGACCTTCTTTTTAAAGTATTGGGCCAAAAAAAAACTGAAGTCCAACCAAAAATCCTATTTTTTTTTTAGCCTTTGAGAAATTTGAAAATTGAGACAAAAAAGAACAAAAAAAAAAAATGGCGTCAAACGGGGCCATTGTCTCCAGACATTGTTTTAGCTTATTCCTCTATTTATTATTATGAACACCAGCTGAAAAAGAAATGTAGACACGTTGTTGTTTGACTGGGCTATCAGATAACGTTGTACTTGTACTAACTTCACAGGCTTAATCGAAGTGGTTCTGAACCCAGCAAACAGAAATAATAGCCCAAACATTCCACGGGATCCAGCCCAAATCTTATCCTTTAGGCTGTGGCTATGAAGTGAACAATTTATATGATTTTTGTTTAGGACTAGGGTTGACAATTTAGCGACCTAATCGGAGCTGCCTCCTAGATGGTACTTATTTGGAGAAGCCCTAAATAGATTCGGGCAAACAGGAATGGGGCCAATGGAGGATCACCAAAATTTTTGACTGAACCCTGATGAAATCACAAATCATTCAGTCAAAGACTGCAGAAAAGGCGTCTTAAAATCATAGTAAAGATTTTTTTTAATTGACGTCAACAGAGATGTTATTTCATATAAGCCAAAAAAAAAAAACACCATAAGTATTACCAAAATCTTAGGAACAATAATACAAATACTAAATTGTATAAAAGTTATGTGCAATAATATCTGCACCCCAGTTTCTTGCACCTAAGCTCCACTTTTCTTTAGTATTAATTGTAAATGGTATTATTAATACCATCACAAAGAACGCTTGAATTGATCACGCAAAAAACAAAATAATAACATCCTCACCTAAAAAGGAAAAGTGGACTCAAGGTGTAAAAAGTGGTGTCCATCATTTCCTAAACTTTCAAATGTGAACTATAATTGTGGTACACTTCATTCCATCAAAATTGCGAATACATGGCATATCCCCATCGCAACTATTTTTACTTTTTGTTATAAATAGAACTGCAATTTCTAGGGTATTGATTGCTATACACCAAAGCAATGTAACAGAGCAGATGCAAACCGCAAGCGACAAGAGAAAAATGTAAGATGACAACAGACTATTTGTTCTTAACCTATCTTGGCCGCACCCATGGATTCATTGGGGGTCCCAATTTTTATGACACGTCGGTACAATCAACATTCAATTTTTAACGCTTTCAACTGGTCAAAACGTGCACGCTCTGCCACTTGTACTCTTCACTTTTTTGACGTTACTTCGTCATCAAGAAATTTATTTTTGTGCGACGCCTCATTACGCTTCGACTGTCGCATGCCATACATCGTTTGTGCGACGCCTCATTACGCTTCACTGTCGCATGCCATACATCGCCTATCGGGGCTTCTTGGCACGTGGCCAAGGAGGTTGGCCTTGGCCTTCCCTTTGAGGGTCGGCCTCGACCTCGGCCTTCCCTTGGGAGGTGTTTGGCGCGCGAAATAAGACAACCGGATAGGATAAAAATAATCATATCCGGCGTTTGGACATGCTAATACCAGATGGATAACAAATTCGGAGGATGGATTTTATCCCACTTAAGTGGGATACCTTTATACCCGGGGGTGGGGTGGGGTATTGTTTTTATCTCAAGCACTCAAGGATAAAAACAATTGGGCTAGGGTTTTTAGAAAAGGAAAACAAGAGGCAGAAATAAAGGAGCAACGACTTCTCTCAGCTTTCTCCGCTGCCGGCAAGGGATCTCTGCCGCCGACCATCTTCGACAGCTAACCTATCTTTCTATCAATCTCTTCAATTTCTTCTATCCTCCGCGATTACTAATCAACAGACCCATCTTCTCCGTGATTACGAATCAGTTGATCTCTTCCTTGTCCTTGTTCCTCTCCCCGCTGTTCTGGAGGACCCTCCCTTCCTCCACCATGGCCTGCACTTCCCCAAAAAAAGCAAGTCCAGGCTTCTAATCTTGTCTACAAGAGCCCGTCACTGATTGCATGTTTTTAACAGATCTTGATCCCCAAGAAAAGCAGGTCCAGATTTGTATTAGTGTTAGGATGATGCCGCCTGGTGTTATATATGTATATATACAACTGCTTGTAAATGTATACAAGAAAATCACTATGACGTAAAAGGAAATGAACTTTGGTGGGTGGGTTGGACAGTTGTGGTGGAGTGGGTTTTGTGTTGTCTGTTGGCTGTAGTCCTTTGTACATATATCTCTGGATTAGAAAAATAGTTCTCAAATTTCCCTGCACAGATTTGTATTAGTGTTTGGAGAAAATATCTAGTTAGTGTTCTAAGCAAATGAAATTTAGAGACATGAATTTGTAATTGATTTCTTAAGCAGATAGTCCACCCAGAGGATAAAGGCTGATCACCATCATCATCACAAATTTGAACCGGGAATCATAGTAACAACCCAAATTCATGATTCTGTTTTTATTTTTGAAACCGTGCTCTAGCTAATAAGGCACTTTAATTAGATAATCTTAGGACCATCCACGAATCTTTAAGCTTTGAAGTTTCATAACTTGGTTTGCTTGCTACTTTTAGGTAGTTATTAATTCTCAGCTCATGGTTGGCTTGCTACTTTTAAGTAGTTATCTGATCTATATCCATTGTGCTGCCAAACACAATCAGCAGGATATAACTGCTTATCTGGCATGTAATCCTGATTGGATCCAAACGCTGGACAAGATAATTATCTTATCCAGCCTTATCCGCCAGGATATGTTATCCTGGCTTATCCGGCCTTATCCTGTCCTATCCAACTGATTTATCCCACACGCTAAACACAGCCTTAGGGTTGGCCTTGGCCTTCCCCCCAAGGATTAGCCTTTGGCCTCCCTCCTCAGTACATTCACTTCTCTTCAAGGGATCATGCATCGTCTGTGACACTCGCCCGCGTCCGCGTGCCGACTTTGCAAATCTCATCGCCCTTCGCTTGGGCGCCGTCATCGCAACCCTCGTTCGCACCAACTTTGCGACGCTCGTCGCCTTTTGCCTGGGCGCCGTCTTCGAGACGCTCATTGCCTGTCGCCCGGCACCGTCACTGCGACCCCCGTCACTCGCTTCTGTGCGTGCCAACTTCGCGACTCTCGTCGCCTGTAGCCCGGGCGCCGTATCTGCGACCTCAGTCTCCCATCGCCTGGACACTGTATCCGCAACCCTCGTCGCCAATGCCCGCGCGCCGTTACCATACACACTCCGCCGCGCCATTGATACAGTCACGCCCCCTGGCTCCTTGTCACATTACAGTGCCCCCCGACACCTTACATACTCTACCATGCCCATGCGTCGCGCCGCTGATACAGCCGTGCCCCCTGGCTCTCTGTCACACTATCCTGCCCCCGGCACCTCGCTCACTCCGCCACGCCACTGATACAGCCATGCCCTCAGGCTCTCTGTCACAATGTCGTGCCCCTGGCACCATACGGACTTCATCGTGCCCATGCGCCACAATCATGTTACATGCCCCCTCCCCCCGAGCACCACACTTATTCAACACACCATGCGCCCTCGCCATAGACATGGAACATGCTTCAACCCATTCCCCAGAGTGTGCAGCATCCCGGGAGGATAGGCGATTCCTCCGGGACACTATCTCCACCAGGGAGCTTTTCAACTCCCCTTCCGCCAGGTAGACGACTCCTCTAGAATGTTACCTCGGCCCGTCAGGTAGACGGCTCTTCCGGGAAGCTATCTCGACGCGCTCCGAGTGCTCTGGCACAAGGACTCACCCGCGACTCCTCCAGGACATTATCTCCGCCATGGAGCTTTTTAACTCCCCTTCCGCTAGGTAGACGGCTTCTCCGGGATGCTACTTCAGCCCGTCAGGTAGACGACTCCTCCAGAATGCTACCACGACGCGCTCCGAGTGCTTCGGCAGAAGGACTCACCCGCAGGATAGGCACGCTCTCTAAGATACTATCTCCGCCAGGAGGCTTTTCAACTCCCCTTCAGTCAGGTAGACGGCTCCTCCGGGATGCTACCTTGACGCGCTCCGAGTGCTCTGGCACAAGGACTCACCCGCAGGACAAGCAACTCCTCCGGGACATTATCTCTGTCTTCATGGGTGGCCTACGTGCTCCGGCACTAGGAGATTGCGTTGGCACCCCTATGGACTATGACCCCCGAGTCACTCCAAGACGAGAGCAGGTCTTCGGAAAGTATCGTGTCTAGTCCGCCTGCCAGTTGGACGTCGGGTCTTTCCCAACACTGTGAGGCCTGTGGGACTCTGTAAAGGCTTGGATTGGTGGTTAGATCAAGGGGGTTCTTTAGCAACACCGATGCTGTAGGAGCCAATCTTTCCAGAAAGACAGAGTGACGTTGTGCGGGGCAGGCTGAGTGAATAAGCGATTCGACAGTCAGTGGAGCACCGGCAACTGTGGACCCCTCAGTAATGTCATTCCCAAGGAGCGCACGTGTCGCTTGATGACATCATCATCTCAACCTCTATAAATATAAGTCTTGAGAATTCATTTGGGATGACCTCTTCGACTTCAACATTTTTACTTTCTCACTCTAGAATCGTAGAGAGAAAAACATACAGGACCTTGACTCTGAACCTAAGTATCGGACTGTAACTGTCGTCGTATATTCGCATCGGGCCATTGCAACACTACCACCCTCAGGCTCTGTCTGAGAAGCCCTTGGTCTCTGCCCTTACTCTATCCTTGTTGTGTCCCACATCACCATACTTGGTATCTGACTTCGACTGCATTCCTTGTGACACCTCCACGTCGACTGCGAATCCATTTTCTTTGGCATCACTGTTGCACTTGACAAACAAAGATTCTAATAAAAGACTTTCATTTGACTAACCAAAATTCTGACATCACCTTCTTACCATTTACAGCAGAAACATTCCCAGTAGTGCAGGCAGTGCTACAAGTAACTCCTCGTAATCTCCTTTTCGAAGCTAATCATTTCTTTTTACAAAGCATATTACACAGTAGTAACTTGCACACAATTGACTGATAAGAGGATGAGATGAACAAGATGATGTCTGGGATCCAAAAAGTACCGTGCCTCAGCAACGAAATTGCTGCTTTATTGTCTCAGGGAAATCCCGAGTTACTGCTCCTTGTTGACTGCAAAAAGATGAAACATATCTAATCTGTTCCAGCATAAAGGGAAAAACTGGTTATTGATTAAGAGATCATGTCTCTTGTAGAGCTATTAGATATACGTCCAATCTACTAAGAGCATATATGTTACCCAACTCATTCACAAGATTGCGCAATTCCCATTGGTTGGTGCATACACCTTGTTCGTCTAATCTCCTTATCTTTTGGAACATTCCGTCACGAAGAGATCCTTTTTACTCCTTTTCGATGCCGATTCAGTGACCAGTGATGATCTTTTGTTCCAAAGTGATAGTTTTGCCTTTTTCAAAGGTTCCCTTATAGTGTGGTTCTCAAGCTTCTGCTAACAAAATGAGTGGACCATTACTTGGTGGTGGTGGTGGACACCAATGCCTGAAGGTCACTGTTTTCATCCACGTTCATCATCCTAAATAACAAGATAAGTTAATCAAGTCAAATCCATAAACTACTGTCTATGTTAAGTGTTAAGGGCAACAAGATTGGTCTTCATATCCTTGATCTCCTGTGCTATTAATACCTTCCTTCTCTAGAATGTCACGTAACTGAAGATATATTTGCAGTGAAATCGTTAGTTTAAATCAATGTCACGCTCATGAAACGATTAATCCATACCATAGCCAACTAGTCTTGTTTAAGGGTCTACAAGAAACATCTGCCATATGAAAGCCGAGGCAGCTTAATAGTTACAATCATAGGCAGGACTAACGTAGGCAAGAAGCACGGTTTCCATGGGAAAAAGGGAAGAACCTTTAGGCATGAACTTCTTAAAGACGGGACTTGTAAAATGATAAGGATTCTACATATTAAAGAATGGTGTATTCTTAAATAGATTCCTAGCGCATTTAACTGAATATCACCTATAAGCAGGGCCCTCCCCCTGCATGTGGGCAGTATCTCAAAACCAAAGGGCCTAAACAAGGTTGTCCAACTTTTGTTCTGTTCTTATTTGAATTAAAAAAGCTGTCACAAGGACAATCCACTAAGGTGACCTAAATGGTTCCATCTTTCATAGAACCAGTCAATTTGATCCAATCTGAACTTTCAGCCTCTGGGAGACAGGTAAAGGTTCACCCTAACATCTCATGCTAAGAGGGAACTGTGCGTCCCAGGTAATGGCAATCCCAGTGACTGATCCCACCCAAGCAACAAGCAATTAAAGTTGAAATATACAAACAATTCATAGGTCTTCCAAAATACAAATCCTAGAAACTAAGTGTTGACCATCATTGCACCAAAGTTGCTCCTCTGGTTTAAAAGATCATTCTTATTAGCAACAGAAAATGTCCGGGTTAATACCATGAACCGCCAGCAAAACACCACAAATAAGATGATATAGTACAAAATCTCTCCTACCAGGATAGTCCAATGTATACTGACAAGAGTGAAGAAGTCAATGCTTTATTAGCAGTATGGCTATGGCAATTGGACATGTTCCTAAACCAGAATACGATGGGAACAATTTACCCCGAGTATCACGGTTGTCAATTGGACATGTTCTCTGTTTCCGGTGAAACTGCAGCAAAGATATACTCGAGTAAGCCTTTATCCCAGTCATATATATAATTTTTGGCTAGTGACTATCCCAAACATATTAAGGCCCTCGACAAGCTAGGCACAAAACTTTTGATGAATAGGAATACATGGAGCTGTTTGTACATATTGAACTTTAATAACCTACAAATGATTGTATGGCACCCCCAGCCTTACACATTCTTGACTTGAGGTCAATTCTTCGTTTCCTTGTGTCAGTTTAAGTCGACATAAACTGCTCAGTTGAGTAGAACATACATCGCAAGCCTTAGGAGGAGCAAAAAATTGGCTGACTGCAGTGTGTCAACTCAAATGCTTGTGATGTTCCTAATGAACCACAGATTTGACACAGGTGATCTATTCTGAAAAGAAAACGGCTATAAAGTATCTCTGAGTACGAAATTTTAAGCAACTACCATAAGTCATAAGATGACAAAACACAGTGTCGGTTTCGGGTACAGGTACCCTTTTGTTGAAGGTCGTTCGAGCTTTTCCTGGGAGTATGGCATGGGTTACTTCAGCGCCGTAGCTGCACAACTTGATCAGTCCATGTTCAAAGATTTAACCATATTTACGCACGAAACTGTTGGTAAAAACTTTGAACTGCTTATTCTATCACAGCTTAATCTAACAAGTAAAACCAGTACAGCTTGATAACAAAGTCCTTCACTATTGCAGGTAGAAAACGCCATATCACAATGAACTGAAATGTGGTCAAAAGATGTCGAAGGTCATGAACAGAATGCTTCAAAGATGATTGAACTCTAAATTAGTGTTGATGTGGCTTAAGGAAGGGAACTGAACTGGCAGCTATCCCAATCGGTTTACCTACAAAAGAGCTGACACAAGATCACCTATGAATCGGCTGATCCAGAGAACAAAAAACACAACGCAGGGTCTCAGTAAGTCACATAGCAGGAAAACTTTTGGAGCATGATAAAACACAATTTATATGTCCTAGCTATTCATGGCCTGAAATATAACAGGTTTTGGGGTTGTGGAAGAAGAGGGGGAGAGGGGGGGGGGGGGGGTTGATATTCTGTTGATCTTATGGGTGAGGGGTATATTGTCCTGATGGCAACTAGACAATGCAAAGATATGTCAACAGTTGCACATGCTGGATAAGAGGGCTTGCATGCTGAAGAAAGAGAAGGTTGCATTGAACAAGAGAGGATAAAGTTTCTTCAATTCACGTGATAGGTGCAATAAATTATCTTTTAGTTTTTATTGCAGATTTAAAAGTCACTCTAGACGTTAACAATGTAGATTACCGTCATTTAAAGTTGCTGTAAAAAGAAGAAGAAAAAAAAGCAACAATATCTCACCAAAAGATGACAGAATATCTTAGTGAACTTCTGTTTTGTGGGCATTAGGAATTCATTTTGTCAGCGCATCTTTAAATTGGTATTTTTCAAGTTGGGATCTGATCCTACCAGCTGGGTAAAATTCTCCCGGAAATCCACTTGCTGATGATATTATAAAAGACAAGAAAATGACTTTTAAAGATTTCATAAAGCGCTTGTCCTTTGACACCTAATTTATTCTCCTCTACCTCTGCTCCTTAGACTGTTTCATGCTTTGGCTCCTAAAGAAACGAATCACATCTTCTTACGACTTTTTGTACCTTCCTTTGAAGATCAATTGATGTTCGCCAACTTGCTCCACCCCACCACCTTCTTCTCCTGTATTTAAGGAGCTAGCATGACAATCTGTTCTCCATACCATCCCCTTGACTTCAGTCTTCTCCCTTGACTGAGAGCAGAACTTTGCTTTCCGTCTTTGTTTTGCTCTTTCCCTCTTGTGATCCTTTGTTCTTGACTCTCCAACTCAATTCCAAACTCCACTTACATTAATTTTCCCACAGCAGCCACCTTATCCTTTATGACATCTTCACGTAGCTCCAACCTCTCCTGGACACCGAAGCAAAACAAGCAATTTGAAGAGGCTCTGGCAATATATGACAAGGACACCCCTGACCGCTGGCATAACATTGCCAGGGCTGTGGGTGGGAAATCAACTGAGGAAGTAAAGAGGCATTATGAGATCCTTGTGAAGGACATTATGCAAATAGAATCTGACCAAGTACCTTTACCCAATTACAGGGCCAGTGGAAGCAACACTAGAGGATATGGCAATGAACAGAGGTGTCCTAACTCTTTGCCTCTCTCTGTTAATATGATTATCTCTTTGCATTGCATCCTCTGTAAATCCCCATTTTTCTTTCTTGGCACCTTCTCTTTATACGAATATCTGCTTGCCTTCACCTCAGTCATTCTCTTGAAAAAAGTACCCCCAGATTCGCTACATATAGTTAGGTTTATTCCTCTACTACTATTTCTGGGGATTGTGTACTGTGATTCGAAATGAAAACATTATACTCATGAAGTTTAAAACGCAACTTTCAATCTCTTCCTCCTCTAGTTAATGTACCAGAGTATCATTGACTCCTTAGAATCTAGCACCTACCATGATGTAACTCTGATATTACTACCAACTAGTGGTATGTTCCTTTTGTTACATCAGGCTAAGCAATCAACAACACAAGGTAGCCTTCGAAGAATATGGCTTTCCTAGACATGGGGAATGCAGCTAGCAAAGTTAGAGAAACACCTTGATATATGTCAAAAACAGATTCAAACTTTTATGAAAAATATAGTACATATAAAAGCACATGTGAAATACAGAAGATGCCACTCGATAGACACGTTATAGAAGATGCATTACAAAAAGTTCTGCATTATTTGTCTCTAGAATTAAATAGAAGCTGCTAGTTCCGGTTATTTTACGCTCCAAAAGTAGCTAGTGTCGCATTCTCTTCTCCATATGGTAGCTAAACTCAAGAGGACAGCCACGAAAAATAAATATGTTAACATATCCAGTTATGTGTAGCAGTATGTGTCTGTTTATGTGCTTTCCTGATTATTTAAGGTGCTCTTCCATTCAACTTCCTAAAAGAAACCACATGAAATCCTACTTGTTTTAGATCAGATGCACATGGCCCTATCTTCTAAAGCTCCTTATCTCATTATAGATAAAAGTATTAAATTAGCTGCTGCTTTTTGTCTCCACAAGGATCAAGCATGACGCAGCAATTTTTTTAATTGAACCGCTTGCATTCATTTGCAACTTTTCACTTGAACCAAGCCTCGACATCTTCTGTATTTAGACGAAACTTCTAACATTACCTACAACATACAGAACTGTTCTATACCGAACTTTTAGCTTGTGGAAAGCTTTGAAGTATTGCTGAACTCATTCTTGTGCTTATCGTGTCGACAGGCTTCTGAAGAACCTAAAGCTACAGTGAGGAAGTGTGTGCAGCTTCCTCAAATTCGCAAACATACGTAAAAACAAGATGCATTAAGTGGCAAAAGAAGGAGGGATCGCATAAAAGTGGTTCTTGTGGTTTCTTTTATATTTCGCGACAATATTGTAAATAAATCAATCTATGAATGCAACAAAGCATGTACTAGCGACAATGCGTTACGTGCAATTTGGTTAAAGTCGGCTATGCGTCCTGCTGTAACTTGCTCCAGTTGTAATGTAACTCTCGAGTATACAAACCACATGTTATGTACAATTGAGCATACTTCTGTTGAAACTCTACTATTGAACACATCCAAGTACACGTCATCTTCACTGTCCAAGTCTTTCTTCCAATCCAGTTAAAGTCGGGTACATGATGCATAAATTAGGGTTCTATGGTTGCTCTCATGCAAACCCTAATTCACAAATTGCATAATCAGAAACAATCACACAAATAATAATTGATTCGATTGGGAACGCATGAAAAAGCATCAATCTACAGATCTTATCAACATAGAAGTTGGATAAACAGATCTACGTCATGGTAAGGCGATTTTGATCAGTACCTTCCAAATTAAGAGCTCGATAACGAATTCAGCAGAATCGCACCAACCGCAGGCCAATTTCATCTGAATTACATGAGGAATCAGCAATAATCTACACTGGCGGGAAAAATAAATCAGGATTCAAAAAATTGCCGTAAGACATTATCGAATGGAGATGCGGGGTATCGATCCCCGTACCTCTCGCATGCTAAGCGAGCGCTCTACCATCTGAGCTACATCCCCATATTCGAATTACTTAGTTAATAATTATAAGTACCAATTACTTCTTTCAGTAAACCCAAAGAGATATTAGGCGGTTAATGGTAGTGAACCAGGTCCTAGCAAATTTCTACAGGTTCCGTATCTGTTATTGCAGTCCAGATCAATATATTCAGAATGGATATGTGAGTGATAATCGATAAACCCGGTCCTAAGTACGTATTACAGAGTTGAACTCACCAATGTCTCGCCATTTCTGTTATTTTTAAACAAGAGCAAGCCAATTTCGAAACAAAACGAACACAGAATGGCACAGTAACTTACAAGATAAAGTACCAAAATTTTTAATACCACGTATATGAGTACTATTATATAACTACATATTTACCATTAACAGGAGGGACTACCGCACAACGGGTAATGAATAAAATCAGGACAACATACGCTACCGAACATTTGGACCTGTCTAAACTTCTTGTATCAAATCCAAACCTAGTCTTAGTTGAACTCAAGATAACTCGTCCTAAAAAAGTATTGCACCAGATCTGTCAGCTCATCTGTTGTGCATGCTTACAGTTACAAAGACCCTCACGAGGGCCTCGTCTAACTAAACTGAACCTTTTGCACAAGGCTAAGTCCGGTCTCGTTCTCCTACCTGCATTTTTGGGCTTTGAGCTGAGTAGAGTGGCGGGTAAATGTAAAGGTTCTCCCATGTGTAAATAGCAGGCCACAAGTGTGATCCATCACTGCAAATTTTTTGACCCTTTAATGTTTTGATGTAATATCCTTAATCAGGGACCTTAAAGAAGTACGTAAAATTTTTGGATGTTGAACTTAGTGTCCAACCAAAAAACATTTCAAGAGTAGGAAAAGCCCACCAGGTATAAAAATCACAATCAAAACGTTATGTATTGTCAATTTGGGACTTGACACCCGTTCTCTTGCAAAGCGTGAGAATAATAGGTGCCCCTCTTGAGTAAGAGGTGGTCCCGTTTGAATCGAGTGAGGCGGCAGGACCTAGCTTTGATTGATACCACGTTGAACTTGAAGTCCAACTCAAAAGCATACTCAAAAGTAGGAAAAACTTACCAAGTATAAGAATCAATTTCAAATCTCATGTATTGTCGACGTAAGACTTGACTTCGGAAGTCCTCACCTTGTCAGAGCTCCTACTTTATGGATGGCTACACGGACTCCAACGCACACATTGGAGTAGAAAATTAAAGAAATGGTACAATCTGAATCCTGTGCCACCGAAATTTCCCACAACTTGCAAGATTACTAAAAGGGAGTAGTTAAACGTATGTGGACGAGTGATCCAGGAACATGACGCAAGACAAATGAAGAAAAGAAGTTCGTAAGATCGGTCCAAGGCTGAAGGAAAGCTACACTACAAGGAGATATATGTATGGTTTTATCGTGTAGCTAGTAAACATCAAGAGCAAAGGGTTTCGACCGCAAGGATCATCGAAACGGAACATGAGACGATATCTGACTCAAGATTCAGATTGTACGTGGCCTAGTTAGGCAACTGAATGGTCCAAATCAGGCAACGTCAATACAATGCCATTGACCCTGAGGACCTTAAATGGTCAATTTGTTTACACATAGCGATCTAAAGGCCACCCGTGACTGGAACAGTAGAGCTAAAACAGAAGATGCCTAGCCAGGTTTGTAGTTTTGTGGCGGCACTGCTCTACCGGAAATGTGTAATCATGCAATGCAATGAAATAGGAATAGACCAGCTAAGTGAGCAGTGAAGAGAGACTTTGCAGTTTGTGGCGTAGATCACGAACTTCATAGCCAATCCTTCATGACAAAGCCTTAGGTCAGCTTTATCGTTTTACAAGGAAAGAACCTTATTAAACAATGTCTGAAATCCGACATAAAACCCATTATCAAATTCAGAGAACCAAGTCTCGTGGATTTTGTGTTCGGTGGCCAAGCTTAGAGCTTTACAATTGTGATGATTTCTAACCTCATCTTTGCTATGGCCAGAGATTCACAAAACCTCCGGTTTCTTAATTAGCCAGCATATTTGTATCAACAGCGCACAATAGAAAAGGCAAATTAAAAGCCTTCATATGGCCACTACGGAGTTCGCTATCGTCCGTAAATCTAGCAGTTTTAATGACGAAAGTTATTCTAAGGGGAAAAAAAGTGTCAATGTAAGGCGAACAACACACCTCCACTTTTAGTTACGGCAGAGATCTATATTCCTATATCTACAACTAGGATATATAAGAATTTTCTGATGTGCAACATCTTTATTGTAATAACTTTAGTATAAAAGATTATTATTAAAAGTATTTTGTCGTTGTTGCTAAAATATATAATGATAATTTTTTGTCACTATAAATATTTAATAATATTTTTTTATTACAATAGAAGTGTTGTATAGTAGAGGATCATAATCCCTAAAAACTAGTAAATCTTGAAACTATCGGCAAAACCCACAAAAATAAAAAAAAGCAAAGGAAATGAAGAAAAGCTATCCATAATAGTATCTGTTTAGTCAAAAATTATGTCCAATAGCGGAAATCATAGTAGTAGTAGTAGTAAACAAGCAATTGTGTAAGAATCTATCAGATTCACACCTTTTGTTTGCAGTCTTGACACCCATTTAAAAAAGATTTCACCTCATTGTGGAATTCGAAGGCATAAAAAAGAATGCACGTTAATTGCCCTATCTTACTCCTCATGAATTTGGAACAATTTGGAGTTCAGCTGACGAACAAATATTTAGTGAAAGTGACATTGATGACGTGATATTGAAGGGGATGAGCCAGGGCAAAAGAAGTATACAAGAGAAGTATTCGAATTCATACCAAGCCCATTGTGGAATCCGAAGGGGTAAAAAAGAATGCATGTTAGTTGCAATTACTCCTCGCGAACTTGGAACCTTTTGGAGTCCATCTGACAAAAATTTTTTTAGCGAGAGTGAAATTGATGACGTGGTACGACACTTTGAACTACGTCCATAAGCATGCCTCTAATGACTCCATCATTCATGCATGCATCTTGTTCTGATGACTCTCTCTGCCAAATACTAGAATAAGCTAAACCTATTACCTTGCTTCCCTGCCAAACATTGTCCGGCTCTATGCCCAACTGGTCTTCTGCTTACTATATATACGAAGCCAGTCTGAAGAGTTGCCTTAAGTCTCCCGTAGTCTATACGAACATTTTGACTACGAAAGAGCTTCGAAAAATGGCATTCTTAACTGCTCGTCTCTTGGCTTTCGTTTTCGACCTCTTAGGTATAAACTTGACTTCCTCCATCGCAAATTCTTTACCCACTTAGACTCTGTGTGTGTGTGTGTGTGACACTGCTATGCATCACATAATTGGTAGTGAACACACACATATAATACACAGACGCAGAGACGCACACAGACAAGGTGTGATTTGAATATATAATTTCATTGAATTCAATTATATCTACATGCATGCTTGAAGTTTAAATTAGTTCGTATCTCTACTATGAATCTTGATTGCTCCATTAGGTAATATCGTGTCATTATTGGTGTTCCTGGCGCCACTGTAAGCTACTTACAGTTTAGATGCTATTCAAAAATGATCTTCTATCTTTTCTTTTTTCCCTTTTTTTTATCTATCTTTTTGGTTTTCTGTTTGTGATGTCTGTTAAGCTTGCTATTTCTAACAGGCCAACCTTCCACAAAATTTACAAGAAGAAATCATCGGAAGGGTACCAATCGATACCATATTTGATCCCGCTCTTAAGTGCAGCACTTTTGTTATACTAGGCATTTCTCAAGACCAATGCATATATGATCGTCAGCATCAATGGCATTGGCTGTGTTATTGAAGTAATCTACCTTGCCCTGTACGTTATATATGCACCCAAAAAGGTTAAGGTGACTATGTCTCTCTGTCTCTCTTTGGCTAGAGTATAGGATTTTCAGTTTTTGTCTTTCCTGAAGGTAAAACTAACGAAGAAATCCTTTCTGAAAATCTTGGGTGTTTTGCAGGCTTTCACAGTGAGGATGATACTTCTATGCAACGTAGGGGCCCTTGGTTTGATTGTGCTATGCTCCTTGTTCCTCGTAAAGGGCACCAAGAGAGTTATGTTTATCGGATGGGCGTGTGCTATGGCCGTATGCTAGCGGTGGGACTGTATCTAGTGCTTCAACTGAAACACATTGACGTGTTGATGATGCAGTGGTTCGATGCTACGTGGAGGTGCATAAAGGATGCAGTCCGAGTCAGCTTCCAGGTAGACAAAGCGGGAGACAGCGAGGACGGGGTAAGGGCTGAGGGCAAGGCTCCCAAGACAGGTCCCGAGGGCTGGCAGCGCCGCGCAGGCAGGGCGACGACGAACAGGGCCGACCGTGTCAAGGGTGCAGCGTCAAGGGTCCGGAGACGGGAGTCCAAGTGTGTTTCTCTCACTAGAATTCCAGAGAGAATGTCTTTTTAGAGAGAGAAAGTGAAAAGTCCAAATGAGAGAAAGATCTTTGAAAAAGCTCCAAAGTCCACTATTTATAGGCAAAAATGTGCATGTGTCACCCCCTGGGAACGACACGTCGCCAGGGGGCCAAAGCACTGATCCTCCGTTGGGACTGCGGTCCCTAAGTTCGTGCTGCCCTGCCCTTGCGACATCTCTCTGCCTGTCTGAGGAGACTGATCATGCCGCGGTAGCATGGTCAGAGTAGCCCGTTGCCCCAGCCTCCAGTCCAAGCCCTTACTGAATCCCACAGGCCTGGCAGCGGTGGGGAAGACCCGACGCCCAGCTGCCAGGTGGACTAGGCAAGATGCCCTTCCGAAGACCTGCTCCCATCTCGGAGTGACCCGGGGGTCATAGTCCTTAGGGGTGCCGACGCGAGCCCCTAGTGCCAGAGCACGTAGGCCAGTCACGCAGGCACCCTGGCGGAGATAGTGTCCCGGAGGAGTCGCCTATCCCGCTGCGAAGGGTCCTCGTGCCAGAGCACGGAGCGAAGCCCCCTGGAATGAAGACGGTGATGGCTTTGAGGTTGTGAGCCCATCCCGTAAGCATATAACATGATTGTGGCGCATAGGCGCGGTGGAGTGCGGGCGACGAGGGTCGCAGAGTAACTTCCCCCGAGCGACGGGGGTCGCGGAGTGACGTCCGAGCAACAAGGGTCGTTGCGTGGATGGCGCGCGACCATGAGCGACGGTTGTCATGGCGACAGAGCGGCCACAAGCGACGGTCGTCGTGACTACGAGCGACGGTCATCGCGACGATGGAGCACGGCCGAGAGCAACGGTGGTCGCGACTACGGCGGAGCGCGGCCGCGAGCGACGGTCATCGTGACTATGAGCGAGCGACGGCAAGCGAGGGTCATCGCGGCGACGGTCGCCGCGACTAGGCGAGCGCGATCGCGAACGACGGTCGTCGGTCGTCAAGGCGGTGGCCAACCTCATAGGGTGGCCGACCACAAGGGTGGCCAACCCCTTGGGGTGGCCGACCCCAAGGGTGGCCGAGCCCCTCAAGGTGGCCGACCCCATAGGGTGGAAGTCACGTCGAGGTCGTTTCAAGAGCGTTTCACGTGACCTGAGCGTACGTTGCTTTGACCGGCTCTCGAGCGTTGAAAAGTTAACCGCTGACTGGGTGATGTGTCGAAAGTGGGTCCCTTAGCGGGTCCTGGGGTGCGACCGGATATGAACATAAGCCCCCTGCGTGTGGCGTGTGCGGAGGGGCAACCCGAGCGGGCGTCGCACGCATAAACGATGTAGCTATAGCCCATCCTGCTGGGGGGCCAGAGTCCCTGGTGATGGAGCCGGCGATGACGCTAAGCCCGTGTAGCAGTTTGATTGAGCCGGACGGGAAGTCCCGCAGTTTGATTGAGCGCGACCTGAGCCCGTCCCGCAGTTTGATTGAGCGGCGATGGCGCTAGCCCGTGATGGCGCTCAGCCCAAATTTGATTGAGCCGGCGATGGCGCTAAGCCTGTGATGGCGCTCAGCCCATGCCGCAGTTTGATTGAGCCGGCGATGGCGCTAAGCCCGTAATGGTGCTTTGCCGATCCGCAGTTTGATTGAGCCGGCGATGGCGCTAGCCCGTGATGGCGCTTAGCCCATGCCGCAATTTGATTGAGCCGGCGATGGCGCTAAGCCCGTGATGGCGCTCAGCCCATGCCGCAGTTTGATTGAGCCGGCGACGGCATACAGCCCGTCCCGCAGTTTGATTGAGCCGACGACGGCATGCAGCCCGTCCGGCAGTAAGCAGGCGATGTGGTCCCGCAGTTTGATTGAGCCGGCGACAGCATGCAGCCCGTCCCGCAGTGATTGAGCCGGCGATGGCGCTAGATGGCACTCCCCATGCCGCAATTTGATTGAGCCGGCGATGGCGCTAAGCCCGTGATGGCGCTCAGCCCATGCCGCAGTTTGATTGAGCCGGCGACGGCATACAGCCCGTCCCGCAGTTTGATTGAGCCGGCGACGGCACGAAGCCCGTCCCGCAGTTTGATTGAGCCGGCGATGGCGCTAGCCCGTGATGGCGCTCAGCCCATGCCGCAATTTGATTGAGCCGGCGATGGCGCTAAGCCCGTGATGGCGCTCAGCCCATGCCGCAGTTTGATTGAGCCGGCGACGGCATACAGCCCGTCCCGCAGTTTGATTGAGCCGGCGATGACGCTAGCCCGTGATGGCACTCAGCCCATGCCGCAATTTGATTGAGCCGGCGATGGCGCTAAGCCCGTGATGGCGCTCAGCCAATGCCGCAGTTTGATTGAGCCGGCTACGGCATATAGCCCGTCCCATAGTTTGATTGAGCCGGCGATGGCGCTAGCCCGTGATGGCGCTCAGCCCATGCCGCAATTTGATTGAGCCGGCGATGGCGCTAAGCCTGTGTTTGATGAGCCGGCTACAGCCCATGCCGCAGTTTGATTGAGCCGGCGACGGCATAAGCCCGTCCCGCAGTTTGATTGAGTCGGCGATGGCGCTAGCCCGTGATGGCACTCAGCCCATACCGCAATTTGATTGAGCCGGCGATGGCGCTAAGCTCGTGATGGCGCTCAGCCAATGTCGCAGTTTGATTGAGCCGGCGACGGCATACAGCCCGTCCCGCAGTTTGATTGAGCCGGCGATGGCGCTAGCCCGTGATGGCGCTCAGCCCGTGCCACAATTTGATTGAGCCGGAGATGGCGCTAAGCCCGTGATGGCGCTCAGCCCCGTTTGCCGCGAATTTGATTGAGCCGGAGATGGCGCTAAGCCCGTGATGGCGCTCAGCCCATGCCGCAATTTGATTGTGCCGGCGATGGTGCTAAGCCCGTGATGGCGCTCAGCCCATGCCGCAGGGAGGGGGCCTCGTGCCGTAGCACTACGAGCAGAGCCCCCGGAATGTCGCACACTCCAGAGAGTGGGTCGAAGAATGTTCCACGTCCATGGCGGGGGCGCATGGTATGGTGAATAGGTGTGATGCCCGGAGGCTTGTAACATGGTTGTGGTGCATGGGCACGGCGACGATTGTCGCGGAGGTATACTTGGTGCCGGGGCCCCGCATCATCAGCGTGGTGCAAGGGCGCGGCGACGACTGTCGCAGAGCAATACCTGGTGCCTGGGGCACGCATCATAAGCATGGCGCCAGGGCGCGGCGACGACTGTCGCGGAGCAATACTTAGTGATGTCGTCGTGGAAATTGTGCACGGTCGGTGACGAGCATCAAGTGACCATTGGCATTGAGTGCGCGTTGTAGAGAGCGCGATGAGTTGGCACGGGCGACGTGGATTGAAGAGACAGCACGCGGGCGACGGGGCCTGTCGCGGAGTTGTCATGTGAATGCGTGCGACGAAGGTCGCAGAGGTGGTGCGCGGGCGACGAGAGTCGCGGAGTTGGAGCGCCTACGACGAGAGTCACAGAGCTGTTGAGCGGACGCGGGCGACGAAGGTCGCCGAGATGGCACGCGGGCGACGAGAGTCGCGAAGGAGCGCGGGTGATGGGAGCACGGAGCTGTAGCACGGACGCGAGCAACAAATGTGTGAGGGCGATGAGAGTTGTAGAGCCGGCGCGCGGACGCGAGTGACGCGGGCGACAAGAGTTGCGAAAGGTGCGCACGGTACTGGTGGCGGGGGTCCGCGCAGAAGGTATGCAGGGCGCTGGCGACGTGGGTCACAGAGACGGTGCTCGGGCTACGAGTGACGTGGGTCGCGGAGATAGCCCCAAGCTATTGGCAACGAGCTGCGGAGACGGCGCCTCAGTGATAGGCCGCGATTGTTACGGAAGGCGTGGCGCTGGCGACGGGGGTCGCGGAGACAACGCCCGGGATGCAGAAAATGGTTCGATGCTACGTGGAGGTGCCACAAAGGATGCAGTTCGAGTCAGCTTCCAGGTAGACAAAGCGGGAGACAGTGAGGACGGGGTAAGGGCTGAGGGCAAGGCTCCCCAGACAGGTCCCGAGGGCTGGCAGCGCTGCGTAGGCAGGGCGACAACGAACAGGGCTGACCGTGTCAAGGGTGCAGTGTCAAGGGTCCAGAGACAGGAGTCCAAGTGTGTTTCTCTCACTAGAATTCCAGAGAGAATGTCTTTTTAGAGAGAAAGTGAAAAGTCCAAATGAGAGAAAGATCTTTGAAAAAGCTCCAAAGTCCACTATTTATAGGCAAAAATGTGCATGTGTCATAAGTTGACATGTGTCACCCCTGGGAACGACACGTCGCCAGGGGGGCCAAAGCACTGATCCTCCGTTGGGACTGCCGGTCCCTAAGTTCGTGCTGCCCTACCCTTGCGACATCTCTCTGCCTGTCTGAGGAGACTGATCATGCCGCGGTAGCATGGTCAGAGTAGCCCGTTGCCCCAGCCTCCAGTCCAAGCCCTTACTGAATCCCACAGGCCTGGCAGCGGTGGGGAAGACCCGACGCCCAGCTGCCAGGTGGACTAGGCAAGATGCCCTTCCGAAGACCTGCTCCCATCTCGGAGTGACCCGGGGGTCATAGTCCTTAGGGGTGCCGACGCGAGCCCCTAGTGCCAGAGCATGTAGGCCAGTCACGCAGGCACCCTGGCGGAGATAGTGTCCCGGAGGAGTCGCCTATCCCGCTGCGAAGGGTCCTCGTGCCGGAGCACGGAGCGAAGCCCCCTGGAATGAAGACGGCGATGGCTTTGAGGTTGTGAGCCCATCCCGTAAGCATATAACATGATTGTGGCGCATGGGCGCGGTGGAGTGCGGGCGACGAGGGTCGCAGAGTAACTTCCCCGAGCGACGGGGGTCGCGGAGTGACGTCCGAGCAACAAGGGTCGTTGCGTGGATGGCGCGCGACCGTGAGCGACGGTTGTCATGGCGACAGAGCGGCCACAAGCGACGGTCGTCGTGACTACGAGCGACGGTCATCGCGACGACGGAGCACGGCCGAGAGCGACGGTCGTCGCGACTACGGCGGAGCGCGGCCGCGAGCGACGGTCATCGTGATTATGAGCGAGCGACGGCAAGCGAGGGTCGTCGCGGCGACGGAGCACGGCCGAGAGCGACGGTCGCCGTGGCGGACTACGACGGTCGTCGGTCGTCAAGGCAGGTGGCCGACCTCATAGGGTGGCCGACCCCTTGGGGTGGCCGACCCCCAAGGTGGCCGACCCCATAGGGTGGAAGTCACGTCGAGGTCGCTTCACGAGCGTTTCACGTGACCTGAGCGTACGTTGCTTTGACCGGCTCTCGAGCGTTGAAAAGTTGACCGCTGACTGGGTGATGTGTCGCGCAAAGTGGGTCCCTTAGCGGGTCCTGGGGTGCGACCAGAATAGGGTATGAACACGTGTCTATTTTGTTTTGCAGAGGCAAGTGATAAGAACCAAGAGCGTAGAGTTCATGCCATTTACCCTCTTATTTTCCCTCACTCTTTGCGCCACCATGTGGTTCTTCTACGGTTTTTTCGTGAAGGACTTTTATATTGCAGTAAGTATGACACAGTCATCATTGATTTTTTACATACAACTTCAACGCTAATGAGATTTCGATTCAAATGACAAAATTTCGAAGAGTTGTCTAAGAAACTTGTTTGTTGATACTTCTTCAAGGAACCCAGTCGCTTCTGAATGTTTTCTTCTCTCTTTTCATTGTGTTGTGACGAAAACTTAAGGCTTGTACGCTTACAAATTTTTTTCTGTATTTTATATTCTGTTTTTTGTTTCCAAAATTTAGTATTCAGTTCTAAAATTGTATTGTGTACTTTTATTTTTTTTCCGTATCTACTTTTTCAATTTTTTCTGTACGTTTATCATTTTTATTTTCGTTTTCACCAACTTTTTCTGAACTAATTCATTAATGGATCCCACTATTTTTATTTTTGGAATACCCAGTGAAATGGGTGGTCAAGTTTGGTGAGTATTTGTTGAAACAGGGTGGTAAATATGAGGGAGAAGATGTGGTATTCTGATAAGGATAATACAGTTTAAGAAAAAAGGTGAAAATACTCTTTGAGTGTTTCAGTTTTTTTGATACTATTTGAAAAGTTTATCCAAAACGAAACCGAAAAAACGTAAACATACACGAAAAAAATATCTTATTTATCGTTATTACAAAAATGAAAACTGAAAACGTGATGGGATTTCTCTTTGGGATCACACAAATGATACTCTATTACGTGTACAAGGACGGGGAAAAGAAGGACGTGGAATTGGACGTGAAGCAGCATGAAGGGAAGAACGATGTCGAAAAGAACATGAAGCAACAGCAGCAGCAGCATGAACCGACCGCCGAAAAGAATTACTGGAGGGCGTCCAGAGAGTTTCGAAGGTCTGGCGTCTTTCAAGAGGATTTGGAGGTGAAGGTGGTTGTTTAAGGCCGTTGGAAGCTTGAATAACGACGACATTGCCACGTCCTTTAACATCATGTTGTACCTAGGTTTGTTAGTAGGCTATCGTGAGGCTAGAACCGTTGAATCTATACATCCATAGGAGCAATCTCCAATTCCTCTCTGTTCTATACTTACTTCAGCGTGAATAACGACTTGCTTTTGTAGGTAACGGGTAATTTTATTGAACGAAGTACAATCGAGAGCAAGTGAGTGAATAAAGACTTGTATTACCCACCTTTCCTTTGAAGCATCTAAAGAGAACGGTGAATCTTGCCGACCCCTTAATGTCCTCGTTACGAGCTTAGGCTATTTTATAATCTCAATACCTAAAATCTTCAATGTAACGTAGACAGACTTCATGTAAACTTAATAGTGTCTAGGAAAACAAGTGAGCATCAAAAGGTATAGACTGATCTTGCTACGTTTCTGCAATACAAAAGGAGAGTTAGCATTATAATCTGCATGCGCACCACACCAAGAAGTTGTCAAAATTTTATCTTCCACCAAAATGCAGAGTATGTTTTATCGCTGTCAAAGCCAACGCTTGTAATCACAGCGTTTGATCGAACGCCAACTGCAGCCGATTAATCTCCGCCCTGTTATCGAGGGCCAGATTCTCATGCCAAGCTTTCATCACGAAGACATGACCCTATACGTACTCTTACTGAAAAGAGTGCAACTCGGTGAGAAAGCGGGGGAGACACTAATGACAAGAACACTTTTGACTCGGCACAAGTTCATTAGGGTTGTGGAATGAAACTTGTGGTGACGGTCTAGATGGAGAGGATCATGTTAGGAAGTTTGTGACCCACTGGAACTAAGATTGGTGGGTCATGTTATTGTTGCTTGATGATATGGTGATGGCGATGAACCGTGGAGGTTGATTGAAGTGGGGCTGGGAGTGGGCCTGGTAGGCCGTAGAGGTTGAGGAGGGAAGATTTACGGGACCTTGGGCGACGCGTGGCTTCCACGATGTGGAGATGGGCTTGTCTGAGACTGGGTTATGAGCCAAGGCAAAGAGGAAGGAGGAGAAGAAGAAGATTGACAAAGATGAGATAGAAATGGCGCACCGAACCAGAAGGGAAATACCAAGGCCCCGTGTGTCTCTCTCTCTCTCTCTCTCTCTTTAAAAAAAGAGAAAAAAGCCAGCCTCTCCCCTACACAGTTTCTATGTCTCTGCCTCCGGCTTACTCCGGAGTGTGGTGGCGTATGTGGTAGAGTAGTTCTCTAATGTTGTGTGTTTTTTTTTTGGTGTTGATTTTATCTTTTGGTGACTGTTTTTGTCGTCGTCGTTCGATCTCCGACGTTGGTCGATCTTTGCACTGGCTTACTGACAGATGGTGTCTTGTAGGATTGGTCACGTATGTACGTGAATAAGGGTTTCGATTGATTTGGGTTGATAAGGGTGGTTGATAGCTGCTGGGTAAGGGATCGTGCGTGGTTGGGTTGTTGCTTGGTGGGCTTTAGGCTTAGTGGCCGGAAAAGAGAGTATGTGGGGTTTGAGTGTGATGGCCGGAGAAGGAAGTCTGCATATGGGTTATTATCCTTTTAGGGTTTATATCCCACTCCCCCCTAGTTGGTTCCCTCTCCCCCTGTTCACAAAAAGGTTGGTGGGCCTGTTGCCGATGGTGGTTGTCGAGGTGATTTGGGATGTCAAGGTGCTCTGACGGTGGGTGTTCGTGGTAGTAGTGGTGGCTCTGGTCATGATTTGAAATGGTGATCCGGTAGTTGGGTCTTGGAGATATGGTGGTGGTTGAGGTAGCGGTTTGTGGACTGACAGGGAGGAGTGGCCAGTTCCTGGTTCGACCGGTGCTGAATCAGGTGTCAAATTCAGGCACTGCATGCAGTGAAGGTGACGCGTGGAGATGTGCGTGCGGCTGGGCGGTTTTGGTGTCTAGGCATGTGGCTTGTCTTCAGATATGGACAACAGCTGGCTACATCGGTGTCTTGTTAGAACAAAACTTTGGCTGCTACCCGATCGTAAGAATCTTCTTCCAACCCCATATATAGTGACTATTAGTAGGCTCTAAATGTCTTTAATGACTTTTATATTAACACTTGCAACGAATCTCTTAATAGCATTTTTTTAGGGTCACTAAATAAAAGTCATTAAAAACATTTAACAACCATCAATTGTCACTACATGGAGGGTAGGAAGAAGATTCTTTCAACCCGGGTAGCAGCCAAATTTTTCCTCTTGTTATGTGCCTGCGTAGCTATCTGTTTAGCTTTTGTTTAGCTTGTGATTGGTTCTTTATTTAACTTTAATTATCCTGTTTTAATTAGTTTTAGCTTGTATTTACTGTAAAGAAAAATAACCATAATATTTTGTCTTTTTATAATTCCTAGCGGATGGGGATGCCATCCAACTGCTATTTTTAATACCGATAGTAGGGTTCTTACCCCTTTAAAAAAAAAATGACGACGCAACGGATATGGAAATTTTTTGTAAAAAATAGAGGGTCAAGGTTTTAGAATTCTTTATCGCATTTGTTCGTTACAAACCGTTACATTGAAGTTTATGCCGCCTATTGTGATTTTTGATCCGTAACATGAAAAAAAAAATTGGCTATGGCCTTTAAATTGTACTCTATACCTTAGTGACCAGTTATGTTTATGTTTTGCGAAGAAGAATGCCTCAACACTAGGGATATAAGCTAAAAGGATCCATCAAATAAGAACCAAAAAGCCAAGTAGAAAAATTTAGTCGGTTTCAACTTCATTAGCTTGGAGACAGGCTGTCGCCGATTGCAGCTCCTACCGGGTTCTCCACCTATTGGATTTGTCGTGGATAGCTGGTCGATAAGTTGTCTTATCTCTTCGCTTATTGTTTTCATAGTTTGTCGATTAGGAATTTTTGTTGTAAGTTAAGCTGTTACATCACGGATTTTGTTTTGACGACTTTGTAATCGTCACTAACATAGTAGATATTTCATAAATCCACATCATAGTATACCCTTCTGATTCCTGGAAGAAAATTTTTTGAATTCAACGCTGATAACTATGACATGGTGCAACCAACAGAAGAGTAGAGGATAATAATTTTTCGACTGTCCTGTTTGAAAATATCTCCATCTCGATTTTCATTTCTATTTCCATCTACATCATATCTATCATCTTACACTTAAAATTTTCTCGATTGCTAGAGGTTAAAAGTTAGTTAGGAGTGGGGGAGGGGGGGAACTCATGATTGGCGAATTCGTAGGTTCAATTGCTACTGAATGGTGCCTTCAAACTAATACATACATCCTTGTGTGCATATATGCACCTTATTTGGCATCAAAAGCTCACTATTTAGTTGCTATGCTTTAATTTTGTGGTAAACAGGGTCGACATGGATTATTTTGGTGCATGGTATCTACTTATACGTAAGCCTTGAAATTGGATAACAAATGATTTGGGTCTTCACGATAAAAATCGTCTTACCTAGACCAAACGTCCAGCCCAGTCTTTAATTGGGCCGCCTGTGCAATACAAGCCCAATAGGGTTGTCCAAATTTAAGCTATTCTATCTTTCTTTAGACCTCTTATATACAAAAATACTCTTTCTTTGGGGAGTAATTCGGATACAATACAAAAAAAAATACTGTAAATATCTATTTTTGTGGCCAGAAGAAAAAAACATGAAGTAACTGGAGACACACTTTTAGCAACCACACCAATAATTTATACCATCATTTTATCTCCATGATATAATGTATAATATTGACTCAACTCAGTTGTCTTGGTATTAATTATTAGATTCGTCCCAAAAAGGTTGATCACTATCCAAATTAAAAACTATTTATATTTTAATTTTATTATATTTTTCTCTCCGCATTTAGTCATCCACCGATTCACTTTCTCTCTCCTTGTCCATTTTCTTTCTCTCCCTCCCTTCTCTTTTTGGGATAGAATGAAAAATTCATAAAATATGACTCATATTCTAAACAAGCGTACAAGTTTAACACAATCAAATATTGTGGGACGGAAGGAGTATTTTCTTAAATCCAAATAAGTGAAATTTGTTGGCCTATTATGGATTTGCTTTTTCTTGAACTATATTATAATTTTCAAGTCATAAATGGACTGGTATAAATGCAAAAAAAAAAAAAAAAGAATAATTTGAAATTGCTCTAACATTGGATTACTGAATTGAGCTTTGACCTGGACCGTAAAATGTGGAAACTAGACTTCGCCCATTGCATGAAAATAATCATTCTCTAGGTAGGCATTCTTTTACATGCCATTTTTCTAGTTATCCAATTGTAGTAACCGTCTTGTTTGTGATCTGCAGCGAACTTCCTAATGTGCTGCATTTTATGACTATTGATAACCAATATAAGCGGGTTGTAGCTATCTTGTACAATTCACATTGCAGCAAAAAAATTTCTTTACTTCCCTATTTACGAGGGTTCAATCTGGCCTTGTACATGCACAAACTCAATTCAATTATGTGTTGTCTCTGGCCTCTATGTTCCATTGAGGCCTTGGACGAAGAAGTATGTACATGCTACGATGTGTACGAACAAAACGATGCACTCAAAAATTCAAAATATATAGATTAATGTCTAATCTCTGAAATAAGTTGTCACTTGTAGCATTCTTGATTATTGTCTGATAGGAAGTTTTCATAACTAAGCAAGTCGCAATGAAGTTCATCCTAGTGCAACCCTTGAACTTAAAGGTGAAGAAAAAAAAAATGGTTGCGAAAAAGAACTTTGGAGTCCTATGGAACTCCAATATGAAATCCCCACAAACATATGCATCGATGCTCGAATCCCAAGGAGGGCAATTGCGATGTAACACACCACATTTAGTTCAAGCCCATGTCAACCGGTTCTAAGCACAACCAGTGCCTCATTTGTGCCTATCCTTCGCCTTCACAAGCTTCTTGCGGTTGCTTCTTGAGAGAATTACTCTTGTTATTATGCATCCAAACTTTGAGTACTTGTCTCTTCACGCCAAGTTCTGCACAAAGCCTCTGGACTTCAGCATCATCTTCTCTTGGGATCCTCCACCCAACCCTCTCAGCAAACTCCAACATCTTCCCCTTTTGCTCCTGCGTGAACTTTGTTCGGTGGCGCTTCTTTGACAGCCCAAATGGTGGACTCCCAAGTGGCAATGTACTAGATTGGAAGGCATTGAAGTTGAGCTCTTCGCTTGATGAGTCTGTTGCGGCGGCTGCATTGCCAGTCCCACCTCCAAAAGCCATTTTGACAGGGGGAACTATTGAGGGGTTCCATTGATGATGGTTCATTGTTGGAGAAGGTAATTGTGGAGGGAGTTGAAGCGGGTGGTGGTGGTGCAAAGTGGTACTCCTAGCAAAATTGGCATCAGCATCAGCTTCTTTCCGATGAAAATTCCGGTGGCAATTGCAAGCTGCACACATCAAGGCTTCGAGGGTGCCATCTTCACCACTAGGCATGAACTCACCACATCCATCGGTGACATTACCACCCATGTTTGCTGCGTGGTTCTTGAGGCATTCTCGATACCTAGTTGGCATCTTCAGTTTAGCTGCAGAAGCGGCAGCCGGAAACCGATCTTTGTTATGTTGGGTTAGCTGATCTGGCGGTTGAAGCTGATGATGGTGACCCTGATCCAATGTTTGTGATGATTCTCGAAAAGCCAAAGGTGCTCCTTGCATTCTTATGTCTTTCTCTGGACCACTGATCAGTGCCATAAATATTGCAGTATAGTGTGCTGAATAAACCTCAGTGATCTTGAAACCAGTGTTAGGTCTAGCTATGAGAGAACTAACTAGTACAATGCTGCAAATCTCATAAAAGCATACCAATCTAATAACTCTAGGACAATGAATAAGCACTAAGATTCCTTAAAACAAATCTAGAGTCATATGAGTAGCTTAATTTCATCCGTTACTCAACTCTATTACTTTGGCCCTAAACCTACCAACGCATTTTCCTTAATTGATTTCAGCAGGATGTGGGTTATGGCATTTAAAGAACAGAAAAGGGAGAAAACAAGAAGAGAAAGCAACTCTTTATCATGAACAGAAGATGGAAACACAAATGGGGCCCTAACTCTACCTGAGAAGCAGCAGCCACAGCACCACCATAAGCATGATCAGCTCCTCCAATTAATGGTTAGAAGCTAACAATTGGTGATATGGGGTTAAGGAAGAAGGGTTGCTTCAGTGCTTCCAACAAGCCAACTGTGGAAAATGTATGCATGAAAACAAGGGACAGCTTGGTTGCTTGTGACGAAGCTAAGTATAAGAGGAAGAGAGATGGTTTCAGATGGTGGGAAACAACAAACAAGTGATGAGAGAGATTGGCAAAGGTGTTAGTCTGAGCAGGCATGAAAACAACCGACAGTGTCATGTTCAGTCCTCTCCCACGCCCTGCCAAAATGGTCCCATCCCTCCCCCTTCATTATTGCTTTTGCTCCCTTTCTCTACTGTTTCTTATCTTTTGCCAGTTTGCACATACCCAGTGTATACTTTGACGCTCCATTTTGGCACAAAGTGTGAAAATATGTGTGATTCCGAAATTTCTGATGTGACTCGCCTTTAGCTCTTTCTTGCTCTAGTTAGTCCATCAAATCTCAAAGTTGCTTACCATAAGACGTTCTTAAGAATGATACAAGAACTTGATTCTGCACACTTGCTCGGTTTTGCATTTTATAGACATATTGCTTCTTACATTTTAATATCCTTGACCAATGCATGGAAGATCCTTTTGGCATCAATAACTTGAGCGATAAAATTCTGCACCTATTCGTGTTGAAGTAAACTTGTTTCATCAATCGTCAAGATCGTTAGGCAAGGCAGTTAGCTACACTTCTGATGGCGGACGGTTTTCTAGAGACCAATTTTCTTTACTGTTTGGTGGAGAATTTTCTGTATGCGTGCCAAAGTGAGTGTTTCAGTGCACGATTATACCTAGCGCATAGGAAAAATGTACTACATTTTAAACTTTTCACTTCTCCCTTTAATTCGAAAGAGTTGAAATCGAAACAATGGATTGGTCCACAGGGGAGAGCACTGTGTGTATCTCTCTCTCTCACACACTCAGAAAAGCTGTTGTCCCCGTTCCGCAGCAGCACTGCAAACTCCATGCTTTCCAAGAAGCAAATGCTGTAATTACCTTGGTGTGATGTAATCGATACGTCTCTTTCTCCTTCACCCAATCACCCTGCAATCCATGTCTGGGTGCTTTGGTACTTGGTTATTAACTGCTAACTCCTGCACTACTACTGCAAGAGACCAGTAGAAAACAATAACCAGCAAGCTAGGATGACCAATCAATAGGCTCGGCTTTTAAACCAATAGTTCTGAATAGGGAATCAAATTCAAAAATTAGTCCCTCCAATAATCGTTTTTCTTTGCATTCTACATGTTCTCTAGTACCTGCTTTCTCAAGATTTTCTTGAGGAAAGATTTTGAATGCAACATTGGTGGCAGAAATAGTTTATAATTTCTTATATAGAGTATTAATTATCGATCATCACTTCATATTGATTGATAATGATATTAATGTAAATATCTTTAGCAATACTTCTTAATATCACTATAGGTATTGGTGTCTCGAATTTGTCATTCCTTACCAGCTTTATATTTTCCTTTTGCAAGAGTAATGCAAAATACTAATGGTTGTTCGTTTACATCTTCAATCTTCAACTTTTATTCCTTGTTTTTGTATAGTGAATTTTTGTTTGAAAATGAAAACTTCATTATGTTCGTTTATACTTTTTCTATAATATTATGATATTTTATTACTTTTTTCACCCAGTCTTGGTTGTTTACAGTTTTATATTCGTTTTTAAAACGACTATGTGTTCGTTTATAGGATTTTTCACTAACTTTTTCTGATTTTTTTTTCCACAATTACCTTTACTACTGATATGATAATTTACTTTAGTGCCCTTAAGAACTCTTAAAAAGTTTGACACCGGGCTGAACAAGGCCTATTTGTCGGTCCATGTCTCTTATCTAAATTAATCTGATTCGTCCCTTTTTTGCAAGAAAATATCTGGACCCTTGATTTATTGTAATATCCACCAAGCCCAGCACCACCGCCTCCACCAAACTACACGACCACGAGCTTCTTGTATTGCTTTTATTTGGTTGCAGTGGATTGTCGAACAGAATGGGAGGTGTGGGGATCAACAATTGAGGGTGGTGTTATGTGCTGATTTAGGTGGCTGTTGTGGGTGGTGGTTGGTGATAAATGATGGTGGTGCGGTGTTTAGGTCTCGATTGGGCAGAGGAGACGAGATCGGAGGAGATTAGTGGTGGCTATGGTGGCGGGGCACAGTTCTTTTGGGTGACACAACATGTTTGTTTCTTTGTGATGGCACCACGGTGGGATTGGGTTCTTCGTCGTGGCACAGAGGCAAGCCGTTAGTGTGGCGGTGATCTTTGATGTCCATGGTACACACACACACGCACATACACATAGATATGGTGCGAGGGTTAGGCAAAAAAAAGTAAAAATTGCCCTTTTTAGGCTTTATCGTGAAACTTTCTTGCACTGTTTGAATGAAATATATTAAAACAAAAAACGAGATATATAAACGAACAACAAAACAGAATTTTTTTTTGCTATCATTACAAATATGGAAACCAAAAATTATAAACGAACAACCTCCTAACTTCCTAACTGCTGCTTCATCTTTAAGTACTTCTAACTCTCAATTAGCAAGTAGTATTCGATCATTTAAGTGTCTACAATAACACACTACAGATCATGTAAAAAAATTGAAATGTGGGATTCCATTTTCTTTTGTCGGTAAACGTGGACATCTGACCAATAGAACAACAAAATCTAAAACTCTTTGTAAAGGGTCTAACCAGGGTAGGGATGGCAATGGGGCGGGTCGGATGCGGATCTTATAAAATCCGAACCCGCCCCGGTGCTCATAAAATCTCGCCCCGCCCCGCCCCGCCCCGCTACCGGGTCATATATCTAAAATACCATACCCGATCCTACATTCGTTTAGAAAACCCGCCCCGCCCCGATCCGCCCCCGCACTTCCCTGTACTCACACACAAGGATCGTCTAGGCGGTGCCCTAACGGGAGGAGAGGCTTCACTACATAGAGCCGTACGCCGTCGATAAGCATGTGGCGGTTGAATATTCAGGTGGCGCCTCTAATCTCGTCAAGAAGAAGCAGCGGCAGATCTGCGACAATTCCGACGAGACCCGTAGCTGCTACCATAGCCGATGAGCATGTGGCGGTTGAAGATTTAGGTGGCGCCTCTAATCTCATCAAAGAAGAAGCGGAGGCAGATCTGCGACCATTCCGACGAGATCTTCGGCGATTCGTTGTTCTTCTTGCCGCGGAACTTGAGAATAGGCGGTGGAACATGGTTTGTGGCCGGCGGTTAGGTTGTCAGTCTTTGGCCGTGGGGGGCTGAAGGTGGAAAGGGGGAGAAGATTAGAAGGGAGCCAGCCATGGGCAAGTCGGCATAGACCAAGAGAAAATTTTGGCATTTTAGGGTTTGGATGAAAAGTATATATACGCTATGATGGACGGCTGAGATTTATTGATACATAAGTTTAGTATACCGGGGCGGGTGCGGGTCGGATAGCGGGGCGGTTAGACAGAATACCATACCCGATCCGAACCCGCTGCGGGTTTTAAAAAAAATTACCATACCCGCTCCATAACCCTGTCAAAGTCAAAATAACCCGCTCCTAATGGGGCGGGGCGGAGACCCGGCGGTTGCGGGTCTAATTGCCATCCCTAAACTAGGGATCATCCGACTAATGCCTCAAACCATTTTATTCAACTTGAACCGTACAATAATAAATTTGGCCGGTTATTGTTCAATAATTGCAAGCACCTCTCTTCCTTTCAATTTGTTCCACAGTTCAAATTCCTCTCAAACCGTTGACAAATTGAACGGATTCGAACGGAATTAATTCACAAGTGAGGTATATGATGTAACTATTCATAGTAACCACTTCTATCTCCTCAGAAGCACAAAAGTTCCTCGTTACCACCACTCTAGGAATAGAAATTTGGACATGATTAAAAGACAAAAAAAGGAAGGTTAAGGTCGTCTGATGTATCTTCCAAGTGCTTTTTTATTACCTATATATATATATATATATATATATATATATATATATATATATATATATATATATATATATATATATATATATATATATATATCGGATTTAGAAGGTAAAAGGTGCCTTCTGGCTAGTTTATACATTTGAGACTAATCGATCCACTTTCTAAAAGATCTTAAACCGCCAAATCCTCCATATTGAATTGGTACATTCAGAAAAATAATTTCTCTGAATGTTGACCCTAAAGTTTATCAAGAAAAGAGTAAAACTCCTTAACCATTAGATAGTCCTTGTGATTAATGTATTTTCTGACACTAATGACACTTACAATAGCACGGCATCAAATGCAATATAACAGTACTGCGAAATCAAAGGACTTGGGAGTTTTTTTTTTTTTTTGGAGCTCTACATCACAATTTCTAATATGCAATGAGGAGACTAATAATATAGATAACTTTTGACAACATTTTTTTTTCAATTTTTTATCCAGTTTTGTAAACTAAAGAAAAAAAAATGCGTTTGACAGACAATTCTTGTTTTTTTCTCTTTAGTTTTGTAAACCAGTTTTTAAAATAGAATTGTTTTTAAAAACTCTATTTTTGAGTTTTGGGATTTCAATTTCAATTTTTATTTTGAGATCCAACCTTCGAATTTCATTAGAAGTAACAAATGAGTTACATTTAAGCAAAAAAAAAAAAAAAATCCCACCACACAGAAGAACCACCACCAACATTGGACCAGGTACTACCCTTGCCACCATGGCCATCATCGCCCTCCCGCCAACCCCACCCACCGTACCTCAAGACACAACCACCACCATGAAAGAGACCAGCGCCGCCACCCCACCAACGTTGACACTCACATCACTACCCCGTCATTGCCACTGCATCGACCATTCTATTCCACTGTGGCAGATCTGTTCCACTGTCGCATATCTACTCCACCCAAAGCCACTACAGACACGACTCACCTGCCCAACTATCGCCACTGCACCAGAGATCTACCCACCAGCCCCACCATCACAAATGTACTCTACCCACCGTCATTACCGTCTCCACCGCGACATTACCGCCGCCCAAAATACTAACCAAAGTTTGTACTAGATCTGCTAGATCGCTCTAGCTCTAAGATTGCTAAATCTGTAATGAATCGTGGTGGATTTGTGCATCGCGGTGGATCTGTCATGGTGACATCGTGGAGTTTGGTTCATCAATGGGTTTGGATGGTGTTGATGAGTGGTGGTGTTAGGTGGTTATGGCGGATAGTGGCGGTGGATGGTGGTTGGTGGCGAGCGTGGCAGAGGGTTGGTGGCAATGGGTGGTGGCTGGTGGTGATCTGTGGTTTAGGATGGGGAGTAGCGATGTATCAAAGGAAGGAAAAAAAAGGAAAGAAGAAAAAAAAGTGAAAACCAAAAATGATACTTCCTATCAAATACCTGTGAGTTTTGTCCAAAATAAAAATCACAACTAATTTTTATTTTTTAGAAAACCAAAACTAAATACTACAACTTTGTTCAACAGATCCTTACTGTATCCAGTCCATCAGATGAGACGGGAAAGCATGTGAGGAAGTGTATCTAATATAATGTAGATTTTGCCTAAACTTGCAAGCATGTCAACTAGTAAAAAGGGCCTAAATAAACAATAAAAAGCCCAAATTATAAACACAAGTCCACATCGTACATTCCGAACTGCGTAGCAGCAAAAATTTTTTTTACTATAATGGTAATAAATATTACATGATGCAGCAGACATGTGTTATCTAACGAGATGGAAGGATTCCTCGGGCAAGGAAAAGTCAATATTCTATGGTATTATTCTCTCATCTTTGTCGTTCATTCGCATGTCATCTTTATAACCTTCCCATTGAACCTTTTTTCATGCAGTTTTTAAACAAAGGCAAGGAGCGAGCCTGCACCGAAATGTACCTATTTCTTTTGATGAGAAATCAAAGCCGGAGCACTCTATTCACTTTTCTAGAGCAGACTTAGGAGTCTGTTCCCTTACTCCTTACTGGAACAGATTGCTTAATAATAACCCTGATCGACCGACGTAGCAGTTAGTTCTCCTAGTCGACTATTTATCATAATCATAAACATTCCACTAAAAAACTGAAAAAACCGACTCGCCGACTCGCGTTTTGGACGTTCAACCATCCAAAGTCAATGATCAACTGTCTGGTATGGTTGAAAAATCTCCTGATTCAAAGGAAGACCGACTCAAGGTTTGTACCCAAACAAGAACTCAATTGAACCATGCATAACATGCACCTTCCAGTTTCGTGCTCCGAAAGATAACACATTCATATTCGTAGATTAGTTCATCACGGAACATCTTAATAGTGTCAAACATTTACGAAAGGATTTATTTGGCCTTTTTTTTTTTTAATTATTTCTCTATTAACGAATATATTTCTATCCACGTGAATATCTAAAACTTTTAATCACTTTCCTTGGGAAGCAAGGATTTGACATCAACCGCCTTAAACTTTGACCGCCTTAGGTTTCCTCAAAACTCACACACACCCCATCTCAAAATATATTTGATAAACTATGCAGGTATTTTGCCACAGACTCTGTGCCCTAGAATTGCCCTACTGTTTTCGGCGTTGGCATCGGAGGTGGAGATATATACGATTAACCTAGAGAAGAGCAAGAATACTCGACAACAATGGAGGAAGAGATAATCGACTTAGCCAACTTAGACCCTCAGGTCATAGAGGAAATCTTCAGCCGCGTCCCGCTGAAGTCCCGGGCCAGGATGAAGCGCGTCTCGTCGCGGTGGCACAGGTTCCTCACGCGCCTCCGAACCACCCACGCCCCCACAACCTCTGCCTCCCTCATCGCTTTCCTCATGCGCCACCACGGGAGCGAAACGACCCTCATCAAGCTCCAGGACCAGACCCTAGCTCGAGCCTGGCAAAACCCTAATGCCACTCTCCACCAGTCGCACAAATTCCCATACCTGGTGGAATCTTGCAACGGCTTGCTTCTCTACGCCACCAGTGACCAAGATTCTTGGACATACCATATCTCCACTCCACCGGGAGAAAATCAGTGTACCATACCCCTCCCGGTTGCCCACAAGGTCTCAAGACAGGCATCTGTGGGCATATCCTTTGATGGGTGTCATCTCAGCCGGTTTAAGGTAATTTGTTTCTTTTGCGACGAAGTGGATTTCAAAGCCGGGACAATTAAGTGCCAAATTTTTTCATCCCAAACATGGCATTGGAGGGATAAAGTAGCAATTATTGTAAACCCTAATCTTCTACTTGAAGATGGGTTCATTCGTGGGGAGTGTTATTGCCCTAAGGTTTATTTTAGGAAAAAATTGTATCTTATTTGGAGTTTTTGTTTGTTGGTGTATGATGACGAGAAGGAATTCTTTGAGCTGATCCGACTGCCCAAGAACAAGTCGAGACGAGACAAGCGTAATTCGTATATGTCGCAATGTATTTGGGAATCAGAAGAAAGGATACAGTTTTGTGATCCGTCCTACAACGGATATGATATATGGACATTCATTGATCGTGGTGATGGTGACAACAACGACGACTTTGCGTGGCATTTTGAGCGCTGTGTGACGTTGAAAGATTTGATATATCGAAGGGTTGATGTATTCCATAGCGCGAATGTGGCAGAAAGAGAGAAGGTGGGATGGGCTAGGAATTCAATTCGGCCTATAGCTTTTAATGAAGACTTGCAGGTATTGTATCTTCATGTGTTACCGAGGACTATATATTCGTACAGTTTTGAGACTCGAGAAGTGGCAAAAGTGTGGTCGATTGATGAGGCCGGAGATGACGATATCTGGATGTTTCATATTTACCCTTTCCTGCTCAATTCTGTCAATTTGGTTGCTTTGAAGGAATTTATCAGGTCTAGTAGTCAGTGATTAGAGAGAGTGTCGAACAGATGTAATCATCCAATGTTTGTATTAAGCTGTACATCTTGATTTCCTTCATTTTTCTTGTACTATTCTTACACGTTTGTTTGCTTTATGTGATGTATGACGATCACTACTTCAGTTTCTCAAAAATGTTTGTTATGTATTTGGTTCAGTTTGTGACGATCAAATTCAATAACAGGCTAAGGAAAGAAATGTGATAAAAAAAAAACCAGTATAAACTGAGTTTCCAATGGTTGATGATCCTTTTTGAGAAAATATGTAGGCATTGTGGTGTGGGATATTCGGGGTAATAGGATTTGTTGTGCTGTGCCAATATGGTGTCACGCCCTGTGGTATTTGGAGGAGCCATACATATATTCCAGTCCTTATTTAAACACACCGTCTACTATTTGACTTTCTATCATGTCATCTAATCAAGTTTAACCATCATAAAATCAATTTCAGATAAACTCTCCTTTGACCATACAAGTTTCAATAGAATCATATCCTTTCAGCAACCAGTGAGTTCGCCTCAGCTTTGTTTATTTCTTGATAATATCAAGCATCTGCTTCGCCCCAGCTTATTTCTTGAAAATGTCAAGAATATGCTTCTATGGAAGCTCGTCTTGGCAATGCTTTCTTAGCATATACTCAGATACTTAAATCTTTCTTGAAATTAAATCTTGAAAAGGAAGAAGTGAATACAATAAAGCAGAACGATGAGATATGCAGGCATACAAACTTTATGTCATGTACATGCAGATTTTGGAACAAAAAAACTGATTTTAACTGGAGCAGGTGCTCAAAATCCTAAAGCAAAATTGAAGCTTTGTCTCCTATAGTGAAGACAGGAACGATGGGAATGTTGGGGCCGTCTCTTCAGTGACAAACTTCCTTCCTTCTCCTTTCCCCCCTGCCTTCTCCTCACTTTCATGGTTTGATCTCGACAGAATCGGCTGGTCGTCTGCAAATCTCAGTTGCATTATTACATCCATTTTGCCTCCTAAAAATCTATCCTTAGCTGCCCATCTTTGTATCTTACCCGAAGTAGTCTTTGGAACATTTCCACTCTTGACAAGAACTACCAATCCGACTCCAATGTGCTCTTCCTTGTCAACGTTTTCTCTCACTCCTTGACATATTTTCCTCAAAACCATAGTTTCTCTTTCACTGCTCAGCATCTCTGCAACAACAACAATTTCTCTTGAAACCTCAAATGCAGCAAGGCAACCACCACGCAAAAGGTTCGGACAACTACTATGTGCTGTAGTCTCTATGTAATGAGGATGAATTTCTCCACCATCTTGGAGTTTTATAATGTCCGCGGATCGACCAGTCACGAATAGATATCTTTCTTCTCCTTTTACAATCCCTCTATCACCCGTTCGGACAAAACCCCTGCTTACCCTGTTCTTGAGCCTCCTTTGAAACACTTCACGAGTTAACGACGGATGGGATAAGTAGCCAGAGGCGTTGCTCGGAGATGAAACCCAAATCTCTCCCTCGATACCATCGTCAACAGGCTCGTGTGTTTCCTCATTGACAACTATAATGTCAATGTCTATTTCATCTGCTTCTTCCTTGCCACTCGAAGCAAGTCTTGCACTAGGTAAAAGGTTCTTGAATTTCGGGTAGCTAGCATTTTTGCCGCCTCTCCACGCAGTTGAAACGTAAGTACAATTCTCCGCTAAGCCATAAGATGGAGAGATAGAAAAAGGGTTTAGTCCAAAAGACCTGAACACTTCAACGAATTCCTCAATGGATACATTGTAAATCGGCTCGTTGATGACAATCAGGTTCTTCATGCTCGATAAGTTTACAGGAAGGGTTCCTTTATCAACCCCGCCACGCCTGACAACCAGAGGTAACGTGAAAGAAGGAACAGGAGTGCAAGTAGCCTTGAACTCTGTGATTAACTCAAGCCAGAGCCTTGGCCTTTTTATAAAAGCGCTGGGCGATGTTAACACACTCGTGGCCCCTGATACAATTGTCAGTAGTAAAAACATGAGGCCGCAGTCGTGGTACTGAGGCAGCCAAGACGTGATGACACTGTTCGGGTGCAGGTCATACGATTTTCTAGCAGCTCTGACATTGTGAGCTGCTGATCCCGCGGTTACTAATACTGGCTTTGGGATTGCGGTTGCACCAGACGTGTACTGAATCAAGTACAACTCGTCCGCTTTGCAACCGTTGTAGGAGGACAAAGAAGTACGCCATTTTGAATTTGGCTTCCCACTTCTAAGATCACTGATAGAAATCCATTTGAGCTTTTGCAAAAGCTTGCGTAGTTGTTTGTCATTGCTAGAATTGGACAAGGAAGTGTACTTCTGAACACGTCTGATGTAACTACCATCTGCAACGGCGGCTTTGGGTTTTGTCTGAGACAGAACCCTGACAAGGTGGTGATGATTGTCTTTTGAGAACGAAGGGTCGGGAGGGATGATGGGTACTGCCAAAAGCCCAGCTCTTTGGCAGGCAAAAATGATCTCAACAAGCTCGAGGCCCGGTGAGCACAAAATGACCACAGTGTCACCTCTTTGCAATGGAAGTAGTAGTTGAGTGGATATGGACTGAACCGAGTTGTTGAGCTGATCATAGGTGAGGGTTGAGCCCCTGGTCAAGCCGGTCAGACCGTCTTCCACCCAAATGAAGGCGGGTTTCGACCGAAAGGATGGTAACTTAGCCCACACTGGAAGGTAAAGGTCCACCACCGGCTGGTCGGGAAAATAAGGGTCATAGTTCTCGTAGTGCATGGTTTTGTTTGTGGACTCTTGCATCTGAAACTGCCTGGTCGGACTACTATATAGTAAGAGGATAATGTGTATTTCATGTTTGTTTTGAGCGAAGAATACGAAATCCTAAAGAGAGAATTAACAGATATTCCATGAGAATATCCCACGTTTATGTGCTTTTCACGTTGTCTCCAATGAGGTAATGAAAGGACTATTCCAGCATATCCCCATGAAGATCCAGAACTTAGCTACAACTCTTAAGGTTTCTTTTTAATAATAGAAACATATATATGCAAAGCTTCAAAACCTAGTTTAGGACTAGAAACCTCCAGTGACTGACTGTGTTAGTTTTAATCTGATACTTTGGGCAGCCGAATTTACAAAACGACTGGATTAAGCATAGGTTGCGAAAGGGCCGAGGACAAGGCTCCCCAGACAGGTCGTGAGGGCTGGCAGAGGGTTTCACAGTCCGTGATGAGGGTATGGCGTCTCCGTAGACGGGAGTTCAAGTAGAATTCCAGTGTGAGAGTTCCAAATGAGAAAAAGATCCTTGAAAAAGCTCCAAAGTCCACTATTTATAGGCAAAAATGTGCATGTGTCATAAGTTGACATGTGTCGCCCCCTGGGAACGACACGTCACCAGGGGGCCAACGCACTGACCCTTCGTTGGACTGCCGGTTCCTAAGTAACGCCTGTCTGAGGAGACTGATCAAGCATGGTCAGAGTAGCCCGTTGCCCCAGCCTCCAGTCCAAGCCCTTACTGAATCCCACAGGTCTGGCAGCGGTGGGGAAGACCCGACGCCCAGCTGCCAGGTGGACTAGGCAAGATGCCCTTCCGAAGACCTGCTCCCGTCTCCGAGTGACCCGGGGGTCATAGTCCTTAGGGGTGCCGACGCGAGCCCCCAGTCTTGTGGCCGAAGGCCGAACCGACCCCCACCGACCCTACCGACCCCCCGAGGGTGGCCGACCCCTCCGACCTCTGACTCCCGACCCCGAGGGTGGCCGACCCCTCACGCCGAAGTCGCTTCACGAATGGTTCACGTGACTTGAGCATGCGTTGCTTTGACCGGCCCTCGAAAAAGTTGACCGCTGACTCGTGCAAAGTGACCAGAATAATGAACATATATATGCAAAGCTTCAAAACCTAGTTTAGGACTAGAAACCTCCAGTGACTGACTGTGTTAGTTTTAATCTGATACTTTGGGCAGCCGAATTACAAAACGACTGGATTAATTTGCATAGTTGTTGCTTGAAATAGTCGAAGATTTTAAGTCCTAGAGTGAGGTTGAAGTTGCAAATACATGCTATAACAATCCACGTTAAGTATGATAAAGAATAGAAGCCTAAGGCTACTCAAACATGGCTTCTGTTATCAGGCCAATCTTGTCGAACAACAACGAACAAACTCCCCTCCTCCTCCCCCAAACCCTCTTGCTTGGAGAAAAAAATCTAGTGATAAAACTAAGACGGTACGTGTTTGGTTGTCCCCTTAAGATTGGACTCTTCATAGTTCCTTCGTAGTCCCCAATACGAGGGATCGATAACACATAGAGCGTCAAACATGAACAGCAGACCAACTGGCGTTTGATGATCCATCCTTCAGTTAAACCGACACAGAGCCAGTGAAGTACTGAAATTAGCTAGCCTTCTGAGCACATGATGAGTTCTCCTTTTAGGATTAAGAGATTTGGTTTGACACGAAGACAACAGAAATAACTAGGCCTGTACATGTCTTGTGACTTCCCTTCTGCTTTTTCTATGGGATTGCCTGGGATAGAGTTCGGAACTAGAATATGAAGCTTGCTTGTCAAATGATGGTACAAGATCAGGACGTGCAGTTAACTATTGAACGGTGGAAAAACCTAAATCCACCTCTACATACGACAACTCGCACCTGAATGTGACGCTAAAAACTTCGTTTTTTGTTGCTAAACAAAAGAAACCACCAAACACGAAAAGAAGAATACAAGAACCCTTTTTGAGAGAGAACTTGCGAAGAAAAAACAAAAAAAATGGACTAGTGGAACAACATAAATACTAGAATTTTTTTTAATGCAAATGAGTGTTTAATTACACAATTGTTTTTATTTTGAATTTTTTATTTTGAATGTTTGATTACCCAGTTTTTATTTTGAATTTTTTCCTTTAGAGTGTTTGGAATCATGAAATTGATGAGATTTCATTGCAAATTCTTAAATTTTGTTGTTTGGAACTTAAAAAAAAGGAATTGGAATTGAATTTCATGAGATTTGACTGAATTTGTTTCGATGAAAAATGATTGGATTTCGTGGAATTTGGATTTACTTGAATTAAAAGTAATTATTTACTTATCTTATCCTTTTCTAGATCTCTCCAACAATTAACTCACCACCACCCTCTTCGCTATTGCTATCGCCACACCACATTTATTACAACCACTGGCACCACCACTTTCGCCACCATTACTGCCACCACCACCGCCACCACCATCACCACTAATACTACCACCACAGTCATCACTACTGCCACCACCACCACCACCTTTGCCACCACCACTATCATCACTGTCGCCGTCACTACTGTCACCACCACTGTTGCGACGACTACTGCCGCGACCACCGTCATCGCCGCTGCAATATTGCCATCATTACCACCACCACACTCACCACTACTGCCCCACCACCGCCACCATTACTGCCACCACCACTATCGCCACCACCCACACCACTACCACCACTACCTCAACAGCCAGTAGTATCGTCGCCGCTTCAGTCGCTATCGTCGCCGCCGCCACCACTTTTACTACCACCATCGGAATCACTATTGCCACCAACATTGCAGCCCCCACCACCACCACTGCCACCATTATCGCAGCCGTCACCACTATCCCACCACCACCCCACCATTTGCTGATACTAGCACACTGAAAACCACATACCGTAGTTCATTTTTCATTATAAGTAAAGGGTATAATTGTTTAAAAATTTATTACTTTTTCATTTCTTCTATTCCCCAAACAAAAAAATAAGAATTCTGTAATTTGAATTCCCTTCCTTTTCAAACAAAAAAAAAAAGTGGATTGAATTTTAAATCCAATTCCAAATTTGAAATCCAAATCCAAAAAGAATTGGTTCCAAACAGACTCTAGTGATGATGGCCAGTTGCGGCGGCGGCGGTTTCAAAATAAAAATCAAAACTTCAAAATGAGAGTTTTTAAAAAACAATCATATTTTAAAAACTGAAGAAAAAAAAATGAAAACTGTGTACTAAATGTGTTTTTTTTTCTCCAATTTATAAAGCTGAAGAAAAAATTGAGAACTTAAGTGATTTCAAATTTACAACGGTTACCTGGCGCTACCTAATCACGGATAAGTGCTATTACAGCAGGCATGGCCTTTCACGGCTTCTAACCCCGTTTCAAAGTGGTCTACTTGCTTCTCACCGTTAGTCCTAAGATATAAAAACAGGATATTGTTAAATTAATTATGTCAAATTACAATCATCAATAAACTAATTCTATTAATAAATATTAATTAAAAAAGAAGTTTAGAAGAGTCAGGAATTCAGTTGAGGCACACTAAATGCTTTTCTTGAAGAAGATACGTCCCAAAATTAGTCAAGTACATTACACTCTAAATATACAGCAACCACTGAAGGAGTTTTGATGCAAAAAAAATTCTTCTCAAACCTTAGAGCACCCGTGCACTCAAAATAGTACGTGAAATATATGTGTATGCTTCTTAGCTTCTGGAAGAAAGAAACTGAAAGCAATAAGAAGAGTGTTTTGGAGAGAATAAAGTCTTGCTTTTTTTTTTTTTCCTGACTTCTCTTTCTGTAACACTCTTTTTCCCAGCATACATAAGAACATACCGGAGATATTATAGGCACATGTAGAGAAAAATTAGGAGAGAAAGCAAGTAGTTAAAACTATCACTAACCCACTACTTAAAGGTCGTTTAGAATTGATTTTTAAAAGTAAATTATGATTAAATCAGAATCAGTTTCTAAAATCAGCTTTAATCCATTTAAGAATAATAAATTAAAAATTGTTAAAAGTGTTTGGTTAAAATAGGTTTAGTGTAGCAAAAATATCATATAGTATATTCAAACTGAAATTGAGCATTTAATGCTGTTTATACATAAGAATATTTTAGTAACATAATTCTCTAAAATTGATTAAATTTTAATCCAAAAAAATGAGAATTATGGAGTTAATCAGTTTACTTTTGTTTTCAAACACTTCAAAACTGATTTAATCTGAATTTAATCAAGTTTGACCAATCTAGAATCAATCTCAAACACTCTCTTACAAGACTTAGTCAAAATGTCTTTCACTTAGGGGTGCAACTGGACGGGCCCAAGGGTTAAAGTATGACCAACCTGCTATCTAAAAATCGTGCCCATGTCCAGCCCAGTCCATCTATGGGTCAAATAATATGTGTCCACGTTAAGCCCATCAAATTTTTTATAGACACGGGCTGGACGCGAATTGTCCACGAGTTGTTCATGGTTACAAATTATTATTTTTTTCTAAACAATTTTGAAACATATCATTAGCCATTCAACTCTACAGTTTAGTCAAGATAATGAAAAAAAATAAATTAAAGTCTCAAAATGAACTTAACTATAAGCGCAGAAATAAATATTTGGAACAAAATGAGAGAGAAAATGACAAGAGTCTCTAGTCCTATAATAAGAATAAAGTAGGAAAAGTAAAATATGTAAAGATCTCTAAACATGATCCAAAGATCTCTAAACATGAATGAAAAGTGGGAACCTTGCTCAACCTGGTTCAGAAAAGACAAAGATATGAGCATACATTTGGCTTTGAGGCTTTGACTTTGTCGAAATGGGAGTTGAGAGCTCAAAAAGTACAAAAAAAATAATATTCTATTAGGTTAAGAGTTTGAAGGTCGAGATTGTAGACTTATGTGATCCACGATTTTTCATAAGTTATGACTAAAGGAAACAAAATAAATAAATATATATATATATATATATATATATATATATATATATTATAATTTATATTATATAATATTTAGACGTGCTGATTTTTTCACGAGCTTTTTAAAACTTTTGCCCATGTCCAACCCGTATCTTTTGCGGGCTCAAAAATTTGAGCCTACGTCCACTACGGTCGTTACAAAAGTAAGTTCATACCCATATTTTTACGATCTAGCACGGATTGTCTACAGGTTATCCAACCCAAACTGCACCCCACTTTCACTTAAATTTGGACATTACCAAATTTCTTTATTTTATTTTTCTAATCTACCGCTTACTGCTGTCGAAACAAAAAATGAGACCATTTCCTGCAGAGTTTTCTCTTCCGAGACCTGGATGTGGAAAGACGTGCAGGCAAAAGTCGAGGACTCGCATCCGTTCAGGACCTGCAGGAATGAGTTGGGACGTTGTTTCCCTCCTCATTTCTGCAAGGGAGGAATTTAATTTACTAGATGTGGTGTGACTGCATGCTTGTGTACTAGGTTGAAAAAGCTTTTTTCAAGCTTATCCGCCTGCCAATGGCCACAAAGATCCCTGATTGTGATGTTCCCAGAAGAATCCTTTGGGGTTCGGATGGGTATCTCCATTACTGCTTCTGTTCCTGTACAGGAATTTACGTGTGGGCATATGTGGAAGATGGTGATCATAACTGCGCCAACAGCAAGAATGTAGGAGGGACAAATTCAAGTGGAGCTTGAGGCATCAGGCAATGTTGGATGACTTGACGGTAAAAAGTTTTGAGGTAATTCAGAGACAATTACTAATCCAGAGCTGGGATTCACTGCATTTAAAGTCTTACCTAGTGCTTTTAATGAAGACTTCAAGATCCTGTATCTTGGCTTCCATGTTCCCTACAATATTGCTAACCAAGAGATGAAGGTGGTTTGGGTCTCTAACTTAGAAACAAAGCACTTCGTTAATTTCGTCTATCATTTCCAGTTCAATTCTTTCGACTTCCCTGTGAGTGTTGATTTCAGCGAGATGCGCCCCCAAGCAGCTGAATAGGCCTTAAAACCCACGAACAAGCTGAAGGTGCGGCACTGTTTTTCTGAGAAGACCAGGAAGAACCTTCCTCGGCTGCACAAAGGATGCTTATAGATGCTCCCATGAGCTTTACCTTTTTCTTTTCATCCTCAGCAGAATTATTGCTTACTAGCTACACTATTTCGAACTTCATTCCTGTATTGCTCGTTACAGTTTGCAAGTTTCTTCTCAGCTTTACTCTATCAATTAGGACATAAGAGCCTTCTATACCTTTTCTCTATCAGCTGCACCCAGATTGTCAGAACAAAATCATAGAATTGACAACTGATTAAAAAGAAACACTACTAGAACGAAATTTCTTTACTTACAAAACAGTTAATTACCAGTAGTTTGTTGTCTTCGTAGAAAAGTACTAAGAAACATTAGTCTTTTATCTTTGAATTTAGGACATATATGCTTGAACAAAGTTAAGATGCTCGTCTCGAAGTAGTGTCCAGCTTCTAAACATTAGCACCATCTCAAGCTGCTGTTCAAGCCTGAACTGGTTGATTAATACAGGAGATGATTGGAAACACTTGCTTCTTGTAAATTGACTTATCCAATCATCGTGCCCAAGCACAGGCCCTGGATAACAGGCCATACGAAGAGATTAGTATGCATTAAGCATCACAAAAAAAAAAAGAGCTAAAATGAAGAACATATACCAATTACGAAAGTTTAAATAGTAACTAAGTAAAATAAGAAAAATAACATGTCATGTGATAAACGCAGACTATATACCCAATAAAAGGGCTCCACAAGCGAGCGTCTATAATTTTTAACGACGTTTTAATTACTTAGTTCCGTATTTAAAGGAGCACAAACTGACAATTCAAACAACTATATATTTAGAAGGGCACAAAATAGGATAGCAATTGGTGGTACATTACTAGGTATATTTTCACGTGCCACCATTTTGGAATTCTTTGAGAGTGCCTTTGGAATGCTTTACTATATTCACTTATTCAATTGCATCACCACTACTTTATGGAGCATAACTCTTCGTACACCGTGCTATGACGTGAAGGAGCATAACAAAATGTGTTTTAAATTTGACTATTTATATATGAAAAATAAAATAAAGTTCATTAAACTTTAATTTTTCAAAATATATACATGAACTTAAGATTTGTTAAGTTTTCAAAAGATTTTATTCTTTGAACTTTGTTTTTCTAAATGAATTTAAAAATTTATGAACTTAGGTTCATGTATACTCCTTAGATAAAAGTAAGATTCATTGATGAATCTTGAATTGGTATGGTTCAAAGAACTTGATATTGTTCAAATAACATATATTTTTCTACCACTATATAAAGCGGTAAAGAGTTGAAAGTTGAAAACAAGACAAGAGAAGATACATCATCTTCACTTGAGAGAAAAATACTTGAACTAAAAGCTTGTTACAAACTTATGCTTTGATTGATCGGAGGTGGATACACGATCCATTGTAGAGAAGTGTAACTCTCTTGGATGAATAGTGAATCTGGGTTTGGTTGAATCTCGAAGATAGAGCTGTCAAGTTAGTCTTCCATTTGCACATGAGAGATGCTTCAACTATCTTCAAGAAGCATTTACGCTCATCTAAACCTTGATTCTTTCATTATACTAATTCTGATATTGTTTTTATTATTTTTAAATTTTTACGTGCATTTGTTACAACAATAATTGCAAGAATAGTTTGACAGAGTATAACTTGTTAGTTTAGATATTTTTTTCGGTTGTTCTTGTTCGACAATTTGGCTACTGGCTCTTGTGGTTGTGACATTATCACATTTAGAATCGCTTTCTCCTCTGTCAAACACCCTCTTGCTGTGGCTCTGCCATCACTGCACAGCACCCTCCATCGTCTTTAGCCAAAATACAAAAAGGGGGGGGGGGGGGGGGGGTAAGAGCGATGGATGCTAGCTAGGTGTAGAATATATATCGGCCGTGACATTTCTAAGATTTTACGTCATAGGTTTTGTTTGTAAGTACAAACGTTTAGACTCCGATTTTATGTAAATTAGGGTATATAGGAACTCCTTCGAAAATTCATAAAAAATGTCTCGTTATGATGCCGAGTCAAATCTTTGTTACTTAAGAATGACCACTTTATTTCACTCCTATAGACGTTCTCTCTCTCTCTTTGATTCTTAGTGTCTTTAGTTGTTCTATTAAAACGAAAAAAAAATAGAACGTAGAATTCTGTTGTGGCCAAACAAAAAAAAATTGTTCCACTTTGTATGGTTTTCAAGACCGGATTATGCCTTTACCTTTCTTATCGATGGAATTTTACTATTCAAACCAAAATAAGAAGTATAACTTAATAGTTTGAAATTGAAAAAATGGAGTTTCCAAAAAAAGAAATTGAAAAAAAGGTCTCACCATGGAGGATAATGGATACCGTTACAGCTTGAAACTTCAAGAAAGACTAGCATGATATAACTAGGAGGTTAATTTTCTTGTTTTAGTGCCATGAAAACTTAGCATGCTTCGGAAAAGACCACCTCCATAACAAATAGTACTAAATTTGTGTTACGTTAACACTGCATATAGTGAATGCAAAAGGTTACTTGCTATTGGTATAAAGTGCTATTGGCCCTCCCATTAGGTGAGGATTAGTTCTTGCTACATATGATAAGAGAAATAGTTAGACATTAAAAAATATGTGAACAAAGTTTTCTACTCAGATAGCCTTCAAAATAGATCAAACAAAATAACACATTTATCACAAATGTAAAATTGCAGCTTCCTATTGGAACCATGATGGTAACAGAAATCTTTTACGCGTTGGACGTACAAAATTTTATTAGAAATTCCACTAGCATGTTAAAGAACAACTACCTCCGTGCCAAACAAATTATGTCGTTTGACCCTATAGATAATAAGTGTAAAAGGTCATATTCTATATTTCCAACCTATTCTGATCGCACCCAAAAGGACCACTGGGGTTTCATTTTGCACGACATGTCGGCACAAATATTCAACGCTTTCAATTGGTCAAAGACATGCATGCTCAAGTCACGTGCACTTCTCACTTTTTCTACATGACTTTGTCACCAAGATACTCATCCTTGCACGACTGCTTATCACGCTCCGACCGTTGCACATCACCTGTCGCGTGTCGGCACACCTTGGCGCTTACCGAAGGAAGTCGGCCTCGGCCTTCCCCTTGGGGTCGGCCTCGGCCTTCCCCAAGGGTTGGCCTTTGACTTCATACTTAGCATTTTCACTACTCTTCAATGGACCGGACGCCACTCCGCGACTCCCGTCGCCCGGACCTCACTCTGCGACCCCCGTCGCCCGGACGTCACTCCGCCACTCCCGTCGCCCGAACATCACTCTGCGACCCCCGTCGCCAGGATGTCACTCCCCTCACCCAGACGTCACGCCACCCCTATCGTCCGGATGTCACTCCGCGACCCTTGTCGCCCTGACGTCACTCTGTGGCCCCATCGCCCGGATGTCACTCAACGACCCCTGTTGCCGATGCCCTAGGTGCCGCACTCTAACACTCTGTTGTGCCCATGCATCGCGTCGCTGATACAGCCGTGCCCCTAGGCTCTCTGTCACACCATCGTGCCCCAGGCACCATGCGCACTCTGTGGTGCCCATGCGTCGCGCCACTAACACAAACGTGCCCCTGGCACCTCACATACTCCACCGCGCCTATGCGCCGCGCCGCTGATACAGCCGTGCCTCTAGGCCCTTTGTCACAATGTCATGCCCCAGGCACCATGCGCACTTCATCGCGCCCATGCGCCACAAACATGTTACATGCCTCCGGGCACCAGTATCATTCACCACACCATGCGCCCCCGCTATGGACGTGGAACATGCTCCGACCCACTCTCCGGAGTGTGCAGCATTCCGAGGGTGCTTCGTTCGTAGTGCTCTGGCACGAGGACCCCTCGCAGCAGGATGGGCTCATTACCACAAAGCCATCGCCGTCTTCATTTTTGGGGCTCCGTTTGTAGTGCTCCGACATGAGGACCCCTTGCAGCAGGATGGGCTAGTTACCACAAAGCCATCGTTGTCTTCATTCTGGGGGCTCTATTCGTAGTGCTCCGGCATGAGGACCCCTCGCAGCGGGATGAACTCGTTACCACAAAGCCATCGCCGTCTTCATTCTGGGGGACTTCGTTCCTACTGCTCCGGCACGAGGACCCCTCGCAGCGGGATGAGCTCGTTACCACAAAGCCATCGCCGTCTTCATTCTGAGGGGCTCCGCTCGTAGTGCTCTGCACGAGGACCCCTCGCAGCGGGATGAGCTCGTTACCACAAAGCCATCGTCGTCTTCATTCGGAGAGGCTCCGTTCGTAATGCTCCGGCACGAGGACCCCTCGCAGCGGGATGAGCTCGTTACCACAAAGCCATCATCATCTTCATTCGGGGGGGCTCCATTCGTAGTGCTCCTGCACGAGGACCCCTTTTAGCGGGATGGGCTCGTTACCACAAAGCCATCGCCGTCTTCATTTTCGGGGCTCCGTTTGTAGTTCTCCGACACGAGGACCCCTCGCAGTGAAATGGGATCGTTACCACAAAGCCATCGCCATTTTCATTCTGGGGGACTCTATTCCTACTGCTCTGACATGAGGACCCCTCGCAGCGGGATGAGCTCGTTACCACAAAACCATCGCTGTCTTCATTTCGGGGGGCTTCGCTCGTAATGCTCCAGCACGAGGACCCCTCGCAGCGGGATGAGCTCGTTACCACAAAGCCATCGTCGTCTTCATTCGGGGGGGCTCCGTTTGTAGTGCTCCGGCATGAGGACCCCTCGCAGCGGGATAGGCTCGTTACCATAAAGCTATCGCTGTCTTCATTTTGGGGGCTCCGTTTGTAGTGCTCCGGCACGAGGACCCTTCGCAGCAGGATATGTGACTCTTCCAGGACACTATTTACGTCAAGGTGTCTTCGTGACTGGCCTACGAGCTCCGGCGCTGCGGGTTTGCGTTGGCACCCCTATGGACTATGACTCCCGGGTCACTTCAAGATGGGAGCAGGTCTTCGAAGGGCATCGCACCTAGTCCACCTGACAGTTGGGTGTCGAGTCATTCCCACCACTGCCAGGCCTGTGGGACTCTGCAAGGGTTTGAATTGGTGGCTAGATCAAGGTTCTCTGGCCACACTGACACTGTGGGAGCCAGTCTTTCTAGACAAACAAAGCAACGTTATGCCGGGCAGGCAGAGTGAATATGTGATTCGACAGTCCGTGGACCACCGGCAGCTGTGGACTCCTCGGTGATGTGTCACTCCCAGGGAGTGCCACGTGTCGCATGATAACATCATCATCTCAACCTCTATAAATAGAGGTCTTGAGAATTCATTTGGGAGGTTTTTGACATTTTCTGGTAGTTGGACATTCTCAAACTTCACTTTCTCACTCTAGAATCCTAGAGAGATAAACATATATGACCTTGACTCTGGACTTAAGCATCGGACTATGACTATCGTTGTGTATTCACCCTACACCATCGCTTTCATAGCACTGCCACCTCAGGCTCTGTCTGGAAAGCCCTTGGTCTCTGCCCTTCATCAACATACTTGGCATCTGACTCGGACTACATTCCTTGTGGCACCTCCATGTCGACTGTGAACTCACTTTCCTTGGCATCATTCTATTAGTAAAATTATCATCACTGATCAGGTGAGGGTTAGTTATCACTAGATATGAGTAGAGACCAAAACTGATATAGTTTTTCTCTCAAAATGCCTTCCAAAAAAATCATGAAGCATATTACCCAACTTATCAAAAATGCGAGATTGAAGCTTAGTATTGGAACCATGGCCATCATGAAATCTTTTCCATGTACAAAAATTAATCAGAAACCATTTGACATATACTACTATTCATCCCCGACTTACATTATACTAATACTTATCGAAGCCGAGACCCCATCCACACTAAATTTAGAAAGCGTTTATTTTCATATCTTATATGCTATTTTACACTATTTTGTTGTCCCTAAAAGATGCTATATAATGATTTTAAACAATAATCTTTATAACAAGGTGTGACATAACATGACATCGAAATAGAAGGCAGCAGTCAAGTAAATGCACCGGTACTTGTTGGACGCATTGATATGGACATTGAACGGGGTTTTCACAAAGGAATAACCTCCGTCAAATCATTGCCCATGATAGAGGTGGTAGTTACTCTGTTCTTTCGGCAACAGTCCCCATTGGCATAAAAGTCACGTTGAGCTGCACGAGATACTTGCAGTTCATCTTTTTCAAGTTTATCCAATAATCGTTGTTTTTTAGTGCAGACTAGTCCTCGTCAACAAAATTAAAAAAAAATTTGATCGCTAATCAGATTGTAAGAAGATAAAAACAATCCTCTTGTATAATAAGATTTGATGATTGTCAAATGTCCTTAATAACATATATTTAGTGACGCTAAAAGAATACTAAAAAAAATTATCGGTAAATGTATTAGCAGAAATGTCATTAACTGCATTTCACGATTGTTCATTGTCACTGTACGAGAAATTGTAGTATCTTTCTGCCATTTAAGCAGTAACAAAAGATTTTCCATAAATTTTTTCTGCAATACCTAGTGATAGTTGCCATAAAGATTTTAAGGTAACAATCATGTTACTAGCTTATTCGGTTTGTGCACGTTTTTTCCTGTATATAATAGGGATGACAATTAGATCCGCAATCGGCGGATCTCCAACCCACCTCGTCCTATTAGGAGGGGGTTATTTTGAGTTTGACCAGTACGAGTATGATAAACTTTTTTCAAACCCGATATACTAACCTTACACATCAATAAATCTCAGTCGTCCATCCTAGCATACATATAGTTTCATCAAAATCCTAAAATGTTCAGCCTTGAATGTCTTCTCTCTCTACCAAGCTACGCAGTTGCTGAGCTACATAGCAGATCTCTCCCCCTCCCTCCCCCCCCCCCTCCCCCCACGGCCAAAAACCTCACGACCACCTAAGTGGCAGCCTAAAATTTATGGAAAATTCTTTCACAAGCTTTCAGTTCCTGAATCAAACAACTCCTTTTTCAATTCATTGCATCTTCTTTGATCCACCAAATTGCTTCACATCCCCCCCCCCCCCCCCCATCCCCATACTAACAATAAGGATTTGCTTTGGTGTGATCCTAAGTAGTTTCTGTCTAGTTTGATTTTGTAGAAATCTTGTTGTTGCTCAAAGCACCTGAACTCGGTTGTTTTTTGAATGTTTCTGCAGTGGGTACTAAAATGGTGATGTTGGATGAAATCCTTTTTCCTCCTCAGGTCACTGTGTCCAGGCCATTATCTCTGTTGGGTAAACTATGTGGATTTTGATCTTCTTATCCTACTTTCCTTTTCCTTCCTGGTCTCTATAGTCAGTGGTTTACCCTTGTATTTCCTTGTTAGAAGGGAGAGATAGTTGGTGCTTTCTTCAATAGGAATCACGGACATTGAGATCCACTTTCTCCAAATTAAGTTCACTGCAATCGGAGTGTACTTGGATTCAGAAGTTGTGGCACATCTACAAAAATGGGCAGGGTAGGGACGAGTTTTCTAAAATATCATAGGGTCGGTTATGGTATTGAAATTATATAACCCAGTGACGGGGTAGGGCGGGATTTTCAGTGATACTGAGGCGATTATGAATCTTATAAGATCTGTATCCGACATGCATCATTGTCATTCCAATTATACATTTTGAGTATGGTGTCTATAATTACATGAACAATCTCTAAGTTGTAAGGGAATACATAAATTAAAAGAGAAGAACAAACAAATCTCATTTTCGGAGTAAATTTTGCCGATTGAAGTAGCTTAGTGAAAAGACAAGAAATATTTTTATTCTCTGGATCATCGGAACCGTCGCATCAAAGAGGCTCTTTAAGGCAGGATCCTCTGGGGAGACGGGAAGAGCTTTCTTAAACATGTATATACTTCAGTTCCAAGGGGTCTGATCTATTGGTGCAAGACCATCCAATTCTTCTTAACGTCCGCATATTTCGTGCTTTTAAGTCAGACGATAAGAAAATTAACTTTTAAGTATCTTATTTATTTGACATCCATTTGTAAATGGGGAATTGACGATCTCACTTCACCTTTGAACTCTGTCTTCCTCTATTTTCTTGCTGTAAATCAAGATAATTATATTTAAAATGTCGTTAAAAATACTTTTGAAGGGAATCGGTTCAATTTTACAGTGTGAATACCATTTTCGTGTAAGCCTCACTTTCACTTTTCCATGCAAACGCTTTTGTTTATTCAACACCAAGTTCTAACGTATCAATTCTCCTCTCTCTCTCTCTCTCTCACACACACACACACACTCGCACGCGTCGTGCTACGCATGCCTTATGAGACAAAGTAATCACCACTTAACAAGAATACGACATATGACTCAATATAATGTTCAATAAATAAAATAATTTTTTCATGGAAAAAAAAAAACTTAGCAAGAACACGTGGATGCCTAACTAGTGATCCTGTCCAGTCTTGGTAGTGGGAAGGGGACAAGTCCTCCCTGTAAACTAATGGTGGCAGCTCACACCTACCTGCACGTACCAAGAGTCGAGACTCACACTGCTACCAACTCAGCAAAATAAAAACTGGGAAGTTCCACTTTCTTAATTTGAAACTGCTTTCAAAGCTCAGATTTCCAATTTAATACGGGTGATGGATCATTGTCCTTGGCAATTTGGGAAAGCAGGGGCTTCACTGGCCTTGTTTTCTTGCAAAACTGACTCGGTCACTTTTGTCATTTTCAGGTAAGCGCCCGAGGCCTCGGAGAGAGACCGTGGATTTGTCAGGTCCCAAAATGGGAAGATTATCTATTGTCAAACAACTATGCTTTTATTTAGTAATTTTGCATTCAATTAAGCTGCTTTACATTATGTTGTCTATTACCCCTTTCCGATATACATGTGGGTTTGACAAGGTAAGGCTTGACACATCCTGATATATCTAAAATATAACTCCTAATAATTGGGGAATACCCGACAATCATAATCAAACTAGGAGGCCGATAATTATCTTATCAGGATCGTGACGTGATCATCAAAGATCCTAACACATCTAGCCTACGGCTCAGTCCTACTAGAGCTATTCTTCCTATCACTATATAAAGGGGCCTCCAGGTATGAGATGATTACACACATTCATATTTTTTCAGAGTCATTATCATGTAGTTGCACTCTGACTTAAGTATCTGAGAGTTCTCCGCCGGGAACCCCACCCGGCGGTCGCTCGTTTTCTGTCTTCCAGGTCATCGGTTCATCGGGTTCCGCAACATACGCGGAACATATTTTGAGCAGCAACACATCCCATCACACATTCAATTATAATGTTTTACAGGATTTGGACATTAGTTACATAGTACACAACCCTCGTTACCTTCATTATTTTACTCTGAATTACATAAATCGTAATTTACGAGTATATGTCGTGTATATATTACATAGGGGAAAGTCCTCTACTTTACACGTTGTGCGATTTGCTCCACTTCAAAATTAACCACTAAACCCCCCCCCACATTTACAAAAATTGGGCACCTTAGACGGGTCCGTTATGAATAGTGTGAAATGACCAAAATACCCTTATTTCTTTATTAGTTAATGACCCCTTGTACTATACACAGTGTGCAATTTTTCCTCCTTAACTTTAAAATTAACCACTAAACCCCCTTACACTTATAGAAATTGGGCACATTAAATGGAAACCGTTAAATTTAAATGACAATTTTGCCCATGACCCTCGCCCCCCTTCATTCCCCACCCCCCCACCCGTTAAACCAGTCCCCCACCCCATTCTGCGCGACCAGATTCATTGTAAACAAGGGATTGCTGCAATCTACACCTCCTCTTCTGGTCAACCCCGCTACAATTGGTGATTCACTGAGCACAACCACTGGTCTTTTTCTCCGACCACCAGGGAGTTACAAAAAAAAAAGGAACCACGATTGCCGTTGGTATATCACCGGCGCAACAACTACCATGATCAGCGTCACAGTAACCACCATTCTGGCCAACTCCCCCAACTTTATACTGTCTGGCTACACATCGTCGTGAGTTACCTCATCGCTGCCATTTCCCACCACCTTGCGTCTGCAAGCCAGTGAGGCTTCTTCATCGGCCACCAACCGACTGACGCAATCAACACCGGTAACATCAATCCCCACAGACACAGGCTATCGGCGTCTGATTGCCGCACATCCGTCCAGATCCTTGCCACCACGATCGACGACCACGTCCCCAAATCGCAGGTCTAACCTCCGTCGTCATTCCACCCCAATCCACAACATCGTGCCAAGTTCCACCACGATCAACACCGGTGACTGGCTACACGCCGCTGGGGCTGCACCAGATTCGCGATGACGTTGCCGCCACAGTCGCATGCGAGTAGCGTGTGTGTATGTTTGCAGTGGGTGCGCGTCTGTGTCTGGGTTTAGGGTATGTGTGTGTGTGTGTGTGTGTGTGTGTGTGTGTGCACGTGCGTGCGTGCTGGGTGTGCGTGGAGTGTGTGTATGTGGGATTGAGTAAAAAGTCTGAGAGGAGAGAAAAAGAAGTTGAAAGAATGGTATTAAACTTAAATAGGGTAAGGAAATAAGGGTATTTTGGTCATTTCACGAATATTCATAACGAACCCGTCTAAAGTGCTCAATTTTCGTAAGTCGCACACCGTCTATAGTACAGGGGATTATTAGTTAATTACCCCTAACAGAATGGGCAAAAACGTCATTTACAATCGTTAGTCAACGCGCGTGTTGACCACGCGCTGTTAAATTTAACGGTTTCCGTCTAAGGTGCCCAATTTCTGCAAGTCCGCAAACAAGTAGAGTATTCTATATTACATAATTATGAGTCATTAATTTTGACTATCTAAAAGTCGCTAAATGACTACCAACGAACCGTTGGATTGGATGACTTCCAAACAAGGAGTACTATATTTTTTAAACAGGATGCCAGTTGTGAGCATGAGATCCCTGTGGTGATGAGTTGTACAAAAAATCTGTACTAGGCGTAGGTACCAACAAAGATCACCACAAAATCATGTCCTCTTGGCCCTATTACTATATTATTATTACTCCGTATTAACTAAGACATAAGGCCAAAACGACAACTGGACCAACAGCCGGTCACCCACAAAACTCTCTCGGGTCACATTGCCCCCTCTGATATTTCTCCATCGTCCTCACCTTTATTTCCTCTCTCAGGCATTGCATCAAACACTTGCTCGCAGTCACCAACACCTGCATTTCTCTCTTCCTTCTCTCCGTCTACCTGATTCTATTCCACTTCATTCTAGGCAGGGGAGGCAAGAGGGAGGGATGAGCTTCAGAGAGGAAAGTGACGATGCCCGGGATATTCGGAAGCCTTTTCTCCATACGGGGAGCTGGTACCGTATGGGCTCGAGGCAATCCAGTATGATGGGCTCGTCTCAGGCCATTCGTGACCGCTCCGTATCCGTTTTGGCCTGTGTCTTGATCGTGGCTTTGGGCCCAATCCAGTTCGGTTTTACTGTAATCCCCCCTCTTTCTCAATTTGAATCACTCACACCAATTTGGTTACTAGACTGCACAATTAGGATTTGTGTAAGCTATTTGATTCTTTGAATACCCGAAATGCAAAATGCTACTACCCGGTTTGCTACACATAATGTTATGTACTCCCTCCATTTCATCAATTTTTTTCACTTTAACTTTCTGCGATTTCTAGATTAGCGTTGAAGCGTGCAGAATACATCACTGAAATGTTTCAATTCTTATTCTTATCCTTGATATTTGCGAAAAGTTAAAAAGTAACAAAAAATATAAATGGAGTGTATCTGGTTGATACTGTGATTATATAACTGTTTTCCTTTTTTAATTTCAGAGTGGTTATTCCTCACCTACGGAAACTGCTATAACCGAAGATCTTAACCTAACTGTCTCTGAGGTTTGAGTGATTTTATGCTACTTTCAATTTTTTTTTGAGTTTTTGTTTTAGGTATTAGATGTATTACTAACTGAAATTATTGGGTCAGTTTTCTTTATTTGGTTCATTATCTAACGTGGGTGCTATGGTTGGAGCAATAGCTAGTGGCCAGATTGCAGAGTATATTGGGCGAAAAGGGGTATGTTGTTTGATTGATTCATTATTATTAACAGCAAGTACACGTTCTGTTCTGGATTTTCTCTTGGTTTGATTTGTATAGGTAAGTTCTGCTTTCTTCTATTATTAAACTGCAGTCTTTGATGATCGCCGCTATCCCTAATATCATTGGTTGGCTGGCCATATCATTTGCCAAGGTGAGCTCTTCAAGAAATTATACTTTTGACCCTTTTTCAGTTGTTTTTTGAGTTTCTCAAGCAATTACTGACAACTGTGAAAAGTAGGATTCTTCATTTCTATACATGGGAAGGTTGTTGGAAGGATTTGGTGTTGGAATTATCTCTTACACGGTAACTTATTCTGCCGCTTTATGTGGGTTATTTAATGGATTACGTGTGGGTAATTATGTTACTAGATTTATTATGTTTTCTCGTTCTCACAGGTTCCAGTATATATAGCTGAGATAGCACCTCAAAACATGAGAGGAGGGCTGGGTTCAGTGAATCAGGTTGGCGGAGTTTAATGTCATATCCTGATCCTGAACTAATGTTGTTCGTTAACCTCATTCATTTTCCAATAAAGTGAGGTGCTCTTTGTTCCACAGCTTTCTGTCACAATTGGAATAATGCTGGCTTATTTGCTGGGACTCTTTGTTAGTTGGAGAGTACTTGCAGTTTTGGGTACTTATCTCGAAGACTCCGTAATTCCATTTTATTAGATTTCTTTCCTGATGAATGCAATCATGCATGATATCCCTCCTGTACTCTCTTTTCTCGGCTGTAGAGAATGACTTCCATCCTCTAGAAACTTTACTCTTGTGTAGTTAACAGTATTGCAATCTCGATTCTGTCTTTGACGTGTTGCTGAGTGATGGTTCCATTTGACTTGAGTGCTCAGCCATAAGGATCTTGCTTTTCCGGTTTTGTATTTACTTACAGCTTATCCATGTATAAGAGGGTAGTGGTTCATTATTTCGATGCTGTGTATGTACACAGACACACACACACACATGTATTTCGTTGATAGGTGGGTTGGGTGGGGATAATCCATATCACATACTAGTTTCCTGGTGGATGGAGCCTTAGCTGAGGATGGAGCCTTAGCTGAGGCTTTTGGTTTTCCACCTCAAATCTGGTTAAGTTCAGATCTAGGATCCAGTTATCCGTTGAGATTCTACTTTAATCTATTGGGTGTATTGTATTATGGGTGGGTTTCGAATGTTGCTTTTTCATTTAGGTGTGGTGGCGTTGTGGGTGGGGGAGGACAACAATGCATGTAAAATACAACAAATACAATTCTTGAGTGGCATCGAGAGCAAGCCCCGCCGGCATTTAATGGCAGTCTAAACTGAATCCGTTAGCCTCTCCAGCAGCCTCAACAAACACATTAGAAGACTTAATTGATAGTTTGATTGAACAGCTCATCAGCTACACCTTTCACCGTCCTAATGCCCTTTCCTGCACCTGCCTTTCCTATTCAGTTGAAGCACAAATATTCCATGTTTCTTTGGCAGGAATATTGCCCTGTCTAATATTGATACCTGGCCTCTTCTTTATACCAGAGTCTCCTAGGTGGTTGGTAAGCTTCATAAATCATTGTCTTTACTATCACTTGAACCCAAAGTCATATTCAGTAAAGAAAATCTCTTTTTGTCAAACCTAGGCGAAAATGGGCATGACAGATGATTTTGAGGCATCTTTGCAAGTACTACGGGGTTTTGACGCTGATATTTCTCTTGAAGTAAACGAAATTAAGGTAAATCTCCTTTAGTGAGAAGATCTTAAAGACCATCAGCCTTGACTGCTTCCATTTTAATTGTGCTTAAAGAAAGTATCCATGCATTTGATACCCATGATTAGTTTGTACTTTTGCGTTGTGCAGAGGTCTGTTGCATCATCGAGCAGAAGAACAGCAATCCGTTTCGGGGACCTCAAACAAAGAAGATATTGGTTTCCTCTGATGGTATTTATGTTGCTTGAAGCTTTCACTTATTTGTTGCTCATGTTCTCTCGCGTTCTGTGTGACGATTTCTGCAACTATAAATCCTTATATCCTGCAGATAGGAATTGGATTACTTGTATTTCAACAGCTAAGTGGAACTAATGGTGTTCTCTTTTACTCAAGTACCATTTTTGCGACTGCTGGTGAGTTTTCTGTTATGTTGTTATGCCAATGCATTTTTGGAAGGAACTGCTGTAGAATGATCAAAGTATCACTCCTTTTTTGTATACTTGGAATAATTTATTGGTCAACATGCACGAATGTTACTATTAAAAAGTTTTGGTTGCACCAAAACATCAAGGAACTGTGTTTTCTTGCAAATCAAGTGGTTCTGTCTTAACATCTACTGCACATGCCTCCGGCCATTGCGGGGTCTGCGGAGGGTTGATGTGCGCATATCCCACTATAGTGGAGAGGCGCCAAGGCTCACCATGAAATGCAGATGCAAAGAGTACTCGTAGCCATGAGGACAGGGGATTCTAATTTGGGTGTGGGAACCAATTGAACAAAGTGGTTGCTGTTATTTGAATTGTAACGCATCCATGTAGTGCATGTCACCCTTCTATGGATCAATTAACCCAAAGACGAAGCTTTGTATCTAGAGTTCCAAGTTAGATGGCTCTTACAGGTTGACTTGGTTGAACAGGAATTTCATCAACCAATGCTGCTACTTTTGGGCTTGGTGCTGTCCAGGTACAACATAAAGGATCATTTGGAAAACAATTTACATTATTCAAATCTTTAATTGCTGACATATACATTTTTTCCTCAAGACATCAACAAGAATTCATGCACTGTGTAGGTTATCGCCACCGCAGTTTCCACATGGTTGGTGGACAAAACAGGCCGCAGGCTTCTACTAATTGTGAGTTCAAGCAAAATAATCATCTACAATAGCACATGAGAATTTTGGTAATCTGATTCAAAACATCTATTGCAGGTCTCCTCTTCTGGAATGACCTTTTCTCTCTTAGTTGTGGCAATTACCTTTTATTTGAAGGTAGTTGCGCTATGGATTCTTTTATCCTGATATGACTTTTTAGGTTATCTGATTCAATAGAAATTTTAACTTATGGACAGAGAGGTCATGTTTCTCCTGAGTATAACATTCTCACACTTATTATGTGATATCAGGATTTTGTATCGGATAGCTCTACCATTTACAGCATATTAGGCATCATATCAGTAGTTGGAGTTGTGGTATGTCCGATTGTTACAGACGTTTATACTGATCCTTAACTTTTGCTGCTAAGTTTTCTAATTAGTCGAAGAACTTATCTTTCAGGGCATGATTATTGCCTTCTCCCTTGGAATGGGGCCCATTCCATGGATTATAATGTCTGAGGTATCATATTTTTATTTCCTTGCAATAATGGTACTTTTTTTTTCTTCCAATGAATGCATTTTCAAATTTGCCTGTGTGAATCTTTTAAACAACAGCTCTTTAGTTTTGATCGTTCCATGATTTTTTCTATGCATTTTGTTAACATGTGATCATATACATGTAAACATACAAAATTTTTGTTTTCCTTTTTTTTTTCTTTGGCTGGGGGGGAAGGTTTTGGACTTGACCTCAGCTCCGTTGAGTGGGCACATCTTCTGTGGTTCATTCTCACTTCCAATTTGTACCGCAGTATTTACTCCTGAAATACAAGTTCTAGAGCCATATTATTTCGTTGTGGCTAGAAATGTGATCCAAGTTTGAAGCTTTATTTTCATATCCGTGTACTCTGCTTGGCACACTGATAATTTTCCTGTTTTCGCCATTGTAATGCTGACGACCAGTGAAAAAAGACCAAATATACCTTTGATGTCAGCGCATACTTTGTACCGCACACAAAACAAACATTCTTTATAGCAGTCTGGCTCGTGGTTTGCTGCTACTAATTCTAGTATTTGGTTCTCAGATTCTTCCAATCAATATTAAAGGCCTCGCTGGAAGTGTGGCAACATTAGCGAATTGGTTCACTGCCTGGGTGATTACTTTGACCGCCCCCTTGCTATTGGCTTGGAACAGTGGAGGTTTGTTCCCCTCTATGTACACTACATATATATTTCTACAGTTCGATGAATATTGCACTCGTGCAGCTTGGATTTTGTATGGATGTCTAAAGTATTGGACTCGATGATAATTGTTGATAAAGTTCTTGTATTCCTGGTACTACTGACATTTGTTTCCGACTGACTCGGGCTCCCTCTGTTGTTAACAGGAACCTTTACTATTTACATGCTTATGTGTGCTCTCACGGTGACATTCTCAGCCATTTGGGTCCCCGAGACCAAGGGGAAGACGCTGGAGGAGATCCAGTGGTCCTTCAGATGATACTGAATGTATTTCTACTCTCTCTCCCCTCTCAAACACAGAGACGATTGCTGCTGCTGTTGTTGTTATTGTAATATTAGCCCATTTTTGCTATCAACAAACAGATCTCTACAGGAGCTTCATTAAGTTCTTTCATTTTTTCTTCATTAACGTTTCTCGCTTTCTACTACAACTATTGACTTCATAAGTAGAATGAAGCAGATGCCAGCCTGATTTCTCAGGGCTTGTTAATAATCCCAGCCCACAGTTGACAGGTGTAATCACAAATTGTTATGTCGAATATCTAGTCGGAATGTCGAGGCCATAATGAAATTTTGAGCTACTACCAAACTGCTTAAAACAGACAACCTTAACAGAGTTGGGCCAAATGAGAGGGCTACACGTGTCCTTATGCCGACATCGTCAATCAGATTGAATGAATTCCCACGTAGCTCTAGCTTCAAGGTTGTTTGTTTTTATTAGAGATGGCTAGAAGCTTCCGCAATTTCCTCCGAGCAATCTAAAAAGTCTTGCCTCCATTATTGGTTTCGGGATTAGATGGTAACAGACTGGCATCATTTCGCCACTATTTCCCAAGTTGGAACGGCGGGTGTATAGAGCCAGATGGGAGGGCTTGTCCGATCTAGATTCTGCTAGGAATCCTCTTTAAAGATTTGGAAAATGTTTGAATGCTACTGTATCAGTGAAAAGATAGCCACAATATCTTATATTATGACATTGAATTGTCATTAAATGTTTTTAAGAACTTTTATTTAGTAACGCTAAAAAAATGTTACTATGAACTATTACAAAAAATGTTAACAAAAAAGTCAATAAAAATATTTAACAACCATTAATTATTACTATGCGAGGACTATAACACTCTTCCTACCAGGGTAGGAGCAAAAATATTTCCCCAAATTCTTACGCTAGATTGTTCGAATCGGCCCAAAATTAAGTGTTCTGTCGCAACAGCAAGAACTTTAGCGATAATTGTTTGTCGCTAAGAAATTCTGGCACGGCACTATGCGGTTACAGCAGGGGTATCCGGATCCGATAACGTTATGGTGAAAGATACCAACTAGCACCGTGCAGGCCTTGAGCTTCTTCTGTATTCTGCACAACTGTCAGGGGCTTCGGTGGGAGTTTCCTATGAAGGAATTGGAGGAAAGTAGGGAGTCTTATGAGCATTGTTCAATAACCACCAGAATCACGGCCTCTACTGGAATCAATGATGAATATTTGCTCTCTTGTTGATCTGTGAACACTTCAACGCACTATGACAGACTCTGTGCATGGTGGTAACGTAAAAGAGAAGGCCCACCAGCATACTTGCCCACGGAATCCTGCTATGCACTGGTCAGTGAAACAATTCGATAACAAACACAGAAAAAAAGAGGAAGATTATGGCTTCTCGTATTCTTGTCAAAAAACTACGAAAGCATAACCGCCACCACAACTACTTCCATTATTGTCATTCTTGAATTCAAATTAATAACAAAAAAAAAGCACATCATCAAAGAAGAAGCAACTTGTTGAACCCCATCACCGACAGTTGTATGTCTAGTGTTGTAATGAAATTTTTCTTGCAGTGAGGGTTTTCGTAAACTAACGCGCATATACACAACAGACGACACTCCTAAAGACGGTCTTGAACTATGGTTATCGTCTTTAAAAAAATCAGAGTATTGCCAACCAGATGAATACTTTCCAAAATCAGATAGAATGTTCGTCTTTGGTAAGTAGACAACCCGTTACCCGTCCATCTTCAACACCATGTGCGCTATTTACAAGGATGCCTAGAGGATATAACCAGAAGCCATGTCTGTATCTCAGTTCGCAAGGTAATAGATAACAAAGCATGTAAATGTCTCAATCTCGGCAAGAAACGCTGTGAGATGCAGAGAGCTTAGGTGTGCCTCATGGCAATCTTTCCTTTAACTAAGAAACACTTGGTGTTTAAAAAGGTCTTAATCTAAAAAGCAAGGACACTCCTAAAAGTAGAATTGGCCCTAAATGAACCTGGCATAATAGTAAGGTCCATGACAAACCGCTACATAGCTGGGAGACAAGGCTATAACAAATTTAGCATATACTTACCTCCTCAGATGAACACAATAAATGGTTGATGAGATAACCAGAAGAGATAAACAATCAAATACATATTTGATGTATCTCATAATAAATTGACAACTACACATTGCTAATAAAATAGTGTAATGCTTATCTTAATACCAAGGAGGGGTCGACCAATGGGACCAGATAACTAGTTCAATGTACAGTTCATTACTGTAATACACATAGCAGTCATGCTGGATAGTAATTTGCCAAGTAGAGAATCAATGTAGTTTCTCTCTCTCACTCTCCGACACACGCACGCATGCATATTTCAAAATGTATAGTGAATTTCCATCTAACTTTTTCCCATATAAAGAAATAATCTTTGACCCTGCTGCATAATTCTGCATCTTTAAAAGCCTAACTTTCCACCTCACACTATATTGCCAAAAGCACCTCAGCATTTTGAAAATTGCTAGATGTGGGGCACACTGAACCATTGACAATTAAAAGCTAACTTAATTTAGTGCTTTGAAGCATCTTTCTTGCATATGAATTCCATATAAAGGATAACAATAAAATACTAGAAAGTTAAAGCAAAGCGCACCCTTGGAATTAAGACAATCACATACATCATACAATTCCGAAATTGTACAACATAAAATTAGCAACTAGCAAGTCCATATATCAAAAAAATAAAAACTCTAGACATGTGAGAGTTACAGGAAAGTAAAACATTTTCTGTTCAATAATTGAATGAAGAGACCAAACAAGTAAAAGGACTGAGGAGATAAGACAGAGAGCTGGAATAATTATGAGCTGCAAACAATAACATTGAACGAGCTTTTTCTTGTTAACTATGAGACTAGTTTCACAGGATACTTGTCAATGCAGTCCTCCCAGGGGCCATTACAAGACTGCTTCACGTTCCGAAGAGCCTCCCATACAGCACTGTTACATTTGAAACCACTCCCAAATGCAATCTGCCAGACTCGATTGCCCTTGCGCATTCTTCCCTTGGCCTCTATATATGCGAGTTCATACCAAATGGAGCTTGACGAAGTGTTCCCAAATCTGTGGAGAGTCATTCGAGAAGCCTCGACATGTATAGGTAGCAGCTGCAGATTCTTCTCCAGCTCATCAATCACAGCCCTTCCCCCAGCATGTATGCAGAAATGCTCAAATGCCAACTTGAAGTCAGGGATATAAGGTTTTATGTGTGGACTGAAGAATTTCTTAACTACCAGAGTAGCAAAAAAGAGAAGCTGCTCACTGATCGGGAGCACAAGAGGACCCAGTGTAGTGATGTTTGTTTTAAGAGCCCCACCAGCAATTGCCATAAGCTCTTTGGACAAAGTCACGCCAGTTTTCCCGGCATCGTCCTGCTCTTGGTAGACGCAGCGGAAGGCCTTATCATCTGCCCCGCGATGGGTTCTCACAACATGAACAAGCTTATACTTGGCTCGCTTTCTATCCACAGACTTGTTAGACAACAAAACAGCTGAACCCCCGACTCTAAACAAACAATTTGGTATCAACATAGCCTTCTTATTCCCAAAATACCAATTCTGCGTAATGTTCTCTGTGCTCACAACAACGGCATAAGTATTCCTATGCACTTGCAGCATGTCCTTTGCGAGATCAATCGCAATCACTCCTGCACTGCACCCCATCCCCCCCAAATTGAAACTCCTAATATTACCCCTCAACTTGTATTTATTAACAATCATAGCTGACAGCGACGGTGTCGGATTGAACAAACTACAGTTCACAACAAGTATCCCAATATCCTTAGGCTTAATGGCCGTATTAAGAAACAAATTATCCAAAGCACCGAACATGACCTGCTCCGCCTCCTCCCTAGCGGCCGCCATCGACAGCCGCGGCGGAACGTAATGCATCGCCTCAGGGACATACGTCTCCTCGCCTAAACCCGACCGCTCCAAGATCTTCCGCTGGAACTCGAGCGCGGACTCGTCGAAATCACCGGTAAGCCTAGAATGCTCCATAAACTGGCTATACGGCGCCTTGAGATGATCCGGAGCGCGATAACACGAGTAATCGACCAGATAAACCGGCCGCGGGCGCGTCATGATGTAGACCGTGGATCCAAACACCAAGACGGCCGAGCAAATTATGACGCTAACGAGATTGTACTTGAGGTGCAGCCACAGCTGGCGCATATCGTCGGGATTCGACTGCGAGGCCTCGACTAATATCACAATCATCAAAGGTACGAGACAAAAAGTAAACAAGTTCGAGATCAGGTAGTGATAACCTAATTTTACGTACTTGAGATTCACGCTCTGCAGGAAATCCGGGAGTATGCGCGTGTGCTGGATCCGAACGGCTTGACCTTCGCCGCCACCCCCACCACCGTCGCCGGTTCCCTCCATGGTGGTGGCCGGAGGCTTGGATGGAAACCGAAAGGATTTGTTCACGAAATCGGGATTGAACCGAGATTTTGGAGATATCGAAGAGCGGGCTGGGAGAGTAAGCGTCTTCTGTTAGAAGTTATTTGAAATGTGGGAGTGTCCGACTTAATTACGTTGTCCGGGACGAATATGCTGAGAGTTGGAACTGCGAGTTTGACGCTCTACTTGTTTGTATTTTATCCTCTGTTCGAGTAAATTACGGTTTTGGACCCGCCCTTGAGTTGCGGGCATTGATGTGCCTGGCTGCACATGTTGTATCCAACTTTGTTCAAACCCTTTTATCAAAACAATAAAAATAAAAATGAAACCGTTGTTCAAACCCCACGTGCGCGGCGGATTCAATAATGCCACTTTCCTCCCACCAAAGTTATAAAAGGAAAAAATTGCAGTTGTTTTAGCGGATTCTTGTTTGCTAATCTTGCTTTATTTTTATTTCTGATATCGAAAGCTACTCGTTCAATTGATTTGTAAAACTAACTTAATATCTGGTAAAGTAAGAAAAATAATAGTACGAGAATTAAGATGAAGAGTTGACATAGTTTTTTTTTTCCTTCTCGAGAGATAGAGCTATGGTGTAATGAATAACAAGAAGAATGGAAATGATTTGTTGAGAACTTTAATAATTATTCATAGCGTTAACATATCTATAGTTGATTCGGAAACGAAGAAGGACCTTTTACTAATGTTGATATCGCTTTTAATCCAGTCTGAATATGAATATCAATAAGAGAACTTGACCTGCCACGATAGTTGTGTGGTGCAGAAAAAAATTGTGTTTACTATTCTCACTTGACTATACATAAGAAGCGGCTATGTAATATTGTGACTCTTTATTACGGATAAACACAGCCGTCAGATCAGAGGACGAAAACGCAAAATGCTAATTTACCGTATATAGAGAGAGATGTGGATAAGGGTTCATGACATCTTGAACCTTTTGAGTGACTGACCTCTCGATAAACCCCCAAAAAACAACACAGATAGATAGAGAGGAAAATAGTTGCAGTAGTTCGGTGATGGTGATGGTGATGGAGGTGGGTATGTCTCTGAATGCACTTTGTCGAATACCCATTTTCAACTCAAGAACGCATGAAGATTCATCGAACAGAAGTACTTTTTTCTCTTCAACAGTAACAACCCAAAAGCCTTCTCAGCAGAAGCTACCTCCTCCTATGCCCAAGATTGAAGACGACGGCAACCCTCAATCCCTCATCTCCATGGCCAATGTCAGTTTTCTCTTTCTACTATAGCATCTCTTATGTCTTTTTCTCTGGGTTAAATTGTTTATGTTTATGGGTTCATTTGGAGTTAACATGATATATGATTCGTGCTCTGTTCTTGGATCCTACAACCTACACATATATGCATTCAGGAAAGAATAATTAGCTGTAATTACCTCATGACTTTGCCGAGTTTAATTGGGTACTTGAGTTAGTAGCTTTGATCCAGACCCGCAGTTCAATCGCTTAAAAGATTTATGCTTTTGGCAAGCCTTGATTTGCCAAACCACAAATAGCTTTTGCAAAGCAATGTGCAGAAGCAGGAGGTACAGCCACCTCCAAGTACAAATTGCTCTTGATGGAAGTCGCGTCTGCTTTGACAGCGGGGCTGCCGAGGCTGCCATAGAGAATGGAAACAAGTCAATTTTTAACCGTCATCTCATGAATCTGAGTGAGTCTGATCCTTTTCTTCTTTGACCAAAGAAAGCCCTAAGTTCCATCTCTTTCGTGATGTTTTGAGGTTTACTAATAATGCCCTGCTACAGATAAGTGTGGTAAGCATAAGAAGACGACCCTCTTATGAACTTTTTTATTCCTACCCGGATTGTAGGAAGATAGTTACAACCCCAGTGACAATGATGGTCATTAGATGTTTTTAGTGACTTTCATTTAGTGACGCTTAAAAAACGATGCTAAGAATTTTCGTTGACGGTGTTAATAAAAATGTCACTAACTATATTTAGCGATCATTAATTGTCGCTACAAGGGCGGTTTTGCTATCTTTCTACAACCCTGTAGCCACCAAATCTATCTGAAATGTGTGAGAAACTAGATCTGTAGTGCGGAGTCACTCAAGAAGGGAATTTTTGAGTTTCTAGTTTCTTTATAATCTTGGCGAACGCTGGTCTTCTGAGTGTAATTACCCAAAAAGGGAGAAAAGACTTATGAGAATCACAGAAAAAGAGGTGTGAAAAACCTCGAAAAAACAGTAAATTCTATACTGCTTATTGAAGGTGATCATTCAGTGTTTCATGACTAATTTTGGGTACCAAGAATGCTAGCATTCCACTGGAGATGGGAGTATCTGATTCACTTGACTTGGTTCAAATTGGGCTGTTGATGTATTTGGTACTGGCATTTCCAATTGTGTGTTTGCTTTACCTATTACACACTGGCGCGACAACGCAAGCATGCTGATTTTGTACAAACGTCTAATCTACTCCAAACTGTCTGGGCTAAGCACCCTCAACGAATCTGCTTCAATTGTATCCAACATGGGGCATGGGGGGTGGGCTGGGGGACTCAAGACTACGAAACCAGGAGCAATCTGGTATGTAAGGCTAGCATATGCTAGAGGGCCTGCAAATCTGCAACTCTCCTCCCTCCAAACGTGCCTAAAGGTGCAGTCCCAAGGCTTAACTATCAGTGGCCGAATTATAAGTTGAGGTTTCATATATTTTCTTTAGTCTGCTATCACAACAAAGTTAGTGGCAGTACAGAATTGTATCCTACTCAAAATTGTGAATTCGGGGATTTGGATCCCTTGCTGTAACCCATGGTTACAGCAGGAGTGCTGTGATGGAGGCTGAGAGACAGGGAAGAGAGAGAGTAACCATGGGTTACTGCAGGGGATCCAAATCTTGAATTCAGACATCCAAAGCCAACTTGAGGCCTTCCATGCGACATATAGTTCGGCTTCTATCTTAAAGGTCACCCTAATGTTCACGACCAAGCCCCTGATCCACATTCCCTGCCCATTTTGGATCACCCAACCTTTCCCTCAAAACTGTTTTCCCAGAATTGACCCATCACCATTTAGTATCATCCATCGCTTGGAAGGTGGGTATCACAAAAATCTGATTCACATCAACAGGGGCCAGCACGGTGTCGCTCACTACTTCAACATTCGGAGGATACCGGAAAAGGCGGAAAGGGTTAATGAGGTGGATCTTTGATCAAATTATTTACTTTCTCACAAGCACAAGGACTAAATGTCTAATTGTTTCAACCAATATAATATTGTCCTATTAAGCCCCTCATGTTCTGCTTCTCTCCCTTGATGGGTTGCAGTCCACCCTTTGGCCAAATCCAAGCCGAAAAGAACCGAGTGTAAAATGGGTTGATGACAGCATATCAAATGGTTACACACTTACACATTAGCAATCACACATAATGTGTTATTGACAGCATTGCAAATGGTCCTTTTTTCCTTGCTTTTTTGTGCGTACTCTCAACTTCTTCGTGCACTGAAGCTGCTTCTTCATTGCAGAAAAACTTCAGGCACCGTGTTAAAAGAAATCCAAACCAGGGTTTGCCACACACACTACTTACAGCAAGTTGTTTCTTGGGAGCTACTGTTCCTCCCTATATTGATCTCTCCAACGCGGCCATGTCAAGTGATCTTCTAAGTGTCCATGAAAGTGCTAATGGAAACACAGCAGAGACGTCACATGCTGCATCAGAAATACTGCAAAGACTGGTACTGTCAGATTTGGACCCTGCTACAGCGAAGCTGACAATTGCATTTCTGGGGCCTTTCCTTTCGGCATTTGCCTTCCTATTCATTGTAAGAATTGTTATGTCCTGGTATCCAAAGCTCCCAGTTGGAAAGTTTCCATATGTGGTGGCTTACGCCCCGACAGAACCGATTCTCGCTGCAACCCGGAAAGTTATTCCACCCTTAGGTGGAGTGGATGTAACTCCTGTGGTATGGTTTGGGTTGGTCAGTTTCCTGAACGAAATATTAGTCGGCCCACAGGGTCTGCTTGTCCTCATATCCCAACAGGTTTAGCTCTTCTACTGCGAATAGAAACTCGAGTATTAGGGAGAGGAATTCATGTTCTTCCTCTCTTAACGTTATTGAAGTATCCAAACAAACTCAGTTAGATGATAAATCAAAATCACCTAATTCAAATGCTAATTATCTTATCCATGTATTTGTGTATATTGAAATGTAAGCTAGGCACAATATATATAGTCATCCTGCACAATACCCAAAGCAATAGAAAACAAACATTCATTCTTTCAACTCTGTCATTCTCTCAACGCTATTATGGTATCAAGAGCCTAAAAATCCTTGGTCTTCCTTTTCTTGCCCATCATGTCTACGTCAACTACTGATTCTTCTCCACCCTCTCTTCTTTTTCCTCTACATCATGTTCAAAATCTCATTTCTGTGAAGCTCAATACAAACAATTATTTATTGTGGAAGAGTCAATTTCTCCCTCTTTTACGAGGGTATGATCTTTTGGGTTTTCTTGGCTCCATTGCCCCACCATCGAAATACATTGCAAATGGTAAGACTGAAGTTCCTTCACCAATATCTGATACAACCATCGTTCACCCGTCAACTGAAGTCTCTCAAGAACTGAATCCTGCTTATGTTTTATGGCATATACAGGACCAGCTTTTACTAAGCTGGATTTTGTCCTCCCTTACGGAGCCAATACTAGCACAAGTGCTTGGTCTTCACACCTCTTCTGATGTATGGTTGTCTCTTGAACGCATGTTTGCGTCTCAATCAAAAGCGAAGATATTTAATCTTCGTTCTGAGTTACATCAATTAAACAAAGGTGATTTGTCTATGCACGAGTATTTTCAAAAGGGAAAGAAAATTCGTGATACTTTGGCTGCTATTGGTCAGCCTATGTCTGATGATGACCTTATCAATGCCTTATTGGTTGGTCTTGGCTCCGATTATCAGTCATTTGTGACTTCTATTACTACGCGATCGGAGTCCATTTCACTGGATTCTCTTTACACACTACTTCTCAATCATGAATCACAACTGGATCGTCAACATACTCGTGAAAGCCTCCTTCCTCATGCACATGCTGTTACAAATGCGCCAGCGCATTACTATCCACCTCCATCTCCTCAGAAGTATCATTACTCATCCTCTAATTCTCGTGGTGGTCACTCTCAGCGAAACAAGCACCAGTGGCGTGAAGGTGGTCCGCAGTCTAAACGACATCAACCATCACCACATCATGGCACTCATCAACATCCTCGCAAACCGGCCTCTTCCATTGTGTGTCACCATTGCAACCAGCCTGGCCATTTCCTCCCTTACTGCCCTCATCGTATGCCTCGAGGCTCCTCGCCATCTTCTGTTGCAGCTTATATGGCCGGTTCACAATCACCTACCACTTTTGATCCAGCGTGGTATCCAGATTCTGGCGCTACTCATCACATCACTCATGATCTCAACAACTTGTCGAATTGCACTGACTATCATGGTCCTGATCAAGTACAAGTTGGTGATGGTAAAGGTCTGAAAATTCATCATATTGGCTCTTCTACATTAAATTCGTCTACTAATATTTTTAAATTGAAAAACATGCTTCATGTTCCATCCATATCTAAAAATCTTTTATCAGTTCGTCAATAACGTTTTCTTTGAATTTCATCCTCATTTTGTTCTTGTCAAGGATCGCATTTCGGGGAAAGTACTTCTTCAAGGCCGACTTGACAATGGTCTCTACCAGCTCATGCCATCTCCACCCTCGTCTTCACTGCTTTTGACTTCATGTCCTCCTTCTGCTTTAGTTGGTGTTCGTGCGCCTCTCCTACTCTGGCATAATCGGTCAGGATATCCATCTACTCGTGTTGTCTCCCAAGTTTGTGTCTCGTTTTTTTCCTTCCTATTGAAAAGAATAAAAGTAGTATCAGTTGTAAGGCTTGCCACTATGGCAAAAGCCATCGTCTTCCTTTTGAACCTTCTCATGTATTGTCTTCTTCACCGTTGGAAATAATATTTAGTGACTTATGGGGTCTCTCTCCTGTTGTTTCTCATCAAAGATATCGTTATTATGTTCATTTTGTTGATGATTTTAGACGCTATATTTGGATCTTCCCTCTTAAGCTCAAATCTGAAGTTATGAATGTTTTTCTTCAATTTAAAAAGTTAGTAAAAAATTTAACTGGCCATAAAATTCGTACTCTTCAGACCGACTGGGGGGGTGAATATCGACCCATCCAAACTTTTTGTAAACAAAACGGCATTTTTCACCGCCTCTCATGTCCCCACACTCATGAACAAAATGGGGCGGCAGAACGAAAACATCGTCATATTGTTAAAAAAGGACCGTCACTTCTTGCCCATGCAAACCTTCCTCAACGGTTTTGGGATGATGCTTTTAGCACTGCCGTATTTCTTATAAATCGATTGCCTTCTCCCTTAATTAATCATTTGTGCCCATTAGAGAAATTATTTTGTACCCCTCCAGATTTTCAGCGATTAAAAGTCTTTGGGTGCATATGTTATCCATGTCTTCGGCCTTATAACTCTCACTGGAATATCGGTCAAAACAGTGTCTATTTCTTGGCTACAGTCCAGTTCATAAATGGTACAAATGCATGAAAATTACTAGTGATCGTATTTATATGACACCACATGCCCTTTTCGATGAGACAACTTTTCCAGCTTTGCCATCACATGGGTCCCACATTTCACATAACACCTCTTTTTCTTCATGCAAATCTGCCGCCCCTCCTCCTTGCTCCATGAATTTCGTGGGCCCACCTCCTTTATTCACACCCACCCAGCCGTCCTTTCCACTATTTTCTCCACCTAACCCATCTTCTATTATCCAAACAGTTCACATCTCCCTCCTTATCATTATCTCACCCTCACCCTCACCCTCACCCTCACCGACCAATTTTAAATTCAAATTCCTCAACTCAGTCTCCTCCTACTCCAACCCAATCTTCTTCACTTGAACCCTCACTTCGTGGAGTAACCTCGTCACCCCAACAAATCCCAACAAATCCCGATATTCCTCCCTCACAACCACTCAATTCCAACATATATTTCCCTTCCACCTCAGAAACATCCAATCCCCATAAATCTGCTTCCCCAAATTTTTCTCCACATGTCCCTGCTACCACATCTTTATCTCAACCTCCCTCTCACTCTGATTGTACGCCACTCACCACTGTACCGCCCTCTACGCCAGCCCAGCCAAAACACCCCATGATCACACGTTCCCAGGATGGGACGCGTAAACCAAAAATTTTCACTGTCTCTAAATATCCATTTTCTGCATTTTTATGTGAGGTTGAACCCTCTTGCTATTCTCAAGCATCAAAACATGTTCATTGGCGTCAAGCCGTGCTGGATGAATACAATGCTCTCATGCGTAACTAGGGATGGCAATAAGATCCGCATCCGGGGGATCTCCGACCCATTCCGATACGTTAGGAGGGGGTTATTTTTACTTTGATTGGTCATGGAGCGGGTATGGTAATTTTAAAAAAATACGTGACGGGTTAGGATCGGATATGGTATTCCGTCTAGCCCGCCCCGGTATCCGACCCGCACCCGCCTCGGTCTACTAAACATATGCATCACTCAATCCTAGCCGTTCATCCTGGGCCATATATATGATTCTTTCAAACGCTAAATTTCTTATCTCCTCTCACAGTGTCACTCAGTCACTCTCTACCCTCTGCCGACTAAGGAAGCAAGACGCCAAGCCCAGTTGCCACGCCACTGCCACGCCGCTACGCCACTGCTCCACCACTGCGCCAGCTTCTCCTTACCTCTCTACGACTCGGCCATCTCTGCCAACTTACCCCGCCGCCGCCGCCTCCACCTCTTTTTCTCCTTCTCCCCCGCACGGTCGGTGGTCAGCCCCCACTGCCACGGCTCCACCTCCACAGTTCCACCTAATCGGCCACCCACCACCATCACCACCACCTACTAGGCGACTAAAGCACCATTCCTGTCCACCTCTACCTTTAGAGATATTCTCATGTCACTGATTCTAATTTTAGATCCCGAATCTGTGTGAAGTGCTCTGCTCATAGCGGTGAAATGTCGGAATTCAATTGAGATGTTGAGTTTATTTTCACGGTTCTATGAACGAAAATAGAAGTTCACGAAACTAGTTTTCCAATTTCCATCTTGAATGTGTGTGGATTTTTGAAGTGCAGGATATAATTTGGTTTCTCGGTTTGCAATTCATACTGGCCGGGGCGGGGCGGGGATGGGTTTTTAAAACCAGCTTCGGGTCGGTTATGGTATTACAATTACATGACCCTGTGGCGGGGCGCGGTTTCAAGACTACCGGGGTGGGTGCGAATTTTATAAAACCCGCATCTGACCCACCCCATTGCTATCCCTATGCGTAACCAAACCTGGACATTAGTTCCCTGTCCGTCCCAGGCAAACATCATTGGTTGCAAGTGGCTCTTTCGAATTAAGTACCATGCTGATGGCACTCTTGATCGATACAATGCTCGTTTAGTCGCTAAAGGATACAAACAACAAGAAGGTATCGACTACGGTGAGACGTTCAGTCCAGTTATAATACCAACCACTGTTCGTTTAGTTCTCTCACTTGTAGTTTCTTGCGGATGGCCTCTTCGTCAAATAGATGTTAATAATGCCTTCTTGAATGGATTTTCAACATCCACAATTTCCATCACATGTTTGCAAGTTGCGTAAATCCCTGTATGGTCTTAAGCAAGCACCATGTGCCTGGTATACTCGGTTATCTGCTCGGCTTGTGCAGTTGGGCTTCACTGCTTGTAAATCAGATACCTCTATCTTTCTATTTCGTGGTCATAACGTTTTTATGTGTCCTTTAATTTATGTTGACGACATCATAAAAACTTGTTGGTGATTTAAATTGTGAGTTTTCTGTCAAGGATCTCGATTCGCTTAATTATTTTTTGGGTATTGAAGTTATACATTCCAACAATGGTCTTCTTCTTATACAACAGAAGTATATTACTGATTTACTTATGCGGACCCACCTCTCTGATGCTAAACCAGTTCACATGCCCATGTCAGCGTCAACTCAGCTCTCTTGCCGTTTGGGTGATCCACACTCCTCTCCCTCTGAGTACAGAAGTATTGTTGGTGCGCTTCAGTATCTATCATTCACACGTCCTGATATATCATTTTCGGTGAATAAAGTTGCTCAATTCATCCATGCCCCGACATCTGCACATTGGTCTGCTGTTAAAACGGATATTGCGATACCTCAAAGAAACTCTCAATTACGATTTGCTAATTCGTAAGTCTTCTAATATGTCCCTCTTGGCCTTTTCTGATGCTGATTGGGCTGGTTGTCCTGATGATCGTCGCTCCACTAGTGGTTACTGTGTTTTTCTTGGCCCTAATTTAATTTCATGGAGCTCACGCAAGCAACCCACTGTGGCACAATCAAGCACTGAAGCCGAGTACAAAGCTCTCGCCACCGTTACATCTGAGTTGGATTGGCTAAAATCTCTTATTTTTTAACTCGGAGTTTTTCCATCTCAACCGCCCACTCTTTGGTGTGATAACATTGGTTCTATCTATCTCACTCTCAATCCGGTATTTCATGCTCGCACCAAACATATTGAGATCGATTATTACTTTGTACGGGAACGTGTTGCAAACCGCGCCTTGGATGTTCGCTTTATTTCCAGCGTTGATCAATCTGCAGATATATTTACTAAGCCATTGTCCATGCCTCGTTTTCAACTTCTACGGTCCAAGCTCAACGTCCTTAGTTCGCTGAACTTGCGGGGGGCTATTGAAGTATCCAAACAAACTCAGTTAGATGATAAATCAAAATCACCTAATTCAAATGCTTAGTTATCTTATCCATGTATTTGTGTATATTCAAATGTAAGCTAGGCACAATATTTATAGTCATCCTGTGCAATGCCAAAGCAATAGAAAACAAACATTCATTCTTTCAACTCTGTCATTCTCTCAACACTATTAAACGTGAATGAGATTTTTTTTTTTGGTGAAAGTCAATTGTATTGATCTCAAAATATGTATTTACAGAGTGAATGAGAAATTTTGATCCCTTTAGACCTTACGTAGGTTTGTATATTTACTCGCATACATGATTGTTTTCGTGTGATTTCCTTCTTTGATCTTCTTTCGTTTTACAGGTTCATGCCATATTTCATTTTCTTCTAAAGCGGTCAATACTCCCGCTCTCGTCCTTGTCGCTTCTTTCTTCACTATACGCTTTCGTATGTAGCAAATGTGTCTGTTTTGTTACTCTCGCTCCCGCCAGGCGAACCGGTGGTCACTCTATAATGGTTTTGAACGTTACACTAATCAAAAATTGAAAACAATCCATTGTGCTGCTTTTGAGTTACCTGCATTGATAAGATAGATTCAGTATCATGCAACTCCAAATTGAACTCAAAAGTCCTGTTCTCACTTAAAAGAGGATCATGGCTAGACGCATGCGTTGAGCTTTAGGCTAGGTTGAATGATGCAAAAGTAGGACTTTTTTTTTTTTGACAAACTAAAAAAAGCAAAGAGAGAAAGGATCTGTATTCTTTGAAATTAGGCTATCATACATAACGATATGTACAAGTATCTCTTAGAAAGTCAAGTTAGGATAAGAAAAATAAAGATGTCAGTGGTTGCATGTATTGAATTTTTAATCCATCCTTAAAAGTTTGCAAAAATTTCAATAACAAAGGAGTAAAATAATGTTGGTGTCTAATCTCATTAAACTTATCTATGTGGTCTCGTGCCTATTGCTCCACGCTATAACTTTTAAACAAATTAGTGCGATAAGCGATAACGCGACATCTATGTGGCTTTCGTGCCTATAGCTTGATGCTGTAACTCTTAAACAAATTAGTGCGAAGAACAGTGTATTAGTCAATGACATAAGTCTGTGTTGAAATTTTGTTTCGTTCTCAAGTTTTCATGAATGCACAAAAAATACCTTAAAGAAAGAAAAAGCCAGCGAAAAGTTCTACAATTATGTAATAAGCAAATTGTAATGTAGTACTATGACTAGGATTCTTGTTATTATGTAATCATATTACTCTCTCTCTCTCTCATGTATATATCTCAATTTTAAATTTCTTCTTTCGTACACTCTAGGCATGTCCAATATTCACAATTTAACGAACCTAATTTTTATCTTTTTATTTCATTATAAGTCATATACATATATATATATATATGTATATACATATTTATTTGTCTCACATTTTATTTTTTATTATATGTTAAATCTTTTTATACTTGGTGAGCTTTATTAATAAAATCTTAACACATAACAATTATTACTATTTGAAATACACTATTTCTACTATTTGATATTTTGCTTCTTCTTTTGTTGCTGAAAGAATAACAATTATTTTTTAAAGTGATTGAAAACTCATAAAAAGGTGAAAATAATATTATTATTTTACTATCTATTTTGTTATTATTATTTAATAATATAAATACTAACTTTTATATGTATTTTAACAGTTATTTTTTTATGCACGGTGTCAATACTAATTTATATGTAAGAGGGTTGAATTAGTCGGTTTGGTATTTATTGACAAATAAGTTCGGCTCATCCAAAACCGCCAAGGCCTCTTCAAGGAGGCTCATGATTTCTCACGATTCGATTGTAATCTTTATAATATAATTCTTATTTTACGTCAAATATATATTTGATTATTGCACTAAGGAAGAACGATCATAATAATTCATGTTCAGATTCATTGCTCATTCGATCATCATTAGACACGCACACTTATATATAATACTGTGTGTATATAATAATACTGGGCCAAAAGAGGGCCTATGTGTAGGGCCAGAAATAGGGCCAACCTTAGGGCCAAAAGGGGGCCAGTTTTCTGGCCAAAAGAGGGCCGGGCCGGGCCAAAAACAGGCCATTTTAGGACCCGACCTATTTCTCAAATAATTCGGCCTAGCCCTGCCCTAAGCTCTAAGGGTTAGGGCCAGTCCGAGCCACCCGCCCTTTTGACATCTCTACTACCTCGCACGAGGGGTGTGTAATGTGGAGAATCTTTCTAATGAAAGTTTTTATGATATAACTCGGTTCAACGGTTGTACATTTTCGTGGTCAATGTTGTCGAGATATTTGAATTATGTTTGTTTTACAGGTGGGTTGGGTGGATTGGTCACTCAGTATCGCGACTCGCGATGATTAGCTAGATTAGACCTGGCAAACGGGTATACTCGCCGGGTACATTTTTTCGGATAAGCTTTTTGGAAACCCGTACCCTACCCTTGCGGGTAGGGTATTACCCGCGGATAAATCACCAATTTCTGATTGATTATTTTTTAAAATGAATAGACTTCAATTACCTACTAATTACACACATTTTAACCTCCACCAATCATATTATCCATTGTTTCTCCATCAAATTTCATTACTCACAAATATGAACATCTAAAAAGAAAAATCCATCTGAACATTTTTGAATAATAATAAGAATAAAAAAAATAATCTGCACAGCCATGACAACACAAAACCGTCAATATCCACTGACTGAAAGTCTACCCAACCACCACAAAGCGAAGGAGTGAAGGTCGGCGACTGTGGCGACAGATCGGTGGCGTTAGGGCCACGGTGATGACCGATCGGTGGCTATGGGGCCATGGTGGCAACAGATCGGTGGTGACGGGGCCACGTAGGAACAATCGGTGGCGACGTGGCCACGGTGAGAACGATCGGTGGCGACGTGGCCACGGTGTGAACAATCGGTGGCGACGGAGCCACAGTGTGAACGATCGGCGACGGAGATCCGGTAGATCGGGAGTGACCGACGAGGCGACGTGAGTGGAGTAGGGTGGTCGCGACTTTGGTAGATATGGGAGAAAGAGAGACTTGAGTGAGGGACGTGTGAGAATTGAGAAGGGATCTGTGAGGGAGAGTTAAGAGCCAGAGGGCGGCGGATGCAAGTGGTGAGGGGAGAATGAGATGTTTTAACCTAAAAAACATATATATATATATATATATATATATATATATATATAGGCATATAACTGGGTAACTCCGGGTACCTGTAACCGACCAGAACTTACCCAGATTTTATGGGTCGGTTCAGTTACGAGTCTGATTTCAACGGATCTTTAATATATGTACCCGTACCCTAGATTTTTGTACGGGTACGGGTAGACCCGCAGGTCCGGATCAATTTTTGTCAGGTCTAAACTAAATGGCCGAGTTATATTGGACTTACTTTTCTTACATACAATATCAATTGGAAACCATAGGATCATGCAAGCAACTTAGTTTCAACGGCTTTGTTCCATTGCCACACATTCGGAAAATTTTTTAGCGACAAAAGAATGCGTAAGTAGTTCAGTACTAGACGTAAAACTCTCACCGACGTACATCAGCTGAGCTAAATCCTTGCGAGTCTAAATTTTGCTGTATCAAGACAATACTTTGCACCGTCGCAAAGCATCTAACCGAAAAATCGCCCATCGCCTCCGGCGCTACCATTCCAAGGCGTCTCATCTTTCTCAAATCTCTTGAAGGTACTTCTTTTCCCTTCCAATCTTTCTTCGGAAACACTGTAGTTATACTGTTTCCTTGTCATAAATCAAGCATGTACTTCCTGCATTTTCTAATTTTTTCTTCTCTTTGAATTTCCTAGAAACTTTTTGAGAAAATTGATCCAGATAGTAATTTCAAATGAAATATGTAGCCTTTACAAGTCAAACTAGGGCAAGAGTAGTAAGTGAAGCCAATAATCACATTTTCAATTTTGTATTCCAAAAATTCACTGGAAAGAAGTTGAAAGGGACGGAAATTATGAGACAGAGTGAGTGAGTTCTTTGAAAAAAATATAGGGATGTCAATTTTCGTGATATGATGATGTCGCCTCTGTTATCATTTTTGTTGGTGTTTAAGATTGGATAGTCCCATTTGGCTTTTGTCCAACCAATATCTTCTTCTGGTTGTACTATCTACTTCTAAAATTGTACATTACTTTAACAAAAGTTAACATAAAAATTTAACTGAATATAATATGGAGTACGGATTCCCTTTTTTAGTTTTCTTTGTTTTTGTGAGCTAAGAAATGCAGCACTTGGGGCCTCTTTGGATCTGCCCTGCAATAATAATGGCCCTACTCATGTGTCTACAGTCAAGCCCACAGGAATGCTACTCTTTGTCTGCACTTTAGTGCTTGTGCGATGTCGAGTTCTTCCATAGTATCCATAACCCATTACTCCCTTTTGTTTTCTTATGTTTTAACCAGAGATTTTATCCATAGAAAAGGTGAGGACCGTGAGGTACGAGGTAGAGCATAAAGCCTAATTTCTGAGACATAAAAAACTACAAAAGGGCCTTGAAAGAGAAAAGTGAGAAGATTAAGCGTGCACAAAACGAATTGAGGCAGCTCCTACTTTGTTCAATCTCGTGGTGTCTATAGCAAGATCAACTCCAAATTCTGAAAGGCGATAAGCTAAGTTTCAAGATCAACTCCATAATACACTGACCCCTTCATGACTTTTGTGGACCTTTCAGGTAAGGAATGCAAGCTTGTGTATTAATGGAAATCCGAATATTGTTTTACCGCTGACTCTTGTGAGACATTGCTGATTAGTTTTGAGCTTTCTGACTTGTTCTTGGAAAATCACTCATGGGTTTGGGTAAATTAGGACTTCTGGGTCCCCAAAGTGGTATTTTCTGGAAAGCGGTTGAGCATTTGCATTCAAGAATATCGGAAGTTGATTGCATGAACTTGGCTTAGCAGGAAATGGGGTACTCGTAATTATGCGCACCTAAACAAGACATACTGAATTACATATCATGGTCACTGTTGTAACTTGTAAGTTTACACTTCTCTAGGTTTGGGTTATGAGGGAAAAAATGAAATTGCCAAAAGCTAGAACATAAATGTCCTACAGCACACCCACCTTAACATCCCCGATTAGAGAGAGGAGGGGCTCATGGTAGGTTTTAGTTGTTGGAAATTTTGAATCTTGCTCGTCTCACCATTTAGCTTTTTCAAGATCTTATTTTCGTCCTCTTTAGCAGATTGCAAGGAGCCATTACCCTTCTAATGGAGGCGAATTTTTTTCGTCTACTCAAGGTTGTGGGGGTTGGGTTGAAAGCCAGAGCTGAATCTGAAGGCCGTCTCTTGTACCTGAAATTGGGTTACAGCCATGAAGTTGAATTAACAGTACCACCTGCTGTTCGTGTATTTTGTTTCAAGCCCAACATAGTTTGTTGCGCTGGGTTAGACAAGGAAAGGGTGCACCAGTTTGCTGCTACTGTTCGAGGTTGTAAGCCTCCAGAAGTTTACAAAGGAAAGGGTATTATGTACGTTGACGAAGTTATAAAGAAGAAGCATGGGAAGAAATCAAAATAAGCACCTGGTAACTCTGAGGACTTTTCTAGAAACCGCCCAAAGCTTTTTAGTCTTTAGGACAGAACTCGAATGCTTACAGCACATTAAGGGCTGTTGATTTGAACTACTTTTCTCTTGTATCATTGAAATCAAATAAAGTTTTCAAACGATATTAGTCAGTTGTACAAATACTGATGATGAAAATTCAACTGCCCTTGTGATCTATGTTCTTGTCCTACTTGGATTACAAACATGTTCAATTACATCTGCATGCTGATTGAACTAAATTGGTTACAGCTGATTAACATTTCCATTGATCTGAAGCTTTGCATGAATTAGACAGATGAAGATGGTTTTATCTAGCTCAAGTATAAGAACAGGATCTTAGCTATATTGAAATGATTTAAGCAGGTTTATATTGGTTGTTCCTATGTAATTCATCAATGCTACAGTGTAAATAAGTACATAGATGGAGCATAACAATGAGAACCCCCTTGGACTTTATGTTATTCCTTTCTATGCCCCGCGATGGCACCACCAAGCCACAGATTCATGGGCAAGCATATGGCCTGTAGTTACATGTACGTTCTGTTCCTTTTATGCTGGAAAAAATAAGATATACCAAGTAAAAGTATGTGGCCAATGCGCGAATCATAATGCATACCATGTAAACGCTGGCCTCGTGGTGCATATCATGGATCACGTACATGAATGGCAATTCACAAGGTCACAGCAACACGACTGTTTTAAATGTTCCCGTGCTGTGGGCTTCCTCTTCCGACAGTTGAAAGTCGTTATAGTTATCAGCAATTTCCTTTTTCATTTTTTACTTCTTCTTTGTGGTCATGCGGTGTTTATTATAGCTCGGGGAAGCAGAAACATCACTTTTTTGTGAGTATACATCTTGCTTCAGGTCGAGGTAAGGAATTTTGCTTTTAACTTGATAGCTTTTTACGTTCCTTCGATGGACACTGCCATTTTATTCTCCAAGCAACCTGGCATGTCAGTTATAGATTATATGATGGTTATGATCTATCAGTAAACAGAAACAGACAAATTCTTATACTACGTGAATCCGTTAAAGCACAAGTTTATGAGGATCTATGAGCAAATTCTGACTCACTAATTTAGTGACTCTTACATATATGGAGCAAGGAGATTGGAACATAAATGGAAACAGACATAAAATGAGAAACTTCAGGTTTGCTTCCTGTTATTACAATTTGGTTAATGCTAATGGACTACTATTGATATGCTCTCTGATACTTTCTCACTAGATCTTGAAATACTTCAGCCTGCATAGAATTAACATCATATATCTATAAATGAATATCAAAACTCAAGAATATGCGGAGCAATTTAATTTGCTGCAACAATGGAAAAGGCCAAATGGCTACCTCTGTTCCTCATCCATGAGTTTGTTTCCTCTGTTGCCGCCTCCGTTCGTTCTGTAATTGGGCAAAGGCACTTGGCCAGACTCAATGTGCTTGATATCTTCCTCAAGCATCTCATAGTGCCTCTTGACTTCCTCCACTGTCTTCCCACCCACTGCCCTGGCCAGATTGTGCCAGCGGTCGGGTGAATCCTTGTCGAACATAGTCAGCGCGTTCTCAAACAGCTTGTTTTGCTTGGCAGTCCACGTCGAAGACATTTTCCAAAATGCAAATCTCACTAGATACTCTATTACCAGTATAGACAAGAATAGAACAAATGCTGTGTGCAATGAAGTGTGTCATGGCTTCTCTATATATAGCATCTGAGGGTAGAGAGAGACAACAGTGGGGTGGGCCTGTTAGGTGCTTTTCTCGCGGCTAAGTGTTGCTTTCCTAGTAAGATCAGGGAATCAATGTTAAAAGATACATGGGTTTCCTTCACTTTCCAGGTAAAATCATGGAATTGGGGTTAGGATTATACAAAAGACACAAACCAAGACAAGGCTTCTCTTTATTCAAGAAAAGTTGTTGCCCATTGCAATTTCTAACGTTATTACCCTCCTTATAACGTAAGATTGGTCTCGTCAAGGCTGGCATTTTTGTTGGAAGTGGTAATTCCTGTGGCTGTAGGAGTTCATGCACACAGAGTGGGCCAAGCTTCATGTTTCTTTCACGTTTTACTGAGTGTAATCAAGCTGTTCATGGCAACGAGGCACTTCTGTTTGTCAGGTGTTTTCTTGCTTAGGCCAGATATTAAACGTGACAGTGCATGTACCTTTATCGCTTTCTTCTGAAGAAGATCCAAATACTTTTAGCTGGCTTGACAAGCCTGTACTATCACCATTGTGCGAGTTCTGAACTTGTCAAGTTGTTCAATCTCCTTATCTCTGATTTATTCTCTCCAAGCACCAAACTTGGTTGCTTATATTCACTCAGACCCTAGGATGTTTTTGCTAAAAACCATTTGTTTTCTTCGAATTATAGGACTTTGTGTGCAAAATCATGCTTGGTTCATTAAGTGGATAATAAGAGTGGTTTCAGCGACTTCTACTTGAATGATAAGAGTGGTTTGGCTATTAAGTGGATAATATTCTTAGCAACAATAGCATCATATTGTGTAGAATAAAAGCCTCAAAACTAGGAAATTGTAGAAACAATGGCAACTAACTAGTAGTATCTGTTTTATGTTGTATGATGACGTAAAGCGTGTTAAGACATGGTTTTTACTGCTGTGAGAAATGCAATGATGTACTTTTTGGATTAGATGTGACTTTTATTCCTTTAATCTTTTATAGTATCAAGCAGATTCAGAAGTAAAATAACAGATATCTAGTACTTACAGCATAGTCCCTCCTGGGTAAGCAGCTGAGCGTACGAGTTGATTGTGTTATTCTTTCTATTTTTGGGTGATACTGCCTCTGTTACTCGAAGCCCAACGTTTTTCTATGTACAACATACTATAGCTCTCCAAACGTATTAGTACTCGTTTGACGGATTGTTGTATTGTTGCTGACATAGATATATGAGACCCTTGTATATAAACTTTGGCCTAAGGTGGACAAATCTTGCTTTCTTTCAATTTTGCGCCCCCTCTTCTCAAGAAGTTCCAATAAGGTGTTTTGCAATGTGCTGTTCAAAGTAGACCCTTTACTGACAATCGCAGCAGTTGCTAAGGAGCTGTTTATGTGCCATCGTTCTCAATTTACGTTGGATTTTAATGCAAAACCGAACATATTTGAGTGAACCACTGAGAGAAACATGGGATCAGTTATGTTCAAGCTATTGATGTTTATTTTGAAGGGAGAAACTTCAAGTTTTTGAGCATTGTTCTTGAGATGATTGCCTTTTCCCAACCAAGTCTGTTCCGGTAATGAATTCAATAATTTTGGTACTACTTAGATGATAAATGCAGACATTCAAAATTTTAAGGGGATTCTATATAGGCGCCATCGAGGGATGTCTATGTCCTGAATGATCCCAGGTAAGAATAATGCGGTATATATGAGTCAAAATGCTCTAGAAATCTTCTAACAGGTGTATTTACACTCGTAACGCAAGGAAGTAGTAGTCACTCCCTCCGATCTCAGTTTAGTTTTCCTCTTAGTTTTATTAGTTGCAACTAAAAGTTGTTTTATGTTGGTGTTGTATCAACTGCATCCAAGAGGTATGCGGTTGACCACTTGTTGAGACCACATGTGGAACTTTATGATGAAATTCTACTTGAATAAACTGATCCCTTGAGGTAGACGATGTTCCAACTGATATTTAGAATCCTTATCATCCCACGTACAAGCCCAGTAGAAAGTCATCTTTGTGGAGACCTATCCTTTCTCCCTCCAAGCTTTAAAACCATGTTTTTTTTTTGTGGCCCTTACCTTGGGTTCCTGTCATGACATAGATGTATCTTAAAGGATTCTTTAGTGGCTAAGTCCCGATGGTTGGGTAAGATAAATTGATCGGGATGGAGAATCAAATGATCTTTCTATGAAGTCAATAAACCAGATGTAATGTGCATTCAAATGTTGGCCACCATCAGCCGAAAGCAATGCAGAATGCACATTGATAGCAATTACAAAAAAGAAACAGGTAAGGCTTGGCTGATCAGATACTGAAAGAAAGGACCTACCTTTTGATGATACTACCTTTAGGAATGGCACTGTTCATGTAGATGCAGATCTAGCAGAGCTCATTACTGGGAAAATATAAAGCATACCTAATCAGTGTTGCATGTTCAGCCTATGCTATTTTTTGTTGATACTATATGCATCTGATATATGTTGATATCCTAAAACTGGAACTGCTTAACTTGAACTCTTCCTTTATGTTCCACATTCTGAGTAGTTATAGGTGATTATTGGGGAAATTGGCTGCAAAGTTGCTGAGAACTTTTCTGAAAAGTGATACTTCATGCTACTGATGTTTGGATCCTTCATCTGCCAGTTGCTGGTAAAGCTGTTTTTTCTTTCTTTTTTGGGTTGAGTGATGCCTGGCAATAGGTAACACAAAATCATAATGGAGGCCTACCCCTGCAAAACAAGAAAGGAAGCAAAGGCACTCACTTGTCCTTCATTATATGAAGTATTAGTGATAAATAAGCTCTGAGAACACCTATCCTTACTCTATTAAAACCTCTAAAAAAATCTTGTTTACGGATGACTCGAGTATTTAACTGGTTTGCTAAGACCTTGTTTTCTCCAAGGGTCAGCCGGGCTAAGATCCGACTTAGACATGCAGCAACGAAGACAATTCTAGATGGAATCTATGTAACGCAGGAGGTGACACAGAGATTTCCTTCATGTTTCTACTTTCTACTTGCAAAAGTAGAGGGACCTGTGCTTGATGTTATCTCGTGGGGGATAAGCAGAAAGACGTACACCTTTAGGTGGCTGGCTCAGACTCTGCTCTCTGCAGCCTGCTAGTTTCCAATAAAGAAAATGATGGATAATCATTAACCCATATTTCGTACGTCTCACTCTCGTTGCAGGAATATCTTTTTATCTATCCTGTCTTCGGATGATCTGCTTGGACTTTGGAGCCTGATTGGGAGAATAAAGTTCAGAATTTCCAGGCTGTATTGCACAACAAGAGTACTTTAGACGTCCTTAAGCTGATGCCCGATAGTGTGGGAAGATTCAACAGGACCTTGGTATGAAATGGTTAGATATTATTCCACATCTTTACGCTCTATTTGGAAATGTCGTTCTCAGTCACAAAGTTTATGTTCATCCTCGCCTCTCTTGTAGCTATGCCGCAAATTGTCTACCTTCTTTGAACAGAGAGGGGACTGTTCTAAGTATATCGATTTAGTAAATCACTGTGATGACAATCCTGGTAGTGATGTACATGATATTCTGGTTATCACTTGTTCATTTGAGTTATTCCAATATGGTTTCCTCGGTGATTCTTAGTTTTTTCTGCTCCATTTTTTTCTCCCGGAGTCACCACAGAAGAAATTTTATGTTTTTCTTGGTTTACTACTGAATTGAAGTCTTCTCTTGAAGCTTATTTGACAATCAAACAAGAAAAAGCTTTTTGAGATCAAAGTACATCAAGATGTTGATACTTATATTTGCTATATAGCCTATGTGAGCACAAAATTTGCTGCCTCACGAAACGAAGTCTATATAAATATGTGAGACTCCAGTTGCACTAGTTGGCATCTTCATAGATGAATGGTTCTGCTGGGGAGGTTTTGATATAGACAAACTTCCTACTGCCATGTAGGGGTTCACGTACCTGTGGAACTCATATAGTGAAATTTGGGGCATATTCAAGTTGTACTGAATTCATTCTCCTTTGGTGCCCAACCGATGCTTACCAGTTATGCGCGCCTACACAACTCCTACATCTGAAACACTTCTTCACACTTGGAAGACTTCATGAAGAGTTTGAATTTTCAGAAACCTTACAGGACAGAACAGTACATCTGTAGAACTTTTACCAAGTACATTTTACCTAGAGTGATAATACCCAGATTGTTGTAGCCTAGTTTTACCATGAGTTAATGACCATGGTGCAGTTCACTCTCCAGCATAACAGCAACAGCAGTAGAGGAGGGTGAAGAAAGTTGCTGCCATTCAACAAGTTTGATAAAATGCGAAAACTTTGGTCAGAATTGAGACGTCCAACTGGAAAGTCTTAACAGTATTGGCTTCCACCCGATTGCTTCATTGTTTGGTTCTCCTCTCTCACATGTGCATTGCGCATCAATGGAGGCTCCAGAGCTTGATATACAATCTGTATGCAGATTACTTGACATGCTATCCTCAGTGACAATAGCTTGTTGCGTGCTAAATTTGCGACCAATAAGTGTCCTTAGAGAAACTATTCCTCCTCTTTCCAGTTTTTTTTTTTGTTACGCAACGATAGATTTATTTAAGTTTGCCATTAAACTTTCATTGTCAATCCATGTACATTCTCAACGAACAAAAAGGCAGGAGCTTAGAAAATTGCACATGTTAAGTTGGTAGTCCTTTTGACTATAGCATGAGAGGTGCTCCTTGTCATTTATTAGCTTTAGCGACGAAAATCGTGACTGAACATCAGAGGTGTCCTTTGTTGTTTAGAGAGTTTTAGTGACGAAAACTGTGATGCTAACTTCTTTAGCACTCTAGACTTATCTTGTCCGTTAAAATTTTTCGAATTTTTCTTCGTACATGTCAACATGGCAAAAATAATGTCCGGTGAAAAAATAATAGTACGACTTAACTTTTACAGCAATTCCAGAGCTTTCTTGAGCGCGAAAGACTCTTGAAGCATGCCAACAGGCGGAGTAGATCATGTTAGACTTGTCTAAATGGTGACTTCCAATCTCTAAATCAGCGCTCGTAGGTCCCTGCAGCCAAATCGAACAGGAGGTTGACATTCAAACGTTCAGAGCAGAGTATGAACACGAGATTTCATAAGGGTAATGAAGCTTTCAGATTAGGACATTCCATTTAATTCCAACGAGAAAAGTTGTTTGGTCTTTAACAAAAACCCCAATCATGCACCAAATAATTCTGCACGGGTGTGACATTAGTGCCAAGACTGGGTCAACATATTCATATCCGATCATTGGATTGGAACGAGCCAAACAAGCCTCTGCCGTTCTGGACTGAAGCCTTTGCCTTTTGCCATCACTGAAACGCCGACATATACCGCGTCAGCCGCCATGTAAGAGACCTAATTATACACGTCCAGATCACTGTTCTTCCCTTTTTTTTTTAAGGTCGACGACACACAGAGAGAAACGAGGACCACCATTAAAATTGGAAAACTAAAGTGGATATTTACAATGCATATTGCAGATCAGCACGGACACTTTGCTGTATTTAAGATGTAACAGTTTTAACGATAAAAGATCGATGTAATAATTTTTACAATGACAATAATTTAAAATGACAATTTTTTTAATCCTCTTATAATATTTAGCAATAATTTTTAATTACCGATCTTCATCCATTGCAAATACATGCTTTCGTTTTCTTGCAATAATCACATTGCAATAAAAGAGGGGCCTATTCAAACCCTTTGAATTGCCTTTTTTTTTTTTAGTTTGGGCAGTAGGGCTATCACCGAACCATTTTTTTTCTTTTTCTTACACGGGTAATAGAGGTGCGCATTCTAAACGTTTTATTTCTTAGGAATATAAATTTAATTTCTTAGCCTTCACTGGTAATAGAGGTGCGCATTTTACTCTCACTTTACTTTTATTGCAACATTAATTCCTCTATTCGATATATCTTTTTGTGTTATAAATTTGTAGTGTATATTCCCTTTTTTTTTTGACATAACATTAGAATCTTCTTACCTCGAGTATTCCGCCATCCAAGTTTTTTTTTTTTTTTTTTGCATCTCTTTGTAGTTTGCTATATTTTATGTGCCCTACGATCTACAAAGTAAACAATCTTCTTGGGCTTGCATTTACCAGAAAAAAACAAGTGAAAAACAAAAGTTTCTTAAAATAAAAGTAAGACCGTTCAGTTACGCCAGCCTCTACGTTAGCTGCGCGTTGCCAGGATCAGAGCACGCGACTATCAATCATGACAATAGACTTACTAATCACAAGAATCGGACAAAAATGTGAAGTAACAACTAGTTGGTCAGTTAACATAAAACTTATACCATTGCAACATATTTTTCTGAAAAAGTTAAATCTCAAACAGATAACAATGGTTGGCCATGACCATTTGCACGAAACCCCGAATTATTCGTTACTCAAACAGTGGTTGGACTTCAATACGGTCACCTTCGTATGGTTGGAATAGGGTCCTTGCCTTTATCCTTTTTATCATATATTTTTTTCCCCTTTGCGTGACATAACTCAGAAGCTTAGACAATAAAAGAGCATGATGATGGATGTATGACCCCAGAACAGAAAAACAATTTGCTCTGACCAGTCAATTTATTTGTAGGACGATGTGGACTGGTTCCATCTTCTCCTTAAAATATCTACAAGGAGATTCCACACAAGTTATCCACTTCAATTTTTCTTGTTTGGTTGGCACATTTATGATTCTGTTATTTACCAGTGGTGATGATTTTATATTCCTTGTGGTCTTTTTGTGATGGAGAAGCCATTGAACATGTCAATCTAAACCCAAAAAAATTGCCCAAGTGAATTGATTTCGAGTTCATTTTGCGGCTCTCGTATCAAAAGATTGATGATACGATATGCACCGATCAAACTTATGTAACTTAAATCGTGAAAATCTTTATAGATTTAGAGCCAGTTTGATTTTTGCTTATTTGATGATCAAACCCGATTATGTTTGAGCTAAATTAAATTATTAAGCATGGGATACAAAAATTGATTAAAGTAACAGTCAAAATTATTTATAGTCAGTTTGAATTTTTCGATATGTGACTGATAAAATTTGCGTTGAAGTAAATTATTAAGCGTAAGATACAATATTGATTAAATTAGCTTTCAAGCGTTAGAAAATTAATTAAATCATAATTCAAGTAAATAAGAATTATGAATTAATCACCAAAATTGCGCGCTATAATGTTAGCCTACATTTCGGCTAAACAGCAAATAAACTTTGTTGCTTTAACATATTAAGTTGACCTTCTTGCTATTTTTTTAAACTGTACCTGATATGTGTCAAAATAAAAGTGTTTGAATTTGAATTTGAATCAGTAACACGATGCTTTGCATTTTTAGCACTTGTGTATCTTTTAGTCAAATTACGGCATAGATCAATAGAATTAATGGGAATAAAAAAATTGTAAAGAGTGCATCAGCACTACTTCCATTAGGATGAGAGGTGCCAGGTTGGTTAGGGTTGAAGGATGAAACCATGAATGTTACGAACCCGCGTTAAAATTGTTTCCGAACAAAAAAGTCAAAATCAAAATGAACAATTCAATTTTTACGGTTTGAAAGAGTTGATTAGACCTGGATAGGCCGCTTCAAACTACTCATTGACTGCTAGATCTTAATGCTTACCACTAGTTATTTGGACAATAAATTTAGCACAAAAGTATCAACAAGAACTAATTTTCAAGAGAAAGCAATCGAGGGTTAGGTCATAGATAGTAGGGCTAATTACACATATGTCTCTGAGGTTTGGGGGTAATTACACGCGAGAATACAAATTTTCAAAATGTAACATACGTGACCAAAAACGTTAAAAAAAAGTAACACTTTTATCCAACCGTCAGTATTCCGTCCAAAAAGTGTAATTTTCTTCATTACGTACTTTGAAAATGGCAATACTACCCCTGTACAGTATATCGTGAATAATTTGATATCCTAATTTTCTCTCTCCACAATTTAAACCTTAAATCTAAAGTCACCGCCGGCAGCCCCCTCCCCCGCCCCATTATCCTGCAGAACCACCCCACCACACCGGCAAATCCAAGCTGCTGAGACACCTCCGGCAAGCGCCTTGGCAAACCCACGCAGCCGGCAGTCCCCCTCGCCCCACCGTCAGGCAGACTTGCCCCACCACGCCAGCAAGCCCTTGGTGAGGGAGGGAGGAAGACTGGATGGGAAGGAGATAGATCTGGCCATTGCAACGACGGCGATCGCACCGGTAGGCGCAATGGTGCAAGCCCATCGTGGTGGTGATGGCGCTGCTGGTGGTCACAGTGGCGCGCATCTCGAAGGAGGAGGCCGGTGTCGCGACGTAGCTCGGTGATGCTTACGATCTCGGACGGAGCGGGGTACGGAGGTAGGTCGCGGCGGTGATGGTGGCGACCGGTATGACGACAGGCAGATCCGGAGTGAGACCGCAATCTTGCGACGCCGGTGCCTCGCAGGAAGGCCTGCTACTGCGCTGACGGTGATCGGTTGCCGCCGGGGAAGGGGGTTGTGGGCGGGTGACGGGGAAAGGGGAGGCAGACGGCGTGGGGACGAGGGTGGGTGAAGGGGGGTGTGGGTGCTGGATGTGGGGAGAGGAAGAGGCAGACGGCGTAGGGGTGGGGTGTGGGCGCAGGGGGGTGGGGTGCTAGGTGTGGGGAGAGGAAGAATAAACAGTAAATTAAGTGTGTAATTTATTTTAAAGTCAGGGGCAATCAAGTCTTTTCGTCAAAACCGTTAAGTATTTTTGTATTCCGTTTGTCAATGGATATAAGTGTTACATTTTGAAATTTTATATCCTCGCGTGTAATTATCACAAAACCTCAGGAATATAGGCGTAATTAGCCCTAAACTTATGTATTAAAGTTGGATTGAATTCGTTTCGATCAGCTTCAATAAAAAGAACTGAACCGATCCTGAATTGCTTGTTGAAAAGCATCAACTCGATTGTTCTGTTCGTAATTGGTTTCAACTGTCGGATCAACACCACCAATTTCACTGCTCACGCATCAGTACCATCTTCCTGGTTGACAGAATCGCAAAATCTCCATGCCAGTCTAACAACAAGACTCCAGAAGAGGACAAGAGCAATATAAGTTTGGTAACAACCCTTACTAAATGGTGAACAGCAAGTATAGGTAGCTTGGATACCCTTTTTCGAGTTGAACCGTCACTGTTTTCTTCAAGACTTGGAACCACTTCGGTTGCCTACTTCTGCCAGCCATGCCACATTTTCCATTTTGATCGACGAAGACGAAAACCCTCTCTTTCACCTCACAACTTGCCTATGCTAAACTAGCAAGTCACCGCCACTGACTTGCCTTTGCTTACTTTTCCAGTTCTTGCCATTTTCTGGGGAAAAAAAAAAGAACTCGTCTTGTCCGGCGGATTCTTCAGTCCACCGCGTAACCTCCCAAAAATCCCTTCTGGGTTTATGTTCACAAGAAAACCCAAGTTGCCCTACGGGTCAACTCGCTCCCAGACTCATTTATTGAGCTCCGGCGACACGAAAAGCGACTCAGTGTGTTGCACTGTCGTGGCCGTTAGAATAGCCTTTTTCTCATTAATACCCAGAAGTGGAGGGGGGAGAGACAGGGTAAAGAAGAGCATTCATGGTGGTACACATGTAGAGAGAGAAGAACTTGTGTTTTTTCTATTACTTGCATTTAATGTGGTGGACGCAACAGCTGAAGATTCAAAGCTCGTGATGAAGGTAAAGAGCTGACATAAATATATGTATACAAACACACACACACACACACACCCCAATCTCCGGGTTGTCAAGTCTCAAACTTATTGAATGGGGGTCACAACTTTGCTTTGCAGACAAAGAGAGAAGAAGAGAGTGCCACCCAAAGTTGAGAAATCGAGAAACGCTTTCCTTCTTTAATTCTCGCTCTCACTCTCGCTTTCACTTGCTTCGCTCTACGGATTGAGTAATGAAGTGCAGGCCGATGTTGTAATACTCTGTTCCATCCAATAACACTCTCCAGCTGTCTACCATGGAAGCAGCAGCTCGGCTCAGGGTAGCTCTGCTCATTTTACTAATCAACTCGGCGTTGACTGAGCAAGCGCCGCCGAGTCCCGACTCACTAAGTTCCGACTCGGACCGGTCGGCGCTGTTCGTCCTCCGGTCATCGTTAGGGCTAAGGGCAAGAGACTGGCCGAGAAAGTCCGACCCGTGCACGAATTGGGCCGGCATCACCTGCCGAACGGGTCGGGTCGTTGCCATAAACCTCTCCGGGTTGCGGCGGACCCGGGTCGGGCGGCTCCATCCCCGGTTCGCCGTCGATTCGCTGGCCAATATGACCCAGTTGGCTTCGTTGAACTCGTCCGGTTTTTCGCTTCCCGGGTCAATTCCCGACTGGTTTGGTGATCGCCTTGTTGCACTCCAGGTGCTCGATCTTAGGTCTAGCTCAATTTTGGGTCCAATCCCACCATCACTTGGACGTTTGAGTGGACTAAATATGTTATTCCTATCGCATAATTCGCTTACTGGTGTAATTCCGACTGCACTGGGGGAATTGTTGTCACTGTCAGTTTTGGATCTTTCGCATAATTTGTTGACAGGATGGATTCCAGCTGCCATTTTAGCTTTACGGAATGTTACCAGCCTTGATTTGTCTTCAAATTACCTATCCGGGCCCATCCCAACTGGGCTTGGCCTGCTTTCTAATCTCAAGTACTTGAATCTACAGAACAATAGTTTCAGTGGGTCTGTTCCCGTTGAGTTCGGGAAGATTTCCCAGTTGGTTAAGCTTGATCTTGGGCTAAATTCTTTATCCGGGTCATTACCGGATGAATTAGGAGGGTTGAGAAACTTGGAGAAAATGTTGATCGGAGATAACATGTTGGAGGGTCCATTGCCAGGTGGGTTGTTTTCGAATCTGACTAGGATTCAGTATGTAGTTCTGAGTCAGAATCGTTTTGATGGTAGTGTTCCGAGTATTTTGTGGGCAATGCCGGGGTTGCGCCTTCTTGATCTTTCTGGAAATAACTTCACTGGTGTTTTGCCCGACCTCTCTGCGGTTCTGAATGCCGCTGGTGCTGTATTCAACGTCTCGAACAATCTGTTGTACGGAAGCCTGAATTCTCCTGGTGGAAGTTTCAATTTCATTGATCTGTCCAGTAACTATTTCCAAGGTTCAGCTCCCATAAATGCTGGAAACAACACTGCCCTCACCACGAATTGCTTTGCTGGTGTGCCAAATCAGAGGAGTTTGGAGGATTGTAGGATGTTTTATGCTCAAAGGGGACTAGCTTTCGATGATGACCATGCTCCACAGCCAACTGAAACTCCATTGCCAAAACCTCGGAAAAGCAATAAGCGGCTAACATATATAATGGTGGGAGTTTTTGGTGGACTTGGTTTCATTGTGCTTTTGGTTGTGGTGTTGGTACTGCTGTTAAAAGCTTGTGACAAAGGTACTGTAAATCAGAGATCAACTGCAAATGTGGGTCCTGTCCCAGAAAGCTGCAGCACACCACCTCCTAAGGCTATTAATCTATCGGGTCTTGGAGATGCATTTATGTATGAGCAGATGCTCCAAGCCACAAGTGATTTCAGTGATACAAACCTTATCAAGAATGGCCATTCCGGAGACCTCTTCCTTGGAAAGTTGGATGGTGGGATCTCTGTAGTCATCAAGAGAGTCGATTTACGTTCCTTCAAGAAAGAATCTTACATGTTGGAGTTGGATTTATTCAGCAAAATTACTCACAGAAGGTTGGTCCCCCTCTTGGGACATTGCTTGGAGCACGAGAATGAGAAGCTTTTGGTCTACCAATATATGCCAAATGGAGATTTGTCTAATGCCTTGTACAAGTATACTGATCTGGAAGATGATGATCTACAGTCTTTAGATTGGATTACAAGATTGAAAATTGCCATTGGAGCTGCGGAAGGTTTATCTTACCTGCATCATGAGTGTAACCCTCCCCTTGTCCATAGGTATAAATTTACTTTTTCCCGCTCTTTCTTGTTCTTGTTTCTAATGTGTGATTTTTTCACTAGAATATATTATGATGTTCACTTCGTGGCAATTATGCTGTGAGTCAGAATTACATCAACAGCATCTGTAACTTTGAGCTATAAATGCAATTTGCTTGTGTAGAAAAAAGTACTTTGCTCTTGAGCAACTAATGGCTCAATTTCACATCAATATAAACAAACTTCATTGCAGCCACAACTGCGTTTCACACGAGAGCTGACAACTTTCGTATAGTACCACATGGAGTAGTAATTAGCTGCTATGCTTGTGAGGTACAAAGCAGTCGACCTTAATTTTATGGAGTTGTTCTTCTGCATAATAGCGTGGAAGGAAGTAAGGGATATGCATTTTCCCATTTGAAATGAATAGACTTCATCTTTCAGCCAGTCGAGTTCTAAGTTTGCATTTCACTATGCATAGAGGGGACAATAGCGTCACTGGTCCTATCACTTTTATATACCATCTTGTGGACATGCCAATAGCTAAAAGGCATGAATGACGTCTTGCCTTCACTACCTTGTGTTTCCTCAGTTCATTATGTAATAGATAGAAAATTGTATGCTTAAAGAAAATAAAAAAGCTTAGAAGAACAGTGAATGATTGGAATCTAAGTAAAAACATGATACATGAACCGCATGTGGATGGAAAGTGGTGATTCTACTAATCTTGCTTGAACAAATATGTCAGATATGCAAGACAACGTGGTACTTATATTTTCAAAGTGGTAGAGGAACAAAATGTCTACTTGGTGGATGGAAAGTGGTGATTCTACTAATCTTGCTTGAACAAATATGTCAGACTAGGTTTTTGTCCCAAACTAGGTTAAGAGAGGAGATAGTATTTGGAGAAAATTGTTGTAAAGTAGCAGACTAGCTTCAGTGCTCCACTGAAAGCACCTGAAGGGTAATGATGGTGCAGTATCATTTGGACATTACTATAAGAATCCACATATGGTATTCAAAATTTCATAGGTGTAGCAGAGGACTGTCCAAACTCCAACATTAAAGTACTAATTGAACAAGGATGCTGGATCTGGGAGTGTTTTTGCTGGATTTATTCTATTGATTAAATGCTCTTAAGTACGCTTAACTATATTTTTTACGCATGTGGACTAGCCGAGGATCCATTCTCATTCTTGCTTGCTATGCAGAATTTATGTGTAATTTGTAAAAGTAATAATTCTGTCTTGTATTTTCGGGATTGAAGAGATATTCAAGCGAGCAGTATCCTTCTTGATGATAAGTATGAAGTACGGCTTGGGAGCTTGAGTGAGGTTTGCGCTCAAGGAGGGGAACACCACCAGCATGTGATCACGAGGTTTTTGCGGATGCCCTCACTGTAAGTTTTTATCTTTATTTATCTAGTCAGTCATATCTGATTGCCAAATTCTTGATCGAATTGGCACCACCAGGCTTAGACATTACATCAAATTACATTGATATATAACCCTTTATTTTGTCATACTTTTCCATATAATTAAAGGAAATACGTGCATCCATGGATTATTCTTAGATGGGGTATCTCTTCACTTCAACGCTTCTGCGTACTTGGCTCTTCAGCATCACGATGTTTATCTTGTAATTGGGAAGGGCATTATGCATTGTATGTCATCCACAAGCAGTCTTGGAGTTATGTTCCCAGTTCCCACAAAACGTGGGCCTCAGTATTTTGGTTTAATGTTGTGTATATATGGTTTCATCTTGCTTTAGGTCTCATAAAATATCCATGATTTTCATTGTTCAGAGGTTGCAGAACATGAAAGTAACTTCCAACTTCCCCGAACTTGCAAAATATTATGAGTTCTGACAAAAGCTTTTAGGTTCAGATTGAGTACCTATATATACTTTCCTTTGGCTTTGGCTTTGGCTTTGGCTGATAGTAGAACCACTACCTTTTGTATACTGTTTTTGTTCCAAGATGTATAATCCTTTATCTTGATTATGTGCAGGACCTCCGAACAGCAAGGCCCTTCTGGAACATCATCTGCTACTTGTGCTTACGATGTCTACTGTTTCGGGAAAGTCTTATTCGAGCTTGTCACTGGAAAGCTTGGCATCAGCAAGTTGGATGATGCCTCTACAAAGGAATGGATGGAGAAAAACCTACCTTTCATCAGTATATACGATAAGGAACAGGTGACTAAGATTGTTGACCAATCGTTGATTGTAGATGAGGACTTACTGGAGGAGGTGTGGGCAGTGGCAATAGTGGCCAAATCATGCCTTAATCCCAAGGCTTCCCGACGCCCATTAATGAGACATATCCTTAGAGCACTGGAAAATCCTTTCAGAGTAGTGAGGGAAGAAAATTTCAGCTCTGGAAGGCTAAGAACAACTTCATCTAGGAGGTCCTGGAGTGCTGCTATCTTTGGTAGTTGGCACCACAGTTCATCAGAGAGTGCCAATGTCCTGGGCCAGCTTAACAGAGAGGGACTCGGTGGCCTAAAACAATCTGGGAGAGTAGGCTCTCAGGGAAGTGGTACAAACGAATTGTCATCTTCACGGAAAAGATTATCTAGTGAAATTTTCCCTGAACCACTGGATATGCAAGATCTAGAGAGGCAGGATGAGGATCATCGATAAGTGTTAATAGAGTTAATAGTGTTAATGCTTGCCATTTGTTTGCCTGCTCTGTATTTCAGAGCTGCCGAATTCTTATTCCAGATAGTATACCAAGGCTTCCCAGCGACAACCCTTTGCAGGAGGCTCTGATAAGGCTATTATTTTGGCCCTCCCACAGAAACGGTTGCAAGAAAAAGATCCTGGGAACAGCAAGATAGGAACATTTGTGCATTTTGGAACCAGTTTTCTTTGATTCGGCGAGTCATTGTTAGCTTCTATATTTTTCCTGTAATTGTGAAGAACTCATAATTCTACCAACATTAATTGTAAATTGCAAAAGCATAGGCTTCCTTCTTCAGTTGCAATCAAACTTCAGATTACTTTTTGCCTATTTCAATCAGCTTAGGGTGGGTTAGAAAGTAGAGAGGAGCCCTATTCCAAAAGGTAAATTGCAAAAGCTCTTCGAATCAGCACCAACTAGAGGCTGAAGTCATGGGAGCTGGACCGAATAGGTGAAAATGTTATGATTTCGAGTCAAGTTCTAATTTTGCTGCCAATGTTAAGGAACAATATCAATTCTGGTGCACCATAAGCACCTAGGCACACTGCTCTGGTTTTCATACTATCAGCAGAACGTACAGAATACATTTCTCACTGAAACCTTGAAGCTATAGTTATAGCAAATAGAGAACAAAACCAGCAGGCATCACCTGTAGATATTGCCGAGCAATGTTTCCCACCTTTATTAGCTCCATTTAACTTGACTTCTTAACATTCTTTCTTCATTTACTAGCTAAATTTCTCTGCGCGCTCCATCTTGTTTGGCACTACCTTTTCAGATGAATTTCCCTCCTTATATCCTTCGTATTCCATCTCATCACTCAGATCAATCAAGTGAAAACAATCATGCTATGGAGGAGGAAACACAGGCATTGAAAGGGAAAAGTTGTCAAAATATCATATCACCAACAGTTGAATTCGGTGGGCTAAGTTTTTACATTCCTTCCAAACGGAAACGACTGATGCTGCTCCTCAGAGAGCCCACATTGGCAGTATGGGACTGAATGGTTTCATATTGCAAGGATATCAAATTCATGAGGCATAAAATCTTCACTGGGCCTGTAGTACTTGTCAGGGGAATATAGGCTCAGGTTTGTCACTTGGCTAGTATAGAGGCAGGCAAATCTCTCCACCTGCAGAATGCAAAAAAAAGTTGCATCAAACCAGACGCACTATATACCAAAAAAAACAAGCCCTCAAGTTTAGAGATGAAGTGTATTCATAAAACAATCAAACCTGATGTGAAAAGCGGGAATTCTGGTAGCCTGTCTTCATTAGTTGTCCCCACACCTTGTGAAACTGTTGATCAGAAACACGTCAAACATTCTTTACGCGACAAGTGATACATGCGTGAGGAATGTAGGGAGTGGAGGCAAGAATAACAGGTAAGGAGGCAAAAAAAGTTGGATACTGCTAAAACAATATCTTTAGAAGCAAGGGCGAAGTTGAACATGATTATTCTGTGAAAACTAATTCCCATACATTCAATACCTATGAAAGTGAAATCTCAAATGGCAAAGGTAAATTCCCACCCTTCTTCTTCCCACCCTTTCCACCCCAAACCAAAAAAGAGAGAGAGAGAGAGAGAGACGCGGCACCGCCTTTGGTCATGATTGATGCAAATGGAAGAAGCTAAACGTGATTAATACTTTGGTGAATGAGAAAGCCAACAATATCTTTGATCATTCAAATCCAACGCAAAAGGCAAGTAAATGTAAATAACGAAAAAGCAACATTTTTCCCACGTTTTTGTGAAGGAAAATGGCACTTCCAACCTGGAGGGAGCATCACTTGCCAGCTTTGAGGGTTGGAATTGAATTTCTAGTTATTACCTTTTGGTGACATTCACGTTGAGCTTGTTGATGACTGAAGCGAACTTGCTCCCTTTGAGACTACAAAACCAAAAATTGAAAGCACAACATAGGGTTTAAGTTGGTGTCAGGCATGCAAAATCTTTGTCAAGTCCAGCACTAAACTTAGTTAGAGATGACATAGCCACAACCTGGAAAGAAAAACCATCTTCACATAATTTTAAACTGTCGTAGCCTTGTTTCAGTATTTGTGCATAAATTTGATTATTGGGTCTATGGGAACGTAAGAAAATGAAATTCTCACATAATGGATACTCCAACTTTCTCCTGTCAAAGTGCCCTCTTTTACATTGCACAACACCCAAAGTACAAGGACCAACCTCTAGTATCTCAAGTTCACAGGACAACTTTTGCTTCTCGTCGGCATTCAGGCCTTCAAACCTAAACCAAAATATCACAAATCAAAGTACGACAAAAAGTTGAAAAAAATATTCAGAAAATAAGGTAACATAACTCGCAATTGCACCGTAGTTATTGAGAAAGAAAAATAAGCCGACACCCCCCCCAAAAACAAAAAAAAACAAATTACCCCCCCACTCAAAAAAAAAAAAAAAAAGAAGAAATAGAAAGAAGTGTAGATTTTAGCTTACACTAGACACATGATGTTCAACAGAGTGGGTACTTACCTGAGTGACCATTTCAGGTGATGTATTTTGTCTTCAATGCAATCACGTTCACTCCTCAACAAACGTAGTTGCTGCAGCAAACCACCCACAAATCACATCATGCAGAGAAGAATTATAAACACTAAGAATCAATTAGTTTCTTTGCATCTCAAATTAACTATATACTCGAATAAGAAATTGGGGGATTCACACAGGTTGCCTTGTTGTGATCACAGGTCACCGACTCACAGGTTTGAAATGTCAATGCAGCCCCTACAAAGTGGGAAAGGCTGCATACTTTTAACCTTCCCCAAACCCGCGTAATGATTAGTCTCGTGACTGGACTGCCTCTCTAAAACGGTAAGGTTAGTGCAACATATTTTAGACCGTGAACATGTAACCCGATGATTAGCACCGGTAGGTAACCAACTTCGACCTAGGTTATATGGACTCAGTACTAGTGTCCTACTCGGATACATGCCCAAGTGTCGGATTTGTCTAATTTCCAAAACACAAGCCACGGGGACACAGCGAATATTGCTATTCATTGTTATTTTTCGATATTCCTCATTTAACATGGTGTTTTATGCGACTCACAACGTTTTATTTTAAACTTATATCATCTCAAAGCAATAAAGAACTTAAAAGAAACACAATGAGATAGTCTTGTTAGTGGCACATCCCATGACATGTTTCAGACACATGCCCCATATCCATGTCCAAGTGTCCAGTGTCAGACACGGGCACTCACGCATTTTGAAGAGTCCATGTAACATACACGTTGACATGTCTACTACGACATCAAGATGCCAAAAGTATTCATAAAACTTGATTTCGTCCAATACTTGGTAGTATAGAAATACAACGTGAACCACAAAACTGACTAATACCTTGCGGGTATCCCTTGTTTCTGAAAGAAGTTCAACCTCCCTCTCAAGCTCTGGAACAACAAGCATTGTCCTCCAACCTGTTCAAACATGAATAAGAACGCAAATCATAAGAAACCGCTGCCTACCATATCCCAAGTAAGAACCAAGCAAGACTTCCAGATGCATATGATTCAAGTCATCCTTTAACAAAGCTGAGTACTGAGGTCAACTTTTGGAAGCCATTAGCCTAATGCATGCATTGAAAATGTGAACCTCCCTACGTGCTTTATTTTGTTCAAACTGTGCTTCGAGTGTTCCAAAGTGTTCTTTTGTAACTATTTCCATGACCAGTTATTCTGGAATACACTTCCCTCAAAAACACTAGTGATCTTGGGCTTGAGATGACTGGATGGGTGATAGCCATGAAGTTAGGCGAAGTCTCTGCACAACTAGCTTCAAAGCAAGTCTGTTTCCACCAACTCTCTTTTCCAAAGAATTGGTAATCAAGGTAAACATAACACAATTAACCATTTCATAGATTACATAGCCCCTCCGTCAAGTCTTCTCAGTTAATCTACCACATTTGACAATTCCAGAAGATGACAGATACACATTCTCAACCCTGATTAAAGAGTGTGCTACCTGTCTAGTACTCACATTGTTTTTAATAAATTCAGGTAAAATTTGAGGAAAAAAAAGGTGATGACCAGAAAAACAGACCGAGGCCATAGATAAAAGTAGAAATTTTACCCAGAACTTTTTTACTGCGCAGTATATCTCCGTAGATGTGATCCCCAACATATATAACCTGGTAAAGTGAATATCAATATGTTTTTATCACACTGCAAAGAATATACACTTAGAAGCTTCCTGAAGCAAAGATGTTAACTCCGTAATGAACTCATAACCATCCAGAACAACACTAACCAGAAAGTAAACTAAAATGATTAAGAACGGTTCTACGTCGTCTTTGAGAGGAGATACTGAAGTAATGTTGGGCATAAATGCTCAAACCCCAGAGAGAATGTGGTTGTGGGCATTGCCAAGGCCACAATAAGTGAAGGTTCTGCTTTTGGTAAATATAAACAGTAGAACGTGTCCATGTATGTACATATTTGGGTTCGTTTCTTCCCGTTTGAATTTGACCCCGTTTAGATTATTCTCATTGATTTGCCACCATGTTTAATTGCACACTCAATGGTGGTTATCTCTCTTTGATTTGATTCCTCCCGCTTTTCATATTGATTTGCCACTATGTTCATTTGTGCCCTCGGTGCGATGCACCTCAATTTATCTCTCTTTGATAAGTATCTCCACGAGCAATAGCTAACTTGCACGTTATGAGGGGTGCTAAAGCATGATGCGTTGTTGGGCCCATAATAACAGCTTAAGACTGTAGTCTTACATGCTGGGGGGGAATGCAATATATTACCAAAAGCAAGGGGAGGTTGGTGACATTTACTAGAATACAATTTCCGAAATTAATATTACCTGTGAACTTGACCCAATATCCAGCAGTTTATGCAAATGAGCAACATTGCCTCCCTGAAACCACACATTCAGAAGCGTCACTTTGTATACTGCTATTTCTTTCTCATTTGGGTGACTCCGGGGGAGTGGGGGGCTGTGGCGGGGGGAAGGAACTGATATAGACTTACAAGTATGGCCCAGTTACATACCTGGAAAACTCTGCATGTTCCTTTTAGGCTCTTTAGCGGCAGTTTCAAAGAATTACTCCCCACCTTCTCAGTTAAAACGAGATCAACCTCGGATGAAGACATGAAGGGGAAGCAAATGAATATAACGTAGAGCATAGTAGATGAGATATCTACACTAACCTGAGGCATGGGACTGCCATTATCAGTATTCAAGAGCATTCCAGACTCCGGTATGACCTCAAAGAGGTTGGACCGATTTTCATGGAAAAAACTTGGTTTCGCACTGTGTAATCAAATAGTTTATTTCTTTTTGTTAGTTAAAAGCATGAAGACAAATACCATGCAAAGGAATGGTGAGCATATCAAATTTGAAAAGCAAGTCACAGACATGCTTCCACAAGATCTCAAATAAGTAAGCCGCAGAGGAAGCATGCAAAGACATGGTGGTGTAACAAATATCCCCTAGAAGATAAAATTAGGCAGAGTCCTAAGAAACCAGAATTTTCATTTCAGGACAAACAACCGACTTTCCTTGGGAGTTTATACATATGGCCACATCTGCCTTAACTTTCAAACTCGCTCTTCTCCACCCCCACCCCCCATAGCATCCCTACAGACAACCCCCTCCTCCCCCACCCACCCAGGCCTCCCACCCCTGCCCGAGAAGATAATATACAAGCATAATTATATACACATAACTCAATTAATGAAATGGGACTTCATGTAGTATCATTCATAAAATCTGCAGTACAATTAATCCAATTGTTACCATAAATGCAATCAACATGCAACCAGAACGTAGGGTAAGAACTATTTTAAGTCCATGTCAGAAATTATCATGACTAACTGGCTAATATCCCAGTGAATGAGTGTAACATTTTAAAAACTAGAACTGAAAACAACAGCTACGCAAGCCAATGCTGGATTTGATTCACCATAATGCAGCCCAAGACCGGTGGTGGGAAGGAGGGTGGGGAATAGATAGATGATTGTGATGTTACAAGAAAAGAACATGACCTGCCAGTGATGACAACATCAAAGTATTGCAGCCAATCAAAATTTGAAGCGGAACAACCATCCAATGTCGGGGCCCCACAGAGAAAGTTCATCACGATGTTTGTATAGTCCCATAGGCTGCAGCATTCGAGTTCTCAATACCTTTAGCTCTTGCTTATATATTGCATGCACTCCGCAAATTTAACACCAGATGTCAACCTAAATGTGGCTTTTGAAAGGAGTAGAGAGGGATAGGGGAGATCTGGAGAACCAATGACAGGTTTAATTTCTTAGTAGGAAAAAACTCCAACTTGTAAGAAGCCCATAACCAATTTGTCAATCGCATAATGATAATAAAATCGAAGGCGGCACTAGGTGCCTGCTGAAAAGGTAACATTTTGCACTAAATTCAATGAGCTTAAAAGCAAGTAAAATACATTGACATAACATTTATTCCGGGAAATCCTTTCTTCCCTATTTCTAAAACTCTGAGAAAATGTCTATTTAGTAAGTATCCACGCGACTTCATACGCAAGTAATGAATAAATTTGACTAAGGACGAGCTTGAATAGGATATACGCATCACAACAAAGTGAAAAGAACATTGACAGATGTCCAAATGTCAGTTGAAAAAATTAGGAAGAATTGAAAGATCAACATCACTTCCTTAGATTCATATAGCATCAAACACGTAGTTATAAATATAATGATTAACTATGGACCAAGAGGAAGCAACGAGAAAGCTACAGACAAGAGGTTAAAATGATATTAGTCAATACTTTTATTACTCCCTCAGTTCTAGAGAACTATTGTACATCACACAAATTTCTTCCTCCTGTTTCAACTCGATTTTGCACCAGCACCCAACCTCAATAGATAGAAGATTTATCAAATCCATATATCTTTTCACCTTAAAAATAATATAATCTAGAAATTTAACATAAACAATGTTACCTGTTTGTCACCAAAAATGTTGAGCGACCAGAATCTCTAAGCATTTTTAGCATTGGTACTATAAGGGTATCTTCATTAATGTACCTGATACACGAAGAGCACCATAGTCAAGTGAGAACTAAGAAAACCACTGTCACTGTGTTTTAAAAGTAAAGCCTGTAAAATAATTTTAATCAATAGCTATACAGCCTATACTCTGCAATTGTATTAAAACAGGAGGGTATCAAAGAAAGCACCTCCTTAGGCAAGGCTATAAAATGGGTCATTGATCACTGGGGATAATAAAATCAATGGAAATCGATTTGCAAGAGAGGGTGGATGAGATCTTATAACTAAATTGAAGTCACAAAAAAGAAGCTAATGAGGGAAGTTAGAATCTATATTTCTAATGTGGGATGTGGGGATTATACCTAACATCCTATTTCTTCCATGGTCTATGGATCTACTAGAGCTGGACACTTTGATTTGATCAACTACCCAAGATCTTGACTAGTTACCAAATCAGTGGTGCTAGATCTAGTGTTGGAAAAACCAACACAAATCCTCTCCAAAGCTGCACCAATGCCACCCCCGCCCCCTAGAACAACCTTCAACCATCTTTTATCCCCTTAATGAAAGGATTTGTATTCATCTGCCAGTTCACGAAACACAAAATACATTGTCCACCACCACCCAAGAAACAAAATATTAGGGAGTAGCTGAAATTGCATTTGTAGTGGTCTCGTGATAAGGAGAGCAGGGGCACTGTTTTAAAAGAGCAGACCCCACTAAAGACGAGAGTGAGGTACTAGAAGGCCATCTCCATTCACCACCCTTCTCGAGGAGCCATGCACGGACACTGCTAAAAGCTCCTATGCTGTTCGAACAGAAAATAAGCTGCTGCAAACAGTGACGCACAAATACAGCTATTACTATTCGGCAACATCCGTCACACAAATGGAAAGCTACTGCTGCTACTATTTCCATAATGTCCACTGTGGCAATTTAACATCCAGTTCTGCCACTTGTCTAAACAAAAGAAAATTGAGACATAGATTTGATTTCGTCTCTCTTATTCTGCGATCTTCACTACTCTTTTGACATCAGAACTAATTTCTATGCTAAATTTTACTCATTCTGGGGTCAGATCTACAAAATCTAAGTTTAATTGTCAGATCGAAGTGGCTTGGGCTCAAACTAAGACGGCAGAATGTCATATCTTAGGGTATTTTCATAGATAGTAGGTCCACAGGTTACATTTAACAGCTAATTTGTGCCATCTATAGTGCCGCATTGATAACAATGCTAATTTTGTGTCTCTAGTTCTTCAAATCTAATCTAGTTTATTACCCACCTGGATTCTTTTAATAACTAAACCGATAAAGTTAGCTAGATGAGTTCCTGCCACAAGGCTGAGGGCAGGTGAAGTGTAGGCAATTAAAAACATTGGTATATAAACCTACTCTCCCGTGTGGGCGAGAAAATGTAGTTCTGGCAAACGTCAAATGCCAACCAACTAATGCCCTACTAGTTAACAAGCATATTGACGCAAGTTGCATAAACTAATCTTTGTGGCTGCAAACTGTTAAAGCATCCAGGCAAACGGCAGTCAGGCCCTCGCTGCACTGACACGCCTCCATGTGTCTCGCTTGCTAAGGCAGAACGTGAAAAACTTTAGTTGTGAACCTTCACAGCTTAAGTTAGGCCGCCCGCCGCCTAATACCACAAACCATGCTAACACTACATCCTAGCCTTAAAAAACAGGTGATGCATCATTGCCTGCAACCTGTCTAGCATGAGACATAAGTTCTCAACCTGAACATATTACATATTAGCTCATTCCAAGCCGTGTATGCCCAAAGAGGAAAATGTAATAAAATCTGGCCCGACGATTAATGTCAGGGCTAAATTACCCGTCCACTTAAAACAAAAGCCCTTGTAGGATGTTAAATGTCAACACATATCTAAGAGCAAACCCAATTTGTCAAGATCACTTTTAAAACAAATAAAAATAAAATTATGTTATACCTTTTAGGATCTTTTGCAACCATCTGCTTCAAAGTTCCATTGCGATGGCACAAGTCCACTGCAGCTCGAACATCTTTATACATACGTGAGTAGCTGCCAACATGTGTTACATAGCATCAATAAAGGGAAGGGATAACTAATCGAGCCAACCAAAACTATGGCATCTTTTAACTGGATAGAGAACTCCGAAATCTAAAAAAGTGCAACAAATACTATCTTATAGCAGCACTGATCATTACTATCCTTAAGTACTGTGCAGTGCACAATACTAGTACTGCATCAATGCAAAGACTTTTATTTTTTATAGAGGTTAACAATGATGTGAAGCATTTCTAGTGGCTGGGGCGCAGTACTAGTATGATTGTGGCAATAACCGTCCTAATAGGAACTTTCAATTGTTTCCTAGAAAAATAGTTAACTCAGGCTAGAAATTTTTCCTTTTTTAGTAAAATTTCCCTAATTAACCAACTTATAAAAGTAAATCAATCAAGATCTAAAGGATGCGTTGGCATGTGCATTTATATCTAAGAAATGGCATGTGTCGAGAAATTGCAACCGGCATCTGCAGCTGTCATGTGCTCAATTCCGCAACAGATAATTCCTCCAATGTTATTTTGACATATATAGACACCAAAGACCATTATAGAATGTTTAGCCTCATGCATTCTCCTGTCATCAGACAAAAGGCCCTCTCTCCTCCACCCATCCCAACCAGCAAAAAAGGAATAAAATAAATAAAAATAAAACCCCATTGTGTTCTGCCATTGGCACCTTATCTTATTAGGGCACCAAAAGTCATCTCAGTAGTCTCATCTTCATCGCTTTGTACATAATTTGTCCGATGCTCAGATAAGTATACAATTTGACGTGCTACATCTGTTCTGGCTGTTGCTCGCATAATGCTTTGTAATACTACAAATCTACAATCTGATGCAGAAACAATTCCCTTGAAATGTACGACAGATCTTATTTCTAGTACAGCACCTGCTGGATGGGTATTTTGGTTTTTAAAGTGCTTTCTATCTTTATCATCAAGGATCCAAAACAGGGC